>JACVVK020000059.1:580000-682500 GCA_018292915.2 Batillaria attramentaria
TGACCTGACTTGAAGTGGCAGTTTGTTACTGGCGAGGGTTCATATCCGTGGTAACTATAATAGGACAAATGTCCCGGTGGACCTTAAAAGTATAGGACATTTGTCTTGAATGTTGTCCTGTCCGATGTGGCGCAGATATAACTCGATAGGACGTATGTCCGCCTTAGTAAGAGAGTAATCGGGTATTTCGAAAACACGGGGGTGAAACAAAATGGACGGGCGTTTTTCCGGTGTTATCTTGCTCAGATCATTGCATCGCCAATCAGCGGGTTCCAACGACATAGCATACCTTTTATAAAATATAGTCTTAGTATAACACAATCTGTGACTCTATTGTTTTTAGCCCTGAAGAAATTAATCTTGTACTGGATCTCATTTAAGCTTCACAAATTTCTAATATGTATTTACACCATGTTTTAAGCTAGCCCTTTTATGTTTTAATGGACCTGGCAGGATGGGACTGTGATAGCCGCGAAATAGTCTTTGTTGCTTGCACGGCGTTAAGCCCTAACTAACTAACTAACCAGAGCATACCGCCGGAAAAACAACAAAACCACTTTTGATTTTCAGTTGTCGATTAGAACGATTCAAAGACGCCGTTGACCACCCTGAAACCGACGTGTACTAATACGTTACCACAATATGACACGTCTTATGATGTGGATGATTACACGGCCGGCACCGCAGGTGCCGTAGTTCCCGGGCCTGGTTAATGCCGGGATATTTATGACAGGAAGCGGGGAATGCGGCCCTGTCCCGCAGTCCCAAATCACATGGACCTCCATAGCATAATCTTACCATCATCCTCATCTCCATCATCATGCATAATAATAATTAAAAAAAATTGCCCCAGCTTCCGAGCCCTCCGTGGATTCCACCCATTACCAGGGAGGAACACCACTGGAGTCGGCAAAGAGTTGTGGCAGCAAAAAAAAAAACAAAAAAACCCGTTACCACAATCTAAAGATGTGTATATGCTCATGTCTCAAACTAACGGCTTTAGATGAGAGAAATCGTCGTGGAAGCCTGAGCCTTTGAAGCGGTCGGTATAGCAACGGAGAAGGGGCGTCCCTTTTGATTATCTCCCGTGGAAAATCATGAATCGGTGTATGAACAATGTCGGACGTGGATATAAAGCCCAGGGTCCGTATGTAAAACTCGAGGTTAATTTAACCCACGGCTACGGGCCTAACCCAGACTAGGACAAAAGAAACCCCCAAACAAAATTAGATTTAAAAAAAGCAAGCGAAGAAAGAAGGAAAGACAAATATCCTTCTATAACGGCATAGGCACCTTGCTGGAATGGACCCGCTTCTTGATTTAAACAAACAAACAAACAAACCAGAAAATTTAATCCAAGAGCTAGTTTAGTTCGAGGTTAGACTCTAACCCGGGGCTAAACTCCCTAACCCCGACTTCTACATGCAGGCCCAGGCCACGTTTGACCTATTTTCTGATTGGCTAAAAGCGTTCGTTCTCGAGATGTCTACGAAACTCAGTTTCAGTGGTTCTAAAAAAAATCAGTCTACCCAACAGCCGAACTCTGGCTGAACCTTTGAGCTGTCACGGCTCACCGCTATCACGAAGCAGTCGTCGTTTAGCTTCAGTCAACGTCCAGACCTTTTTTTTTTCTTTTTTTTTCCAGACGGCTGCATCTCGTCGCTACTGTTTGGAATCAGCCGAGGTTCACTGTGATGATAAATAACAAGCTCCTTCGGATCATCAAACTCGGGTGGAGTTGGCAGACTGATGTGTTTGTAAATTCAACATGGATCACAGTTTATGGATGTCTCACTAGGAGACGAAAATAAACCATAAAACCTTCACGTGAAAGTCAGCTGGATGTGCAATACTGACGCGAATGTGGGAGCCGGTGTAGAGCGAGGGGGTAGAGGAAAGGGGATGAGGGGGGGGGGGGGGGGTAGTTCAGACGGGCCGCGTCATGGTTCAACCGTCAGCCACTGTCTCTTTGCACGCTTCTGTTCTGCAGGTGGTGTCAGAATGGAATTTAATAATAATAATAATAATAATTGTGCATTGTGTAGGAATTTCTTGAATTACCCAATTTCTTGAATTGGCTCAAAGCGGCGCCGCGAGCTGAACCATACAGTGACGCACGCTCACGTGAAGGAAGCCGGAATACCCGGAGAGCCGAACCCCCGACGGTCGGCCCGAATGAACGGTGCCACGTGCGAGAAGAAAACATTCCTCGCCCCGAGTGGGACTCGAACCTGACTTCTCGCATTGGTGGCGAAGTCTCTTAACCACTAGACCACCGACCGCAACATTGTAACTGTAATTGTAACTGAATTGTAACTGAGGTTTTGCTCATGCATCGTGTGTTTCAGATAGGGGTGTTCGGTTTTACCGGTTTTCCGGTTAAAATCGGTCCGACTTTCTCACGGTTCGGTAAACCGGTTTGGATTTAAAAAACCGGAAAACCGCGTTTTTTCTAAGGGACATCACTCGTCGTTTTTCAGCCCGGTACAAGACACCCTCCTCCTCCCCCTCCTCCTTATCATCATCATCATCATGTTGTTGTTGTTGTTGTTGTTGGCTGAACAGGGAAACCGTGGTGGTCGAATGGTAGAGCGTTGGACTTCCAACTTTCGGGTCGTGAGTTCAAATTTCGGCTAGGGCCATATATTTGTGCTGGCTTTTTCATCGTTGCCTCGTCTTTGATATCATCCGTATGTGGTGGAAAAGGACGTTGAACTCCCAAACACCCACCCTTGTTGGCTGAACATTTCGAACGCAGGGGTACAGGAAGCCGGAGTACTAGGCATCTCTTGGGGAAACGTTAGAAACAATAGATGACGTATACATAGCCGGTTAACCGGTTTTAAACCTCGGTTTTCGATTGGAAAAACCGGTTAAAAACCGGTTTGAGAAATCGTACCGGTTCCACCCTCTAGTTTCAGACATCATCCGGAACGGTCTCGACGACGACGCTGGGGGAGATTACTGAGAGACGGGGTGGAGCGCGTGTGGGCTTTTCCGAGCGCAGAGGTACCGTCTTGGACTGAACTGAGGTCGGAGTGCGAGAGAGGCATACAAAACGTTTAGGAAAGTTTTTTTTTTTTTTGCGTCTTATCATCGTGCACAAAAGAACGAAAGACATGAGGCTTGGCAGGAACCGAGTTTTGCTAAGAAGAACGTTATGGTTGACGAGATCAAAGGCCGTTTTGAAATCCAAGGATCATTCACTTGGGAATTATTGATTGGAGACAACTCGGTGTCTACCAGTTGAGACATAGCAGTGTGGCAGGACTGACCGAAACGAAAATCTGACTGGCTTGTGTGTGTGTGTGTGTGTGTGTGTGTGTGTGTGGTAATGTAAGTGTGGTAATGTAAGTTTTTCTGTATTGTACATAACGAAAACGCAAACTCTCTCTCTCTCTCTTGCTCTCTCTCTCTCTGGCCCGGAGAGATTTCTGCACGTCAGTGCTTCCAACTGGCTTTGTGTGTGTGTGTGTGTGTGTGTGTGCGTGTGCGTGTGTGTGTGTGTGTGTGTGTGTGAGAGAGAGAGAGAGAGAGAGAGAGAGAGAGAGAGAGAGAGAGAACTCGAACATTTATTGTTACGGGCCACCAGCCCGAGAGAGAGAGAGAGAGAGAGAGAGAGAGAGATCCCAAACCTACATGCATAATAAGAAAATGGATCGTTAATGAAACATTAATCAGTCCGCTCCTTCACCACAGCAGCTCATCTACCGAGTGAAAGTAAACAAAATCATGCTTACCGTAATTAAAAGTGCACTTTCCTTAATGGAAAAAGTCTACCTGCCAGCATGCCATGCGCCGCAACGAAAAAGAGATCTTGTTGTTAGGTTAAAACTGACACGGCTTAATCCGATAGGTTATTACAGCGTCATACAGTCTTCACAAAAAGTTAAGGACCAGTCAACATAATGGGTGACAGTTTCAATAAATCAGAAAAAATAAACGAATAAGATTTTCCCCCGTAAAATTCGGTAGCAAGGTTAAGGGGTAATTAGTGAACATGGCGACCACTATTTGGATGGCACGTGCGCGTCACACAGCATGCTTGGCGCGTTTGAAAATCTGCAATTTCGGCAAAACTAGACCGAGTTTCAGTGTTCAGTGAGCGCCTGGGGCTTTCTGCGCGGCAAAAATGAGATGCAGGTCAAAGAATGCATCCCTGGTTATGAACTGTGCTCATTTGCTTGCCTACATAAGCCGCCGTTTCAGCGATGTTCAGCACTACACCAGCATGCCACCACGACAAAAGTTGAATGATATTTGCAAGTGGTCCTTAACTTTTTGTGAAGGCTGTATGTCAGGATGTGCAACTCCCGCTGTCAATGTCAGAAGCACGGTGTTTCACACACACGCTGCCATTAGGCATGTTTAGCAGGACTTCGTAAGGACGACTTCGCTGAGCAGCGTGACCCATTTACATGTAAATTAGGCACGATAGGGCTACATTAGCTAATCGCATCGCGTGTGAGCCTGCATTGTAATTTAATAATAATAAAAATAATAATGAATAGTACTTGTTTTAACGCTTAATCTCACAGGAAAGCAACTCATAGCGCTAACATGGAAATGGGTTACTGACGCTACTCAGTTAAGTCCTCTTTACGAAGTCCCACTAAACATGTCTCTTACTGGGTCGGTAGTCTTCCTAGAGTCTATTTTATAGCTATGTAAACCTGTAATGTTGTCATCTACCCCTGGTGACCTGTACGACCTGCCCGAAATGAAAACTGATTTTGACGCTAAAGTCGGGGTTAGGGGGTTAAGCCCCAGGTTAGAGTCTAACCTCGAACTAAACTAGCTCTAGGGTTAAAATTTCTGGGGGGTTTTGTGTTTTAAATCAGGAAGCGGGTCCATTCCAGCAAGGTGCCTATGCCGCTGTAGAGGGATTTTTGTCTTTCTTTCTTCGCTTACTTTTAAAAATATAATCTTGTTTTAGGGTTTCTATTGTCCTAGTCTGGGTTAGGCTCGTAGCCGTGGGTTAAATTAACCTCGAGTTCTACGTACGGGCCCTGGTCAATCTGTAAGCATGGAATCTTAAAACATGCCGCTTTACTGAATCGGCTGATGCAACACGAGCTGAATGCAATCCTGTCTGTACGTGTATTTGTGCACGTGTCTTAGTTGTGTGATGCTAGACTCCACCAAAACTGACAGCCCAAACTGACGATCTGTGAGCATGGCCGGAATCGTACCATAATTATACCGCTTTAATTTGATACAACCCTAGCTGACCGAAATCCTGTCTAAACATGTTTTTTTTTTTTTTTCAAGTTTGTGCGTCAGTGTGTCTTAGTTGTGACACCCCTAAAAACAGCCCCAAACGATCTGCATGTGAGTCGAAAAATCTTAAAAGTAAGGCCTTTAATATTAACTCTTTTCAGCCCGAGCCCGACTACCCCCTGTCAACTTATATGAAAAGACTGGTTAAAAAGAACGAGCCACTTCAAGCCACTATTACGCAAGTCGTGGGCCTTCCCCGCTAGGCCCGAGACCGCTGCAGATTTCATAATGAAGTGGGTGGTAGTGGTCCGAGGATTTCAAGCAAGATTGCAATTTTTGCATGGCCTTTTAAGAGTTAAACTATTGCGACTGTAGCGGGAGGAGGAAACAGTGTACGCTGACCCAGAACTAAGCCAACACGGTGAGTAAGGTATAAGATCATCCAGCCCGACTTCCGAAAACAAGTAAACAAGAGTGCAAGAGGGCTGGGTCACCGTAAAACAGGAAAGCAGACGTTGCTATTTTCTCCTCAAATGAAAAAAAGTTTCGTTCAGAGCTGTTTCCTTCAAGTCTGCCCCCACTGAGTGAGCGAGCCATACGCACGTGTGAACTCACCCAACCGTGCGGTAGACGTGAGTAATAGAGCGTGTAATTTTATCTCCGTGCCGGGCCACGCGCCCCCAGTAAGGTGGAGCCGCGGGGAAGAGGAAGGAAGGACGTACTGAGAAATCAGGTGAAGAGGGTCTTCTGGTTTGATTTAACACCTCGTATAAACTCTCGCTTGGCCGACGCCTGATTTGTTAACTAATTTTAAAGACTTGTGTCTTGATGGTTTGTGTTGGTGTATTGGAGGGGGGGGGGGGGGGGCTTTGGGTTGTTTTTTTGTTTGACAATTTATGATTAAATTTTGACAAGAGAAGGTTAATTTGTAAGTAGTGTAGGCTTCTGGCAACACTGTGTGGTGTGTTTTGTCTATGGGTAAAAAAGATCTCGGGTTAAAAAAAAAACAAAAAAAAAACAGAAGAAGAAAAATCCCAAAACAAACTAAAAGAAAAACAACAACCACAACCCCATCTCTCAAAAACAAACAAACAAGCAAAACAAACAAACAAACAAACAAACAACAAAAAACCCAAACGAACAACAACAAATAAAAAAAAAAAAAACACAAACAACAATCCCCCAAAACAAACAACCCCCAAAACAACAACAACAAAACAACAACAGCACTTGAAAAACAACAAAACACAAAACAACAACAAAACATCACCACCACCACCACCACCACCAACAACAAAACTAAAAACAGACAGAACACTGTGATTGAAGTCTGCAGAACATGCTCTGTCACCCCTGTCCTATGCCCCTTGACTCCACGTCATCTCCATCACATTCCGTACCAGTCTTTATGCTCAAACGCTTGTCGATTGGCATTTTATTGTTTCCTTTTATTATCTTTGTTCGGATTACATGCCGCTGCAACCACTCTTAATAATTATTGCCCTTTCGGGATGAATCAAGTGTTTATTGTATTTTGATTTCATTGAATAGCACTGGTGAAGTGAAGTGAAGTGAACTGCACTGAACTGAACTGAACTGCATTGCACTGCACTGCACTGCACTTGAACTGCACGTGAATCATTCGGTTCAGCAAACGTTTAACATAATTATCTGACAGGCAAATTGGTCGTGACATCTCACATACTTTCTTATTTTTAACAATAATTATACAATTAAATTAATACAATTCTATTTGGTCTCGCAGCACTGCCATCACTGACGCCGGCCAGACCTCTGGACCCGCCCGCTCTTCAAAATTCTGCCAGAGATGCCGGGGTGAGAGGGTTCAGAGACCAGACTACATGTACGTCAGTGGCTGGCAGTTGGGTGTGTAAGAAAGTGCCAGTCACGGGGAGTCGGAGTCTGAGATCCTGCCAACGGGTGCTGAACTCTTTTTCAGGAGAGGTGGTGTCGGAGATCAAGTGAGATCAGTGCAGGGTGGCCGGCTATTGATTTGAACTCTCTCTCTCTCTCTCTCTCTCTCTGAGTTTCTCTCTTTATTAGTGTAGCAAGGACAAATAGTAAGAGAGACCTGTGCGTCTATTATCTCATCCTTGAAAAATAAAGTTACAATCAGTCAGTCAGTCAGTCGGTCAGTCAGTCAGTCTCTCCCATTACATATGTTAGTGTTTGCTTAGTGTATTACCGTGACCCCTGTGCTGTATAGTGTCCCTCGCTGTAGCTACGCGTGTATGTGTGATACTGTAGGTCAGTAATGCATGTAACATTATGTATGCTCCACCTTTTCGTAAACTTTTGACGTCTGAAACCCCAACAACAACACTGAATAACAACAACAACAACCAAGACAACAACAACAACCGTGGCAACAGCAACACTGAACCGTGACAACAACAGCAACAACTGACAACAACCGTAATGGTGCGCCGGCGGCAGTACACAATTCAACGACGACTAGAAGTATTATTTGGTACAATGCCGTGGCTACGTCAGTAATTTGTACTGGAGCTGTCCCAAACGTCTGCTATTCCAAGTCGGGTCACATGAGCTGGTTGCCACGCTCAGTGACTTGCACTGATTCCAAAACAGCTTCATGCCAATCCAAGCAAAGCCGGGAAAATATCAGTTTCAACATTCTCAGTGTTGGTTGTTGTTGTGGTTGTAGTTGTTGTTGTTTTCACTAAAGGAATTCATTGGCATCTTCTAAATGTTCGGGTCTAAGCCGCCGGGTGAAATACGCATAATTATGAGTTACAGCAAACCGGATAACCGGAAGCGATTCGATGTCAGTGGTCGAAAGTCTCCGCGTCTAGTAATGAGATTCGAAATACCTCACCAGCAATGATGTCGGTGTCGCTAGTCGGACAGGGAACACCGCGCTCACAGTATTAAAAACTTTTACGCCAGTAACCCTTTCAACCACACCAGGATGGCTTTTGACAGTTACGAGTTTTGGGACATGTATGAACTAGACTGAATTCGCAGTGGACGCAAAGGATGGATGCTTCATGTTATTATTTGCTTGCGGTACTCAGTATTGTAGTCTCGGATTTGACTCCGCGGCGACGTAATTTGTTTGGGTTCATCTGGCTCCTCTGAACTGTGCAGTAAACCGTCAGTGCTGGCGTCCGTCGAGATCAGCGCGTATTGTGACTATCCCGTTTTCCTTGCATTTAAACGTTTTATGTAGTCTTAATCGTTAGGGAAGCCTGGTCTCTCTCTCTCTCTCCCTCTCTCTCTCTCTGATCAAGTTGCCTGGCGGTTAGCCTCAGTCGTGATGTCGGCCGGGGAAACGGAAAAATCATGCAGTCAGTTCGATTTCCGTTGTCTTTTCTGCCAGTCAGTGAGTCAGAACACCTACTGCGCTCTCCGTCTTTTGTCCAGAAATCAATGGATCGGAGACAGTCTCTCTCTCTCTCTCTCTCTCTCTCTCTCTCTTGTGTGTGTGTGTGTGTGTGTGTGTGTGTGTGTGTGTGTGTGTGTGTGTGTGTGTGTGTGAGCCTCAGAGAGAGAGAGAGAGAGAGAGAGAGAGAGAGAGAGAGACGCAAGCCCAGAAGCAGACAAGAAAGAATTGTTTTAGTTTGAAGATTTGATCAGGTATGGATACTGCTGACCATGTCATCAGCAGCAACTCAGGAGATGTTTACTGAATCGTATCAACAAACATGATTTGTTCAAACACACACACACACACACACACACACACACACACACACACACACACACACACACACACCTCAACACCGAAAGTCTTTTTCTCCGGTTAATCTTAAACGTTTAAACCAATCACCGACAGTTTTACTCCACAGCCCCGAGACATTGAACTCAGTTTCAGAACATGACCTCAATCTGCACGTCACTCACACAACCCCTGTTCTCCCTGCGGACAGTTCCAATACTCTGAACCCCAAAACAACCCCCGTGTGCACGCTAATGAAGCCCAACGGATCATCGTCGCTGTGCAACTAAAGATCGAATCTCGGCAATGATTGCCACGTTCAGCTGGTTCAAAGCCACATTAAATGCCAAAGGACAGGGCGTAGGGTGGTATTTTATCGTTCAAAAGTCTTCTCGCTCTTCGACTCAGGCAATGTCTGCCATTACTGCAATCTTGAAATCGGCCTAGAGGCTTGGTTCGATCCTGACGTCAAGCATCTTTTTTTTATTTTTTTTTTTTTTTTTAAATCCGGGGTGTCGTGAACTTCATGCCGGTCGAAGGTGATTTCGCAATCACTTGGTTACAAAGGCGGACACAAGATAAGAATGTTTGTTTAGTTAGAGTGAAGAAGACCCGAATCGAATCGAATCTTTTGAAACTCTCAGTCTGTCTGTCTGTCTGTCTTTCTCTTTGTCTGTCTGTCTGCCTGCCTGTCTGTCTGTCTCTCACCACAGCTGATAATGGCGACACCAGAACGACAGTTAACACATGATTCCACCAACACAAAACGATTTCTGTGTACCAGAGCCGCTGAGCCACCGAGTGCTTTGCGGTAAATCATTGTCAGGCCTGAAGACCGAATTTCCCATACCACGCTAAGAGGACTCGACTATATGATAGATAATTATACAAGTTAGTTTATCTCAAGAGATATCTATGACCTTTTCTAAATTGTAAGCACAAAAGTGTGACTACTACAATGACGAATATAACAGCGTGTGAATGCTCATGTCTCAGAAACGTCGCTATACCTGCCTAAGAAACCAGCGTCGTTACTTTCATGACTAAACGTTTTGAATCGAAGTAGCACCGGTGGCACGAATCGAATCGAAGTAGCACCGGGATTCCGCCATTTTGGCTACCCATCCCCCGTGACAAGGCAATACTTTTCAGCTTTCTAATGGGGTAATGAAACTGGACGCAGTGTTTCCGGTGCACCTCCGCTTCCGCACTTTCAAATTGTCTTTTTCCATTTGGAATTTGTAACCTTGCGTGAGCAAGGCTTGAAAAATTGTCTATAGACTCATTTATTTGTTCCTCTCCACGGAAATCTTTAGTAAAAGGCGAAAGATTTTCTCGTGTGATGAAGAGAAACCAGAGTAATGATAGGCGGTCCAAAAATCTGCTAAGAGCAAACATGCGTCTAGTAATCAAGAGGTGCTTTAAAGTGTTTAAAACATTATAGTAGTTTGTAAGCATTATAAGTATACATTTGAATTATATTTAAGGTTTGTATGATTAAGAATATAAATTAAACATACTCACAAATTCATGAACAGTATTTGTTTTGTGTGATTTACAAAAACTTTGAACATATATATATACCTTTTTGTAAAACGTTTGTTCAAGGGACATAATCTCAGTTGGACCGTTTCGGGTGTGTTTTGTAATCTCGGTGACTCAGTGGATCTTACCCCAAACCCACGGAAAGCGTTCCGATATCGCTTCCGTCGAATAGAGCTCTTGCACATTGCCGGTATCACGTGGTACACAAGCTGACCTTGACAACAGAGATACCATGGTCAACCGGCTGACAGCTGGCGGACAAACAAACCTTGCGCCATAGTCCGTCACTTGACTGCCGCGGACAGCACGGCCTTGTGTCAGCCGGCCACTGACGCACATTTTGATGACGTAGCGTGCAAGAGCTCACTGAATACGTTTCGTAACAGCCACTGACTGTTTCCCCGGCTTGCTGAAAACGCCACATTTTGTGTGTCTGCAAGTATGTTTAAAATAATTATGAGCAGGCAATGACTGTACTAATAGTGATGTGTCATTCAAAGCCGTTGTCTGGTTGCCGGGCTCACTATGACTCCGAGTCAGTTCACGCCGACAGATCGAAGCCGGTCGTTGCGACTGAAATACTCGGGGCTGAACTGAATACTGATTTGAAAATGGAAACACTAAGGTGCTACTGTTTGGAAACACTATGACTACGTCCTGGCGGCGGTGCTACTTTTGAAGGGAGCATGTGTATGTGTTCCCCCAGGTCTATGTTCCTACAGCAACCCAAACCTTGAACCCTAACCTTGACCCATAACCCCTATGCCCGGCCGCATGTAATGACAACACACTGAGAAGGAACTTGACATAGAGCCGGGCCGAGTGGGTAGGTGGGTGGGTGTTTAGGAGTTTTAACGTCCTATCCCACCACGTACGCCGGGGTGATATCAAAGACCGGGTAACCACGGAAAAAGGCCGGCACAAATATTTGCCGGGTGCTAACCGGGATTACATAGAGCCGGCAACATAGATCTGAGGGAACATAGACCCAACGACTGATATGACGAGTAGCACTGGAAACGCTCGCGCCCATTTCAGTTGACTACACCTAGTGTTTTCTTGCACAACAGCATCTTGGCAGCCAGCTATTTAGTACAAACCTGTATCCACGCACCGCATCATTCTTGACAAGCGAAGGGGGTGGGAGCAGTACAGCATGATGCTTCAATGTCCCAACGTATACACGTCTTGACATTTTCATGGCAAATTACGACACCGAGGAAGTGCTTGCCTGGCGTGCAGTCCTCTCTTGTTTTATCCGTTCTCTGTCAGTGTTTATGGCGGATGAGGATGAAAATGAATCTGAACTCTCTCTCTCTCTCCCCCCTCCCTCCCCCCTTCCCGACAAACTGAGCTGTCACTCGTATAATGTACAAGCAAAGATACACCTCTCTGTGTGTGTGTGTGTGTGTGTGTGTGTGTGTGTGTGTGTGTGTGTGTGTGTGTGTGTCAGTTTTGTTTTGTTTTGTTCCCGATTGTACTTTTATGTTTTTGTACGATCTAAATCTTGTATGATTTCCTGGTCTTATAATTTTCTTCTTTCACTTCTTCTTCTTTTCAATTTCCTTTCTTAGGTGAGACAGACAGACAGACAGACAGACAGACAGAGATAGATAGATAGATAGATAGATAGATAGATAGATAGATAGATAGATCCGTAACTTACTTCTGTAACTTGAGGAGATCCTTGAGCAGCGTCTGAATGGTAATGACCGGAGACAGGAACTGCAGGCCGCCTTTCCCCTGCTGACGTCGCTGACCTCGCCTCATCCCCTCTGTCCGTACATCCCAGTCGCCAGAAAGGCCAGCATCCACCACCACTACCACGACAACTACTCCCGGGAAGGCGGCGGCACACAGCACTCAAAGGACCCGGGTCACTCGTGGACAGGCACACAAGACCGGCACTGTTGTAGTGTATGGAAAATAGTCCCGTTCCTAAAGGCGTAAGAACCTCACACTTGCGTATAGGACCGTTGATGCTTCAGCCGAAGAGACTGACTGAGTTCTGGACTGAAAACTGACGGGCTCAGCCCTAGGCTGGACCGACTGACACACAGACCCTGTGGTACTGTGTGGAGTTAATTCCTCTTACGGTGCAGAAATCACACACGGCATAGGACTGTCGCCGGACTGACGTGTCACTGAGTTGAAGAAACTGAAGTTTGATTGAAAATAAGAACGGTCCAGCTTGGAGCGACACACGGCACACAGACCCAACGGTACTGCGTGAAATTAATTCGTAGAAATCTCACACGGGGTAGAGCTGCTGATGCTTCAGTTGACGAGGACGAATTCTGGGCTCAGTTAAAATAGGCACAGTACTGGAGTGACGCCCAAACCCTGCTGCAACGCTGCGCGGAAGTTTCCTCTCGAGGTGTACAACTGAATCTCACGCGTCAGTCACTGAGATTGTTGATGCCTCCGAATAAGACTGAACGTGTGGGGGCTGAAAATGGGCACGGCCGAATCAGTCTTGAAATCCCCGCACTATGATAAGAATCTGAAGGAAACACCTAGAGAATGCCTGATGCTAACGCTTTCCTTAAGGTCAGTGTACAAATTAGTGCACTCACTCTGGCTGTGAGCACTGATTTCTCAGTTTAAGATATGCACGACGTCTTGGTATTAATCGCTGAAGAATGATTTGTGAGCCCGAAATACCCGATTCAAACACCCGAATAATTCCAAGACTTCCAAGAAATACTTGACGCCAGCCGGCCGCTATGTGAAACTGTTCCTCAAAGTATAATAATTCGCGGTCTCACACAGTCCGTGATTCCTGGGTTTAAAAATAGGCGTGACCTCTTGGTGACCTGGTAAGAATTCTTAGGAAACACCTGGAAAATGGCACATCAAAGGAACAACTTGCTACTGACACCTGCAATATTCCGCAAGATGCCGGCGAAGGAAACACCTGCCTAACTCTGTCAGCGCTCAGCGATTATGATGTGACGTGGAAATAACTGGAGATTCCTTGCTTACTTTCTTGGCAGTTAAAATCAGTGCAGTACACCGCAGGGTAAATAGGTGTCTAATTTGCTTTGATGTGGTGACTCTTTTGTTGAAAGCTGGATAGGATTTCTTGATTTTCCCTCCTGAAACAGAACACGCGTCAAGATTAAATCCTTTGATGCTGAAAGCGACGTGAGAAGTGGGCTGTCAGTTGGGGGGGGGGGGGGGTAAATATGCCTGAGTAACTTCCTTGCAAAGTTCAGCCACGTGCTCCCCTCTGGCAGTCACGTCAGATTACATACAGATATCGTAGTCCAATGTCGTGTAAAAATAAATATCTTTCAGCGCTATAAGCGAGATCCGAAATCTCGCTGTGCGGATCAAAAGCCTGTGCGGTGGAAAGCGCGTGCGATACGCCCGGTGTAGGATCCGGTCCGGTCCCCCCTCTGAAGCAGTCCCCCGGGGGACCAATTCGTGGCAAAAACTGCTCTATAATGGTCCCCCCTTAGACATCCAGCCTCGTTTTCGACTGGTCCCCCTGGGCGATTTTGGTCCCCCCTCGCATCCAAAATAGGCCCCCTCTCGAACTGGTCCCCCTCTTTTCTAACCAATGTAGAGCTATGTCAGTATTTATTTTTAACTTTATTGTTATAGTGTGTGTCAACTCAGTAGAAAACGTGACTCTGGATCTCTCTCACTCTCTCTCTCTCTCTCTCGCCCCCCACACTTTCTCTCCTCCCCCCATCTCTCAAACACACACACACACACATTATGCACGCACGCACGCACGCGTGCACACTCACTCACGCACGCACGCACGCAAACACACACGCGCACACACACACACACACACACACACCTCTTTCGTTATATGTATAATTATTTTCATTTTTGTACAGAGATGTTATTCAAGATGATCTTGAACTGGGTCAAGGTTACAGTGTCAAATCTAAACTTTTAAAAGTGATTTAACTTCGTAGATTTGCCGTTCTATGTAGCCTATACTTTTGTTTTTTTTATTTTCTCTTTTTTTTTTTTTGTGGGATGAGGAAACGGTCGCCACTAAAAAACAAAAGTATAGGCTACATAGAACGGCAAATCTACGAAGTTAAATCACTTTTAAAAGTTTAGATTTGTTTTTTCTTTTCTTTTATTTATTTTTTTTGTGGGATGAGAAAACGGTCGCCACGCTTCTTGACACGTCACGTGACTCGTGTCAAACATGCCTATAATTATAAGTACACGACAATTCATTCCGTACTTGGGCCACCGAGGTTGAGATATTTGCTGCAGCCACCCTCTTGGACACGCCCGTGTATGTGTTCACAAGAGAGGCTCCAGGCCGACAACCTAGGTGGCTGAAATACGGGCCAGTTTGGCAATCGGCCCCATTGAAAACAGACAGAGTAATTTATATAATGAATCTTGGACATCACTTTGCTCCTGTTTTTTGTGTCACTCCTTAGACCAGAACTGTTAGTCTTCTGCTGTTTTTGTTGTTTCAAGGGTCATGATTTGAGACACTGGTACTCAGTCTTGACTGTCTACTTGAAGTACGCTGAAAGCCAAAGGTGGCAACTAGTTTTCATGTCATGGACACTTACTTAATTTTGAAGAAATATTTTTCTATGGCGTTGTATAGAAAATATTAGATACTTGGTCTTTGATGTTATTCTCTAAATGCTATTTCCAGTTTTAAAAAAATGACAGGAAATGTGGACAGCAAAAAACAACCAATGCAAAAAAACAACTGAAAGAAACAAGAACACAACCAAACAAATATATCTCACACACACAAAAATAACAACAAGCACATAAATCGGGAAAAAAAAAGAAAAAAAAATGTTCCTATGGCCCTGTGCTTTTGGGGACAATAAAGTTTTGTAACAATAAAGTTAAAAATAAATACTGACATAGCTCTACATTGGTTAGAAAAGAGGGGGACCAGTTCGAGAGGGGGCCTATTTTGGATGCGAGGGGGGACCAAAATCGCCCAGGGGGACCAGTCGAAAACGAGGCTGGATGTCTAAGGGGGGGACCATTATAGAGCAGTTTTTGCCACGAATTGGTCCCCCGGGGGACTACTTCAGAGGGGGGACCGGACCGGATGCTACACCGGCACTGTGAGCAGCTTGTCTGCTTCAGTTAGTGTCGATGGCAGATCTACGCCAGGTATATAACGGGATCTGAATCACTTTCACCCCGGCCGCTACATCATATCTTGCGATTGCCGTAAGCTGCCAAAGGTTTAACGCAGGCTCACTGAAAGAAAAACAAAACTAAAGAAAAACAAAAAAAAAACCTAGGCTAATTCACTTTCCAATGTTACAGCCGCTATGATAAGCCGCCGGCTCACTGACTTTTTACACCCGTCGGTGTGGAAAAGATCGTCGCGGCGGCTTTGTCTGTCAAAATTACGACTTGACAATATTACACTCCTAAGGGAATGGAAAGTTGTATCCACGCAGACAAGCGAAAGCTCTACGGGATAAACGCAAAGCCTTGCCGTCAAATGAAAATCGTGTCAAAACACTGAATGAATGCAGTCAGCGAGAAAGTTTGAATCAGTTTCGCCTTTGGAGCCGGACTGACTCCCCGGCAACTGAGGAGAACTTTGTTCGACCCGGCGTCGCTGTCGTTGTTTTGCTTATAAATCCACAACAGTTGTAAGTTAATGGTTAAAACAATGAGCGCCTCTAAAACAAAGCACACGTGAAGAAAGACTGATTTGTAGCGACGCCGATTAATCTTACGTCAACGGGAGCGGCTTTGTGCAATCCACGAGGCGCGTTTCCGTAACGGGAGCTCTCTACTCCAGGAAACGCGTTTCCGTGACTGGGACTTGGGACGGCAAACGCGCGCTGGTAAACTTTTTACCCTCTCGGCCCACGTGCACGCGCCTAGAGTCGGCGGTGTCGGTGACGTGTCGCTCGGAGAATTGCAAATGTCATGCACTTTGAAAAACTGTGGCGCTCATCCAAGGGTTTTTTTTATATATTTTTTTTAGCAACAATGGTAAGGTTCTTTCGGCGGTAGGGTCAGTCAGCACCGTGCGAGTCAGTGACACACAGACCAGTTTTATGGAGCACTGGGGTTCGATGCACTGACGAAAGAGGATAAAATTAGTCTCTTGCTTAGCCCTGAATTCAAAACCTGTGTTGCACCATGTCACTTCCGCAATTTTCTGCTTCACGCTTTGACACACTATACGGAATCTTATTATGTGTAGGGCCAGACATACCGACTGACATTGTTTCAGTAAACGGCCCGGCTAACTTGATTCTAGCTTTGCTACGCCAACTTATGTTTTGCAACAGTTTCACTCGTGAGGGCGCCTGTACGCTCGAAAAACTCTATTTTGATGATTAGTACAGCTCTTCATGCGATACAATGTTGTTTACACTTTGCGCGAGCGGTCGCACATTCAAACCGATTCTACGCCGACTGTTGCTACACTGGCTACTGGACCCGTCTTTGACATCACCCGTATGTGGTGGAAATGGACGTTAAACCCCCAAACACCCATCCACCCACCCTGACTACTGGAGCGCTTAGTGTGGTCACTGCTGGCGTCACCGAAGACGCTTCTGTTGGCTCAGTGCCAGCATTACAGACGCTGTCACAGTCCAGGTGTCTCAGTGATAGATACTGTACCACGAAAACAGCTCTGAACGACTGATTTGTGAGCAAAAATAAAAAAAAATAAAAAATGGTAGCAACAGCCCCTTTAATCAGTCGGGAGTGGTGTGATGATAGACTGATCCCGCGAAAGCAGCCCAGAACGATCTCTGAACACACGAATGGTAGCATTAGCTTCAGTCTTTAACTCTATTGTGACTGGGGTTGCCGCCATCTCAGCACTGCCCCTGCCAAGACCTCCCGCCACGAAACTGCAGTAAACTTACTACATTAACAGAAAAACTCTCTAGCAAGATTCATTGGAGTAATAAACACTTGACATTTTCAACTGAAAACGGATGGAGAATTCAATTTGACGATGAACCGTGGGCGGTGCGTGGCGGAACCTTCGATCGAAGAGTCCCGTCACGAATGAGTTAAACAGAATTATTTTGGTAAAAGCAAATCTGACTATCGAGAAAAGTGCAGGCGTAACCGGCAGACTTCCCATTTCGAGCAAGTAATTATTTTGAAATTGCCCTCTAGTCCCAGACATATTACGCCGGGACTATCATCATCCAGCGTGTATTACCGCTCAGTCCCTGCCGACTAAACGCTTAATATGTGTGCAGCAACTTCAGACTCGGCGAGCCTGAGAAGTGCCCATGCAATACAGACGTCATGAATGCTGAACACGTGCTACAACACTGCCGGCTCGATGAAGCTCCCAGACAAGAAACAGTACCGCTGAGGGTCAAGCTCTATGGCAACCTGGAGGACCTTCTGAGGACAGCTGCATTCGTGCGGGCGACTGGCATCTCCATCTAGTGAACGAAGAAGAAGAAGAAGTCCCAGCCGAGATAGTCGTGAACTCGCTTTAGTTTCCGTGTATGCATCTCGTACTGATCTAACGGTCAGGCTCAGGTTAGTCAAGCTGGACTTCCAATGCAAGGGTCGTGAGTTCGATTCCCGGCCGGGGCTGAATATTGTGCTGGTCTTTTTCTCGTTGCCCAGTCTTCGGTATCACCCATACGTGGTGGCGGACTGAAAAGGACGTTAATCTCCCAAACTCCCACACGGCAAGCCTCTCTCAACATAGTTAATATCCCGGCTGGGACCAAATATTTGTGCTGGCTTTTCCATCGTTGTCCCGTCTTTAATGTATACCTGTATGTGGCGGAAAAGGACGTTAAAGACCCACATACCTACCCACCCACCCTCAACTTAAGTTAAGCAAGTCTCGGACTTACGTTCTAGTCTGTCTCCATGCATCTGACCCCTGAAACTGTAAACACTGTGTAAACTTGACCGGCCTCTCTGTGTCAGGCAGTGCTACCAAATTAAATTGTGGGGGGTACAGCCTACTGAAACTAAGGCCAAATGCTGACCCGTCGTGAGGTCATTAAACCATTAAACCCATCTAGGTGCCGGGTTTGTCCCTCTGCAGAACAACGAAAACTGAAGCCCACTTGTTTTCACACCACTAAAACTTCCGTAATTTAAAATGTCGAGTGACAGTTAACACACGGCAAGACAGGGCCCTCAGCCACAATTTAAATTTACCGTTGCTTGGGACAGGGCAGGCGCTATTAACTCACTAACCGTAATAATGACATGATCCGACATGTGACTGCTAGTTTAAAACACACGAGGTAAAAAAAAACCAAAAAAACTTTAGCGCCGCGGCTGTCTGATGTTTTTTGTTGCGATGTCGTCCGGGCTCCGCATTTGCCACTGCGTTCATTCTAGCGGCGATAAAATTTACGCTTGGTTTTTTGTTGTTGTTTTTTTTTTCGTGAAAAAGCCGGCGCGCGCGCTCTGCGGGTTAAAGGAACCATTTCCCAAGATACCTCGGCTCACAGATCGTTCTGAGTGGCTGTTTTGGTAGTGTCCGACACCATTATCGTTTAGACATCTCGAGCAAATCTCGAGCATTCTCCTACACTGATACTTCAGCCTGGAATTTGCTTCCTCGTTCTATCCACTAGTCATCCTCCCTTGAAACTTTCAAGAAAAAAATTAAAATAAAAAATAAAATGTCTCATGTTGTCGGTATGTGCGTGTCGTTGCGCTTAGGCCCCCGACCTTTCTTCTAATGCTCGGGTCGTGAGTTCGTATCCTGGCTTGGGCCAAATATTTGTGTTGGCTTTTTCATCGTTGCCCGGTTTTTGATATCACCCATATGCGGTGGAAAAGGACGTTAAACTCCCAAACACCCACCCACCCTCGACCTTTCGTATATATATTTTTTCACTTATTTTATTTTATCTTAGAACTATTATTTATTGATAGGTTACTGCGCTAAATACTACTACTACTACTACTACTACTACTACTACTAAGAATAACGTGCCACTGGTCCACAACCCTAAACTTACTTGGTAGGAATTGAGTCAATCCGGCTTGGAATATGCGCATGTAACTTTTATGAAATGACGAGTTTGACAGCTCTCAGTAATTGCAACAACAGACAGATGCCAGACAGCCTGAGGGGCAAGTTTAAAAAAAAAAAATTAAAGCGTCTGCATCCAACATAAAAGTGCTATATAATTCTTTTGGTGAGTGTTTGGGGTTTTAACGTCCTTTTCCACCACATACGGGGAGATATCAAAGACGGGGCAACGATGAAAAAGCCAGCACAAATATTTGGCACCAGCCGGGATACGAACTCACGACCCGAGCGTTAGAAGTCCAACGCTCTACCATTCGGCCACCCCGGCTCCCCCTAGACGTCTTTACCAAAGTGTTACGATAAAGCCATAAACCGTCTGTGTTTTTTGACTTCTCGGTGATCATTGCGGTAATAATTCAAATTCAAATTCAAATTCAAACGACTTTATTGTGTCCTTCAAGAACAAATTTGTTTTTTTGACCAGGGGCATGGATAAATAAAATAAAGGGTTAATATTTAAAAAGCAGCTTCACTATGTACGACTAAAATTAGACTGACGAACAAACTAAAACCGATAAGAAAGGATGCAATGCCTTATTATTATTATTATTATTATTATTAAGCCCTCTGAAGCCTAAATTCGTCACCGACGTGCGAAGCCGAGTTACCCGATGAGAAATCCCTGATGAGCAGCCCGGTAGCCAGGAAAAATCCGGGTGGGGGTAAGTGGGTGGGTGTTTCGGAGTTTAACGCCCTTTTCTACCACGTATCAGGAAAATCCGGTATCCCATGCCACAAGCTCGACCTAGGCCAGAACCCACGCTTTGAAATCGCCGTGACAGCGGTGACGGCCGTTCAGTAACCGCCGCAGCGGCTAAGTCCGACGCGCTACCTATTAGACCACCGCTCACCCCCGTTCCGCCGGCATGTGTTTGTTTTAATTGTTTGATTTGTTGTTGTTGTTTTGTTTTGTTGTTGTTGTTGTTTGAGTCGTAACTGTCACAAAGACCAGTCAAAACCTACACATGTAAAGTGTATCCAGTTAAAACCGGACTTCGGCTCTGGTGTCTTTCTAGCGGTTAGACTTGCCAACACTGAAGCCTCGCGTTCATTGTGTGTACCCTTCTGTTGGCTCAGTGCCAGCATTTGAGACGCTGTCACTGTGCAGGTGTCTATAAGCGGTACGGTGTCAGAGACTGACAACTGACCAAAACAGCTCAGACCGAGAGCCTGAAAATCTTAAAAACTGCGCCTTTAACGTGGACCGGCCGATCAGGAGACACACGCTGTCAATCGACGTCGACAAGGCCTGATCGGGAGCACGTCCCTTCTGGACTAATTACTCTTCAGGTTTGGGACGAGCCACGACTAGACAGATTACTTCCTCACTCGGGCACGTTGTCATGAATGCCGCTTGTCCGTCATCCCCCCTCCCCCCTCACACAGCCCCCCCCCCCCCCCCTTCTATCCCCGTCCCCAAAACAGCACAGGACTTGGCCTGCTGAACCTCTGCCGTAGATACAGCGATCGATCAGAGGGAGAAATTGATCACACCACGTGCTCGTCTTTTCCTTGTCAACTAGGGCCTGAGATCAGAGAACGAATCAGTTTTCCTTCTCAGTTTCACGGACAGGGACAAAAATATTAGTCGTCCTTTTCAGTGCTGCAGCGTCCCGATGATATCACGAGATCACACAAGAGGGTTAGGAATGACTTGAGGTTTTGTCGGCCGGTGCAAGGGAAAGAATAAATGTTAAAAAAAGCAACTTACATCACAAACGCGTCTGTTATGTGAATCTGGAACGATAAAAGTTGTGTTCTGCTGCGGTGTTTTTGCTGGCCTGTTTACGACGAATGTTTCGGTCTTTTGCGTTCTTGTCAGTTTACGGCAGCCCCCTTGCACTGAATGCCGACTCTTTTCCGTTCCTATAACACAGACTTCAGCTTTGACGTAAAACTGGATTTGCCGAGTCTCTCTCTCTCTCTCTCTCTCTGTAGCCTAGATTGTTAGTTTATCTTTGCTTATTATGCTTTGTTTTTGCTTTTGCTTGATCATTATTGTAGATGTAGTGAGGACTTCTTGTAAGATAGGCAGAGATGCCTACAAGAATTATCCTAATAAACGTTTCATCATCATCATCATCATCATCATCTCTCTCTCTCTCTGCTTTACATTTTGTTTCTGTTGCATTACTCTTTTTTTGGTTTGTTACTCAGTGTTGTATGTTTTCTTTGCTCTTTACCAATAGTTCTTTTCTTTTGTAGTGGCAACGGCAGATTGAAAACTAACCATTGTATGGCTAAATCTTTGCTGTTGAAAAATAAAGTTCGTTCGTTCGTTCGTTCGTTCGCTCTCTCTCTCTCTCTCTCTCTCTCTCTCTCTCTCTTCGTACACAAACTCTAGCCAGCACTATGACGCACAAATTTACCACAGAGTCGCACTGACAAGAGAACCACGTGGGTAACTGAGATCATAATCGTTGCCAACCGCATCTCACCGCACACTGCCGCAAGGTCGGCGATATACTTACTTCCATTCCATTCGATTGATTTTTCAACCACCAGTTTCTTCTGTCTTGGCCTGAAATGGGACGGCACGCACAGCACACACGCACTGAGATAAAACTGATCTCCCACCAAACTGACGACAGGCACTAAAAGAAGTGAAACGCCGAAGATTTACGCCGTCACAAGTAAAGTCGGGAAAACCGTAAAAGTCACAGCAAAAAGATTCCTTTGTCTCTCTCAGTCACTTGCCTCCAAGTGTTTGTTTTTTTTTCACATAGAAAAAAAAATCACACAATATCCACACTAACGTAGCAACGCTGAAAGAAGCTGTACATACAGATATGCCAGACGATGTATAGGAAGTGATTAAGCTGTAAGGGAAAGACTGAAGAGAGGAACACCCTGAGCCGAAGTGAACGGCGCGTGTCGATACCAGGCGATGTAAACACACAGGCAAGCACGTCCGTTCAGATCCGCTGGTGGCAGTTTATGGTGAGCGGCGGTTGCTGGGCTGTACGGCAATGCCAATGGTATCGCCGACTGCTGCTGCTGTGCTGAGGCAGCGGACACGCATGGCAGGGGCTGGCTGGTATAGGGGAGGCCAGGAACCGTTGTCGGCGCCTCGTGGAGTCGTGCTCTGTTCACTACACTGGCTGCTGAATCTGGTCGTCTCGGCACTGTGAGACTGAGTCGCGCGTCCGGCGTCAGTCTTGCAGGGTTGGACACTGTGGAAATGGGACAGTTAGGTGATGGGACTCTGCTGGTCACACGTGATGGTGGTGAAACACTCTGGTAATGGCAGACGGGTGATGATGGGACACTCTGGTGACGGCGGGGACACTCAGGTGATGGGACACTCCGTCTGGTGACTGACTGACGAGACACTCAGGTGATGGGACAGTCTGCTCATGGGACAGTCTGCTGGTCAAAGAGTGCATGGTGATGGGACACTCTGGTAATGGGAGACGGGTGATGGTGATGGGGCACAATGATGGGACACCTCTGGTAATGGGAGACGGGTGATGGAAAACTCTGGTGATGGGGCACTCTGCTTGCAGGACAGGCTGCTAACACGACACTCTGATGATGGGGCACTCTGGTGATGGGACACCCTGGCCATGGGACCAGTTTTGGGGTGATACTATTTCACACATCCTGATGGTGGGACACTGGTACTGGAGAACGGGTGATGAGACACGATGGCAATAAGACACTCTGGCAATGAGACACGATGGCAACGGGACACTCTGCCTACGAGATACTCTGCTAACACGACACTGATCACACGACACTCTGATCTGATGATAGGACACTGCATTGATGGGACACTTTGGTCAAGGGTCTTGTTTTGGGGTGATTCATACACCTTCCCCCCGAGGTTGGGAGTCGTGTTTTTTCCCCATTGTCCAGTGGGACACATTGCTAATGGGACACCCTGGTAATGGGACACTAATAATGGGATACTTCAGTAGTTGGACACTCTCGTACGGGACACACTATACGGGATCATCTGGTAAGAAGACACTCTCAAAATGGGACAACTTGCAAAAAAAAAAAAAAAAAAAAAAATGAGGCCACCAACAATTTCGCGACGACTGAACAAATTATTAGTGTCCCGCCATTTTCTGTCTATCTGATCTGTCCCCCTGAATCACTGTGAGCCTTTTATAGGGGCTTACGGGGGACAATCTAGGATATAAAGGTCAAACAGTGAGAACTTAGTGACTGCTGACTGGCAGGACAGGTCCAGGGCCAGTGTCCCGAAGTCCGACATATCAGCCAGTTGACAGATCTATGCGGGGGGGTCCGACTTCGGACTCTGGTTGAACATTAATCTTTGAATGGGCCAGAAACTGGCAACATCTTGTCAGTCGAAGATGCGTCTGTTTAAGCCAGTATTGCGCAGAGGGATAGGGTTGGCTGGGAGAAAGGGGTGTTTGGTGGAGAAATTGTGTGTGTGTGTGTGTGTGTGTGTGTGTGTGTGTGTGAGAGAGAGAGAGAGAGAGTCCTCAATGTCTCATAGAGAGAGAGAGAGAGAGAGAGAGAGAGAGAGAGAGAGAGAGAGAGAGTCCTCAATGTCTCATAGAGAGAGGAGAGAGTGAGGGAGTGTGGTGGGGGTGAGCACTTTTTTTTTTTTTTTTGAGGCGATGGCCGGGGGTGGGGGGGGGGAGGGGGTCGGAAGATACGGCGATAGAGCAGACGGAGGGTGGGGGGGGGGGGGGGCGGAGGTTGTGTGTCGGTGAGTGTATTTCATTGCCAACTAGGACCGCACGCAGACTTCAATTACCTTATTTTTGTAATTTACTGGGATTATGTACGAAGCCGGACAAAAATTCCCTTCATGACAGCAATCAACTCGACAGCGTAATAATGTAGATACGCTGCACCTGCACTCACGTGACACCCCGTGAATCTCGCGTGCATCGCGTGGGTCTGCGCGAGAAAATGCAATCACACTGAAAACACACGGCAGGCTTCCAGCAGCGTCATTGCGGCTCCAATCGGTGGTTTGAAAATTGAATCGGTCGCTTGATCCGATTAATGCATATTCGGCCGGTTAGCAGACCAAAAACAGCTCTTGAGAAAGTTGTAACCGAAGTCAGAGAGATGATGATGATGATGAATTTTTTTCCCAGGATAGAGCATTTAGGCATTGCTGCCTATCTTACAGGCTGTCCTGCTATTTTACATTCCAGGGTAAAAAAAAAGAAAAGAAAAGCTAACAACCAAATCAAACAACTACAAACTATCTACAGTAAATGAAGGAGAGAGAAAATACACATGAGAAAAAACACAAAAAACCAACAAACAAACAAACAAACGAACACACACACACACACGCACACACACACACACACACACCGGCACACACACAGAGAGAGAGAGAGAGAGAGAGAGAGAGAGAGAGAGTTCACATTGTAGACTATACATGCATCCACTTCCCGGAGGTATCTTTCTTGGTGGTTGTATATTCGGGGGTTTATTGTCTGTGATTACTCATCTGGATACGAATTTCGATACATGCCAGTGTTTATGGGTATGCCTCAAAGTCTTCATTGACCTACTGTACTGGCCAGGTGCCGTCCCTGTTTCAAACGGCTATCACAGGTGTACTAGACTAGTAGACGAGTGTCATCGCGGCCTAATGTCAGGAATCCACTGTGTCGTCAGAGTTAAGGACAAAAGCAAAGCTTGCGTAATGTCTATGAAGTAAACACACACACACACACACACACACACACACACACACACACACACACACACACACAGAGGCACGCACACGCCACTATCACGCACGCACGCACACGCACACACCACCACCACCACCAACGACAACAACATGAACATAGAAAACACCCTTTGATCATACGTTACAACATGTCCCCACGCAAAGTACCCTGCTGAGAGGAGAAATGTATTCAATAACCACTGTCGTGAGACAGGGCCATGGTGCCCAGTGGGTCATACCGTACGAGCGGGCATTAATAACCAATTTAATCAACTCGGTCCCGTAAAAGAACAGCTCGCCATCAAACCGTTTGCGAACGATGGAGGATCATGAAAAACTGCGGGTGATGTGTCGGCGGGCAGACGATTGATTCCTGCAAGTCATGCCTGATTTCCTGGGGACAAGGGTGGGTGAGGGGGAGGGGGAGCGGGGGGGGGGGGGGGGGGCAAGTGTTGGAGAGGCAGAGTTTAAAATACTGCGCATTAGATAACATTGTGCTGAGCTGGCGAGTTCCGTAAGGTCATCCGTTTGTAGTTCCCCCCCCCCCCCTTTTTTTTTCTCTCTCTCTCTCTTCACCAGGAAACAGGGAGGCACTCAGGCGTACACATGCAGGCACGCAAGCACAGACACAGACACAGACACACACACACACACACACACACACACACACACACACACACACACACTGACACAGGCACAGACAGACACAGACTGACACAGACTGACACAGGCACACACAGACACACACAGACACAGACACAGATACACACAGACTGATACACACACAGACACACACAGACACAGACACACACAGACACGCACAGACAAAGACACACACAGACACCCACGCACACAGACACAGACACACAGACACTGACACGCACGCATGCACACACACACACACACACACACACACACACACACACACACACACACACACACACACACACACACACACACACACACACACACACACACACACACCATCGCCGCCCATCCCCATTGAAATAGGTCAAGGATCTAGTTCGTGTAGGCTATCCAGTACAATACAAATTAAATTGCTCTGTGCGATTGCATTCGGGCACGGGCTGGCTTTATTTGTTGTCTTCCAAAGCAGGCAAACTGAGAAATAGGTTGACGAGTCTCGACTCTGTCTGTCTGTCTGTCTGTCTCTCTCTGCCCCCCCCCCCTCCCCCCTCCACATCTCTCTCCCCCCCCCCCCTCTCTCTCTCTCTCTCTCAGATGCGCGAAGTACGTCGGAGTAGGTGAATTACTTTGAGGGTTCATAAGCGATCCCATGTTCTCCGAAAGCCCTGAATTCCCTGTCCCTCAGGTTCAGCCTTAATGGGGAAAATGTTTTTTGTTTTTTGTTTTTTGTTGTTTTTTTTTTTCCCACAGAGGGCGTGGGTGAAACTAGACCTGGGCCACAAAGTGCCTACAATATCCTGTATACCATCGGGCCACACTGTCTCATATTGTTTCCTGTCGGCCCACATGTGATCCTCAGACTTGAATGAGATCTTGGACCAACTTAATGAATCTCTCTTTCTTTCTCTCCTGGTTTCTAGGCAAATGTTTCGAAATAAGGAAATCAGTTCGAGAATTTCAAACAGTGAAAAAGGGTGATTTTCGCATTTTGTAAGGCAAGGTGCATGCGAGGGGGTCGCAACAAGCGGAAAGCTGCCAAGAAAACTGGGACTTTTTGCACCGAAGAGTGTCAAAGGTGACGCGAGCGGATTTGGATGAAGTGGCTTTCTGGACTAAACAGAAAGTAGAATAGAATTATTCTAGTGAGGCCTGAGCGGATAGGAAACATTCCATTTTTATTTTCAAACTCCTGTCAGGTGCGTGCCCTTGAATGGTCTGTGAATGGTAAGTTTTGTTTCTGGATTGAAGCATTTTAAGGGGTGATCGAAGCTAGTAGGGAATATATCATAGGCATTTTTAAGACATCGTGTATTTGTGTTCTTTGACATGCAGTCGATACAGCCAGCTCTGCATATAACGCCCATATGCATCCATTATTACGTCGTGTCCGAAAACAAGAACGAAACATCAGCTAGTCTGGGAGCCAAAAGCATTCTCCTCCACCGCAACCATCATACCCACACATAGGCCTACTCACTTTCACTCATGTGCCTGGCCTGGCCATATCGGACTAGGAAGGAAATCAAGCATGAATTAATCATGCAAGCTAAAGTGGTCTCGGGGCCCGGCTGCCTGGTATTTAAACCGATCATGCGGCAGCGTTTGGTCGGTGAACGGTAATGGAACTTATACTTTTAAATAATACATCACCGGTAGGAGACAGTTATTGCCTGTAGCTGACCCGTCAGTTTTCAGCGTTGTTTTTGGGGTCACCGTATGCAAACTGAGAGTGTAAATGTGACACATGTTGACACGGTGCAATATCGCATAAACTGTCGCGTGACTCGTGTTACCGAAATTTCTGATGAACTGAATGGGAATCGTGAATGTTTAAATGTGACAAAAGATGGCATCGTCTTAATATCACGTGACACGCCTCGTGTTTGCAATAAAAAGTATTTCACCGGCCCCCGTAGTGTAGTGGTTAGCACTTCGGACTATGGACCGGGAGACCCGGGTTCGAGTCCCAGCCGAGGCAAGCGGGATTTTTCCTACCTAGGTCGGCTCGTACCCAGAGCGGGTGTGCTATGGGCCCAATGGGGAGGCTGTTGCCACACAGTGGAGCTTCACCCACTTTACGGGTGCGACTTTGGGGGTGCTTCCCTTGGTCTTATGATGTGGATGATTACGTGGCCGGCACCGCAGGTGCCGTAGTTCCCGGGCCTGGTTAATGCCGGGATATTTATGACAGGAAGCGTGGAATGCGGCCCTGTCGCGCAGTCCCAAACCACATGGACATCTTATCATCATCCCCATCTCCATCATCATGCATAATAAAAATTGCCCCAACTTCCGAGCCCTCCGTGGATTCCACCCATTACCACGGAGGAACACCACTGAAGCCGGCAAAGAGTTGTGGCAGCAAGAAAAAAAAAAAAAAGAAGAAGAAGAAGAAAAAGTATTTCATAAGTGTCTGGTGAACGGTGACGGTATGCAAATGAACAGTAATGGAATCTATTCAGTATACTTATATTTGGTAGAAGACAGGTACTGCCTGTAGGTGACTGTCAGTTTTCAGCCTTGCAACCGTAGCGCTGGATCACCGCATGCAAATCAACAGTGTTGGTGGTGGCACAGAGTGACATTATTAAATATTACATAACGTTTCTCATGTTTCCCATAAACTGAATTTCCGAAGTTTCTGATAAACTGGATGGAAATCGAGAATGTTAAATGTGACAAAAGATGACATCGTCGTGATATCCCATAAACACGTCTCGTGTTTTCAATAAATAGCGTTTCGAAAGTTTCTGGTGAACTCTCCAAAAAAAAAAAAAAAAAAAAGAAGCGAAAGCTGGTATGGGAAACATGTCATATGCGTAAATTGCGTTTCCGAAGTTGTTAATACTAATAATAATACTAATAATAGTGAAAAAATAATTCACCTCTATGGCGCTTGTCCTTTCGAGAATCGAGCTCCAAGCGCCTTACAATTTACGAGATGTAAAACAAAAAACAAACTAACAACAACAACAAACAAACAAAACCCAACAACGTGCAACATAAAAATAAAAATGAAATAAAATACACAAAAGACATTCATAAGAACACTTCACGCAACTAAACACACACACACACACACACACACACACACACACACACACACACACACACACACACACACACACACACACAGAGTTGTATTTCCGAAATTTCTGGTGGGCTGTACGGAAACCAAGAACGTTAAACGTGACTAAGGGTGAAATAGTCTCAATATCACATGATATCAATATCAGTCGTCTCAATATCACATGCCTCGTGTTTCCAGTAAATAGGTTTCCCGAAGTTGCTGAGGGTCCATATGCAAATCGAGATGTTGACGTCATAACGTTTATTATCGTCTGAATGTCACACGACACGTCTCGTGTTAAATAAATACTGTTCCCGAAGTTTCTTCTGAACTGGAAACCGGAGTGGGTCGATGTCATAAAGGGTAACATTGTCTTAATGTCACATAGCATGACATCTCTAATGTTTCCAATAAATATAGTGTTTCCGATGAACTGTAAGGGTAACATCGCCTCAGTATCACATGGTATGTCGTATGTTTCCAGTGAATAACATTGACCTATACCGAAGCTGGCATCATAGAGGCTGTTACCACCTTCCAGTTTCACTGGACTGAACCCGGGTTGGCCGTGCGTTTACGTGACATTTAACTAACCTGGGTACAGGGCCAACTCGTATTTCAGGGCCCGTATGTAAAAGTCGAGGTTAATTTAACCCACGGCCACGGGCCTAACCCAGACTAGGACAAAAGAAACCCAAAAGCAAACTTAAATACAAAAGGAAGCGAAGAAAGGAAGGGAAAAAATCCTTCTATAACGGCTTAGGCACCTTGCTGGAATGGGCCCGCTTCTTGATTTAAAACAGAAAATAACAGAAAATTTAACCCTAGAGCTAGTTTAGTCCGAGGTTAGCCTCTAGCCCGGGGCTAAAAGCCCTAACCTCGACTTTTACGAGGGTCACCCCATAAGTTCGTGAATGTGGCGAAATGTGAGCATGCTGGAAAGTCTTATCTAGCTCAGTTTTTCGAAATATCCTCCGTTAGCTTGTATGCAGCTTTCCATCCGTCTGAACCAAGAAGCCACTGCTCCAGCCCACACCGACTTTGGTATACCAGAAATCTGGCCCTCGACAGACGCTCGAGCATCTTCAACTGTTTCAAACGCCTTTCCCTTCAGCTCCTTTTTCACAAGAGGGAATAAAAAGAAGTCACAAGGGGCTAAGTCAGGGGAATACGGAGGATGAGTGACGAGCTGGACCTGGTTTTCTTGTAGAAAGTCCAAAGTTGCAGCAGCCGTGTGAGCACTGGCGTTGTCATGGTGAAGGAGTAGGTGGCGGGTACCTGTCCGTGGGCGCCGTGCACTCCAAGCCTCAAACACCTTGGGCAGGCACGTGTTGATGTACCATTCGGCATTGACGGTCTTCCTCTCCAGAAGTGGTACGGTGGCTACGTGACCAGATTTTGCAAAGAAAACAGCAATCATTTGCTTCGAGACACTTCTCGATCTTTTGAATTTTACAGGGGGGGGGGGGGGGGATTCCCCTGGAAACAGCCATACAGAGGACTGCTGCTTTGTTTCAGGATCATACTGATACACATATGTTTCGTCACCAGTAACAATGTTACTGACCCGATATGACCTTCCTCCGTCGAATTTTCGAAGCATATAGAGGCACCATTCGATCCTTGCCCTCTTTTGTTCCTCTGTCAGCTGGTGGGGCACCCAACGCGCACAACGCTTCCGAACACAGAGATGGCACCGTAAAATTCTGTCCAAACTGCCCGAGGAAAGGTTCAAAGTGTCCTTTATCTCATCCTCTGTGATTCGCGGGTTTTCCTTAATTAGGGTCTTGACATCGTTCACGTTCCCATCTGTAGTAACGGAAATTGGTTGTCCGCAACGGTCACTATCTTCTAACGACCTCCTCCCGAACTGGAATTCCTTGAACCACTTGTAGACCATGGATCTCGACGGAGCTTGGTCACCAAAACACCTGGTCAAAATTTCAGAACTTTCCTGGAAAGACTTTCCTTGAATAAAATCGTAATACACCATGGCTCTTAAATCTCTGTTTGAGAGGAAATTTGCACCTCCTTCTGAAGCATCACCCTTACCCTCCATTTCGTCGCGTAGGGAAAAAAGGACTGAGAGTAGAAGTCTGAATTTTTGTCTCATAACTATGATGACATTGCTTGTGATGATGACGTAAACATTATTTTTTGATGTCATCTGTTCTTTCACATTCACGAACTTATGGGGTGACCCTCGTACATACTGGCCCTGATCTGCACATTCTTTTTGCCTTCATACCCCGAGTCACTGAGCTGGAGACGCAAACGCCGCCCCATCCTCAGAATCACCGCTGGACACCCACGGCCTTACCACCACCGCCCCCCGACGACGTGACTACAACGGACCACCCGAGACTTCGCCGATCGTCTTCTGATACTGGGACACTCATCAAGTATAACCCAACACAAAGACCTTTCGCGAATGTAGATATAATTCGCCAACATCTCGATCGAGGGGTGGGTGGATGGGTGTTTGGGGGTTTAACGTCTTTCTCCGCCACATACGGGTGATATCAAAGACGGGGCAACGATGAAAAAGCCAGCACAAATATTTGGCCCCAGCCGGGATACGACATCTCGATGGAAATGTTAGGAAACATCACTGTGTCTATTAACCCCAAAGGGTTTCATGGCAATAAATTTTGTTCTTGTGCTTGTTCTTCATGCAGCTGGCGTCATGACAGGATGCTTTCGTCAAGGCATCTTTCGTCATCTCAGTCCCGCCTGTCCATTCCTGGGTTTCACGATAACACCACAAAGAAGCGCTTTGGAGCTCGCTCCTTCAAGTGCTCTGCTCCTGCTCTGTGGAACGCTCTGCCACCTTCCCTGAAATCCAGCACCTCCACCGAATCCTTCAGGAGCCACCTGAAGACCTATCTCTTCTCAAAGTTCTGATGCGGACTCCACCCCACCTTCCCACCCCCCTGCAGACTCCACCCCCTTCTCCTGTTTCATTTTTGGTTAAAACTTATCATCCCCCCCCCCCCCCCCCCGCGCTACGAGCATGCTGGGCATGGAGTTTTTCAGCGCGTTACAAGACACCATCATCATCATCATCATCATCATCATCATCAAGGCATGACGGCTGGTATGACGTAAGTTTACCTACGTCATTGTCAGGGTTAGACTTGCAGAGAGTGTATAGTCGGTAAAACGCTATTGATCCGAGTCCAATCCGAGTCGAGGTAAACTCTGGCTGAACCCAGGTTGTAGTGTAAACAGCCTCAGAATGGCTACACAGTAGAATCAGAATCAGAATCGTTTATTGATAGGCCTTAGGCCCATTCAAAGTTGAGAGTGACGGCCAGACATTCTTATACACAACAATACTTGTACATGAAATAACCAAAGTGCAAAATAAAGCATATCAACTCAGATGAGCAACTGTTGGCTTTTTCTTAAAGCTAGAAAAATAATATTATATAATGCCAGGTTCTTAACTCTATAATAGTTACTTGAGGCCAATAACAAAGTGAGTCCTGGCTACACAGGAGTTTAAGCGTCTTTGAAATTTAATCATATGTACGCACTGGACTCTGTGCCGTGGCACCGGTGAGTTATAAAGAGTAACATCGTCTTAATGTCACGTGATGTACAGTCTCATGGTTCCAGTAAATAAATGTTTCCAAACGTCTTGATGAACTTTGTGACCGAAGTGGACGTCGCAAATTCTATTTTTACACCAAACCAACGCGCAGTCTGCTGTAGATAAACCAATTTTCCAACAGTCGTGACTAATCTGCAGAAGCACGCTTTCCAAAGGTTCATGGCGGTGCCGCAGACAAAGTCTCATCCACAGGCCTACAATGATGAGTTGGTGGGTGTTTTGTTGTGTTGCGTTTGTTGCCCAATAGGAATTTGATTTCCAACATAGAGGCACCAGAGGAAGGGTCCGTTCAAATTGTGTACCTGTTGGGATTCGAACCCGCGCGCCTATATCAATATGTGATTATTATTATTATTATTATTATTATTATTGTACCCCAATACAACTGAATTTCATGTACGGAATGGGAGGAGCCGGGGTAGCCGAATGGTAGAACGTTGGAATCTCAATGCTCGGGTCATTAGTTCGAATCCCGGCTGGGGCCAAATACTTGTGCTGGCCTTTTTTCTCGTTGTCCAGTCTTTGAGGTCACCCTTACGTGGTGGAAAAGGACTTTAAACTCCCCCCTCCCCCCCCCCCTTCCCCTGTACGGAATGGCCATAGCCTGTGGTAGTGTGCTCCGCTCCGGGCTGGAGACGAACCGCCCCCAGACTCAATTCACACAGAGACCTCTCAAAGACACAATCCGGAATCGCCACCTCACAGTGAGATTTTATTTCCCGATGAATGGGTCATCGAGCGGGCTGTAAATGACCCCCCGCTATAGATGCTGGCCCCATCTTTCTGTCGTTGACCTATGCCGAAGCTGGCAACAAAATGGACGTCCCTGGTTTATACGTCTATGGAATTTGCATCGGACTTTCCCCGGGTCGCGGCACCGGTCAATGAGTGAATGAGCAGACGCCGGCTGATCTGGATGCAGTGCAGCTCAGGGTTCCTTTCGACTCTTCTTATTGTTGGCGAGAAGAAAATAGCTCAAGAATTTGTCACACGAGATGGGAGTGGGCCGATTTTCATCTGCAGTTTGGGCATTACCACACATTATTTTTAAAGGGTTTCAGCTTCTTCTTCTTCTTCTTTTTTTTTACCGTGTAGTGAAATCACTTGGAATGACAAAAAACACACGACTTGTCTGGCAAGGCAAGCGTGACTGATGGCCTGCGCCTGGAGAATAATGGTCTGAGGATCATGAAACAGTGCTTGCACGAGCCAGAGGTCTCATAATGCCGATCGCCTTGTTGTATTGGCAGTGACGTGAAAAGAGGCTGCGACCTCGACCTTACAAATGCCTGACGCTAGTGACAGTGACAGGGCCATTGCAAATCGAGTTAACAACGCCGGAACAGCTTCAAAGACATACAGCTACCCTCGCCAGATTTCTGAGACAACGGGAGCGGACTTTCCAGAGCGTAAGTCGGCAAATACCACCTCAGAGAGGCATGAGAAAAGAGAAAGAGAAAAGCTGATACTAAAAGTGAACGTTCAGCCGGCCCTTAGTGTAGTGGTTAGCACTTCGGACCATGGACCGGGAGACAGCCGAGGCAAGCGGGATTTTTCCTACCCAAGTCGGCTCCTACCCAGAGCGGGTGTGCTATGGGGAGGCTGTTGCCACAGGGCCGAGATTCACCCACTTCACGGGTGCGAATTTGGGGGTGCTTCCCTTGGTATGACACGTCTTATGATGTGGGTGATTACACGTAGTTCCCGAGCCAGGTTAGTGCCGGGATATTTATGACAGGAAGCGTGGAATGCGGCCCTGTCCCGCAGTCCCAAACCACACGGACCTCCATAGCATCATCTTACCATCATCCTCACCTCCATCCTCATGCATAATAAAAATTGCCCCAGCTTCTGAGCTCTCCGTGGATTCCAACCATTACCTGGGAGGAACACCACTGGAACTGGCAAAAGAATTGGGACAGAAAAAGAAGTGAACGTTCAGAATCATCAACAAACAAAATTGACTTCGTTCCCGTTCTTTTAAACTCTCTGGACGGACCGAAGTAGTTATGACAGTAGGGACCTGGGGGCATTTATAGCCTCAAGCTGCACTGACCCGGGGTAATTCCAAACTCAAGCTGCCCACACCCAGGGCACTTCACACGTAGAACGTTGGACTATCAATGCTTGGATCGTGAGTTAGAATTCCGGCGGGAAACCGATAATTTGTGCTGGGTCTTTTTCCCCCCGCTAACTTACAACCGTATGCACACCACAGCTTATGGTTTCCCTTTGCGGGTGTGCAGTTTTGGCGGTATTATACGTAACAAGAATAATAATAATAATGAGCATTGTATAGGCACTTTACCCAGTTTCGTGAATCGGCTCAAAGCGCCGCGAATTGAACCCAACACGCACGCTCACGTGAATCACACGCATTCTCTCATACACTGGATATCAACACATTACAATCACGTGGTGCGAAGGGTCAGCTCAGCTATTTAAGTTTCGGAATTAAGAATTGCATTTATTTTTCACATTTGATGGGCTGAACATTTCCAAAGCAGAAGGGAAGGAAGCCGGAGTACCCGGAGAGAACCCCCGGCGATCGACCCGAATGAACGGTGCCACATACGAGAAGGAAAGATTCTTTGCCCCTAGTGGGACTCGACCCCCTGACCTCTCGCATAGGTGACAAGTCTCTTAACCACTGACTAGACCACCGACCGCCCCACGTATGTGCATACGTTTGTGATGATTGCGGTGTGTGTGTGTGTGTGTGTGTGTGTGTGTGTGTGTGTGTGTGTGTGTGTGTGCGCACACACAGAATTTAAATGTATTGCATTGTCACTGGTACGTTTTGAGCCGGCAAACATTTAATTCCCCATGAGGCATGAATAAAGTATTCTTGAATCTTGAATCGTTGCCCCGTCTTTGACCTATCACCCTTATGTGGTGGAAAAAAAAAAGACGCAAAACTCCAAAACACCCACCCACCAACCAGCTGTAGACGGTGCTCTTGTCGTTGTAAGCGCGAAAAGATTGCGCACTAGTCGGACTGTTACTGTGACGTTATGGACGAGTTAAAGAGATGGTCGATGCGCAGTAGTCTTCGATTTGCAATTACTTACGTCCTGACTCACCCGTTTTCTGTGCGTCGGAGCAGAGGTCAGTCGACAAGGGTCGATGGGAAATTGGACTCGAGCCATGACGGAGGCTGCTGGGGTCAAGGTCGCTGTATTATGCCATTTTTCTACCAACTGCCAGCTTGTCGTCTGCTCTGCCACGCAGATCCGAATCACTGAAGCGTTAATTCATCCCTTTCCAGAGCCGTAGTACTAAGCACTGGCGGACGGAAGAAGTATGATATATAATATAGACACGGTAAGCATATCCGATATGTGGAATTTTTCAGACTGTTTAAAAAAAAAATCGTAGCTGTTATAAAGATTTATGCTTCGGTGGCCTTAGTCTTTAAATAATAAGAAAATGTCTATCAAATCGGGGGATACGCGTTATACATAGTCTGACAAAGAAGAAGTGGTGGAAGCAGTAGAAGAAGAAGAAGCAGAAGAAGAAGAAGCAGTGGTGGAAGCAGTAGAAGAAGAAGAAGAAGCAGAAGTAGGAAAGAAGAAGAAGAAGAAGTAGTGGAAGCAGTAGAAGAAGAAGAAACAGAAGAAGTAGAAGAAGAAGAAGTAGAAGTAGGAAAGAAGAAGAAGAAGAAGTAGTGGAAGCAGTAGAAGAAGAAGAAACAGAAGAAGTAGAAGAAGAAGAAGTAGAAGTAGGAAAGAAGAAGAAGAAGAAGTAGTGGAAGCAGTAGAAGAAGAAGAAACAGAAGAAGTAGAAGAAGAAGAAGTAGAAGTAGGAAAGAAGAAGAAGAAGAAGTAGTGGAAGCAGTAGAAGAAGAGGAAACAGAAGAAGTAGAAGAAGAAGAAGTAGAAGTAGGAAAGAAGAAGAAGAAGAAGTGGTGGAAGCAGTAGAAGAAGAAGAAGAAGCAGAAGAAGAAGTGGTGGAAGCAGTAGAAGAAGAAGAAACAGAAGAAGTAGAAGAAGAAGAAGTAGAAGTAGGAAAGAAGAAGAAGAAGAAGGAAAAGTAGTAGTAGTATTCAATTCAATTCAGTTCAAACGACTTTATTGTGTCCTTCAAGAACAAATTTGTTTTCTGACCAGGGGGCATGAATAAATAAAGTAAAGGGTTAATATTTTAAAGCAGCTTCACTATGTATGACTAATTTAAGACGAGCAAACTCAAACTGATAAGAAAGGACACAACGCATAAAACTGATTCACCACTAATTTACCAACTAACTAAACTGAGCTTATAATACTGGTGGTTAAGAGTAGAACTAATTAGGGTGACTAAATACACTTAAATTCCAGTACTATCTACATACCACTTCCACCACCACCCTCCCCTCCCCTCTCCCACTCTCTCCTTCATTACATATCACACACACACACACACACACACACACACACACACACACACACACACACACACACACACACACACACACACACACACACACACACACACACACACACAGATACTTTCTATTCATGGTATGAAAAGGATTTACCCGTTTCAAGACACATGCCATTTTTTCAACAATTATTAGCAGCAAATGTCGCGGGGTGCACCAACAAAGGCAATTTTAACAAATCGTTAAGAAAAAAATACGACTCGCAATTTGAGAGGATCGCAATCTGCGAGGGCAAAGAAATTTCCGACGGTATATTCATCAGACGGCTGACTCTTTATGCTCGGGAAGTAATAGATTGAAAATGCCAAACGCATTGCCTCGGTCCCGTGTCTCAAAGGCAGGGTTAATATCGGACGCGAACAAAAGTGCAGGAAGGTTTTGCCTCGAAGCCCCAAAGATCTTTGACATTCTGTTTGCTGGTCGGAAACGTTATTGTGGATTCATCTTTGAAGACCCCCAGAAGCAATAAACCAGTTAAAAAAAACAAACACAAAAAACCCAACTTATTGTTACACTCCGAGGGTTTTCTATGAGAGCCGCGGCATTAGGAAATTTAGCTTTGAAGCAATAACCGTTCAAATTGATGGGGTTTTTCCCCTTCTTTTCATTGTTTTTTTTTTCCTTTTTTTTCTGGTCTTTGTGTTCGAAATGGAGACTGAACATTGTCCTTTGCGTGTTTAAAGCTTGCTAAACATAAGACGCACAACCTAATAAGGAAAAGTTTAATTACAGGCACAGGTGTGTGCGTGCGTGCGTGCGTTACGATCAAATATGTTCGTGCGTGTTAAACGGGAGATGAAATGGCATAGCTTGCCCTTTACCCTGTAGGTGTTTTGTTTGTATCTTAAACTTTGGATGTTTTTTTTTGGGTTTTTGGTTTTTTTTTTTTTGGTTTGGTATCTTCCCCTGTAGGTGATTTGTTTGTATCTTACCCTATAAGTGTTTTGTTTGTATCTTACTCTTCAGGTGTTTTGTTTGTATCGTACCCTGTAGGTGTTTTGTTTGTATCTAACCCTTTACGTGTTTTGTTTGTATCTTACCCTTTAAGCGTTTTGCTTGTATCTTACCCTTTACGTGTTTTGTTTGTGTCTTACCCTTTACGTGTTTTGTTTGTATATAACCCTTTACGTGTTTTGTTTGTATCTTACCCTTTACGTGTTTTGTTTGTATCTTACCCTTTACGTGTTTTGTTTGTATCTTCCCCTGTAGGTGTTTTGTTTGTATCGTACCCTGTAGGTGTTTTGTTTGTATCTAACCCTTTACGTGTTTTGTTTGTATCTTACCCTTTACGTGTTTTGTTTGTATCTAACCCTTTACGTGTTTTGTTTGTATCTAACCCTTTACGTGTTTTGTTTGTATCTTACCCTTTAAGTCTCTTGTTTGTATCTAACCCTTTACGTGTTTTGTTTGTATCTTACCCTTTAAGCGTTTTGCTTGTATCTTACCCTTTAAGTCTCTTGTTTGTATCTAACCCTTTACGTGTTTTGTTTGTATCTTACCCTTTAAGTCTCTTGTTTGTATCTAACCCTTTACGTGTTTTGTTTGTATCTTACCCTTTAAGTCTCTTGTTTGTATCTAACCCTTTACGTGTTTTGTTTGTATCTTACCCTTTAAGTGTTTTGCTTGTATCTTACCCTGTATGTGTTTGTTTGTGTCGTACCCTTCACGTGTTTTGTTTGTATCTTACCCTTTACTAAGATTTTTTTTACGTCTTACCCTTTAGGTGTTTCGTTTGTATTTTACCTTTTACGTGTTTTGTTTGTATCTTACCCTTTACGTATTTTGTTTGAATCTTACCCTTTACATGTTTTGTTTGTATCTTACCTTTTACGTGTTTTGTTTGTATCTAGATCTTTGTGAGATCGCATGTAGAGTGTTGGGTGCAAAATCCGAAACGCGCCTCGTCAGTTGCACTCCTATCGTCTCTGGCATCAAAACCGTGTGGGTGACATCCGGGCTGGCGCCACGGCTTATTTCGCCTTCAGGCAACGTAACAATCGACGCTTAAATATGTTAGCCTTCAAAGGAACCAACGGGACGTGATCACCTGGCGATAAACTTGTTCATTTTTCATGTACACGCACGCACGCACGCACGCACGCACGCACGCACACACACACACACACACACACACATTGACTTGACTCTCTCTCTGTCACACACACACACACACACACACACACACACACACACACACACACACACACACACACACACACACACACACACACACACACACAAACTCTCTCTCTCTCTCTCTCTCTCTCTCTCTCTCTCACACACACACACACACACACACACACACACACACACGCACAAACGCACGCACAAACGCACACACGCACCTTTCTACGCCTTCCCACAATATCCAACGTATTATATAACGTGCATAATTTGCTGCTGTGCCCGAGTTGCTTCCAGGGACAAATGTCTCTTTTGGGACGAATGAATCGATTTTTTTTTTTTACTCTCTGTTTTTCACATAGAGCTAGACGCAACAAAATAATGGCCTCTTGTCTTTGCAAGAATTTTACCATCCTGGGAGCTTTCCTTTTTTATGGCAAAAAAAAAAAATCCTTTCCCTTTCAAGGGCCTATATACTTCAAAGGAACACGCTACCATGCCAGAATCAGAAATGCAAGTACTCACATCGCAGTCACTTTGCTGTAAAGTGTTTAGGCTCAACAGAGGGTCTCTAGTTACCCGCGTATATCAAAGGATTCAGTGTACACAGAGTGTTTGAAATGTACAATAGAAGGTATTACACGCGTACATGGGGGATAACTTTGCACGAAGTATGTAGGCACAATCGATGGTACGCGTGCGCTACACGTGTATATCACGCGATACATTTGCTGCAAAGTGTTTAGGCACAATAGAAGGGTAAAGAATCCTATTACCATTTACAGCAAAAGGTCCTCCTTTGGACAGGAACCCCCATGACGTGTAATCAGGAAGAGTGGTGTCCCCTTTCAGTCAATGTCTTTGTCAGATCGCCGTGAAAGCTGAAATGTCGACTCATCGATTATTGGCGGAAAAAGGGGAGATGAGTTCGGCCTGAGGGGAGGTTGGGGCTATAACTGAAGCCATTCTACCATCATCTGGCCCCCCAAAAAGCGACCTAAGCGCCTAAAAAAAAGCCATGGCGTTTACACCCTTTTTCCTAACGCCGTTGGCATCACTGTTCACATCATGAAGTCTGCGAGGACCGAGGTTACTGTCAACATGAAAGCTAATTTAGTCATTTATGACGTCAATCACTTCACCGGAACCTTTCATCGTTGAACAAAGGGGAGAAGATCCTTGAGAATGTTTACTCTCCCCTTTGTGCTGAGGTTATCTCGGAGGCTGTCAGCGGAAAGCTGTGAAAGGGCATGCGGCGGTGAGAGTGTAATGCACGGTAAAATCTTTTCTCTTGCATTATTTGTGCACGGTGCACTGAAGTTTATTGTAAGGTAAAACGGTTTATTTTGGTCCCTTGTGCCGGTCAGATTGCAAAACAGCCTGCAGTTTTATCACGGAACCTTCTCTCAACTACCTGCCAGCTTAATATAGATCATTATTTTCTTTCCCGTCTTCTTTACGTGGATATAAATAAAAGTTGCTTGAAGGCTCCAGTGTGAGAGAACAACTGAACTTTTGCCTTGGTGTGCTGTTTTCTATTAGTTCAATTTCTTAGTGTGGAAAACCCGAAATAATTGAAGTCTCTATGTTTGAATGAGTTTGAACGGTTACAAAGGTCGATGGGTGTTTGCCAAATGAATAGATGTTCCTTTTGGCCACTGAGACCATTTTCGTGACTTTACTACTTCTAATGGTAGAGAAATTTGACTTCCTTTGGCCTCAGGCTTCCATACCTGCACTAAACAATCAAAAACAGCTGTCATCTTTGTATGAATCTGCCCTTGTTAGGAAAGCAAATCAGATAAACAACGACCGTGTTCACCCTCTTAATCCAGCCTTTCAGAAGCTTCCGTCCGGCAGACGTTTTAAAGTCCCACTAGTACGTAAAAATATGTACAAGAAGTCGTTTGTCCCATCTGCCATCACCGTGTTAAACGGTTTACGTTAGTAACCTTGTGCATTTGGGATGGGGGTGGGGGGGGGGGAGAGAGAGAGAGAGAGAGAGAGAGAGAGAGAGAGAGAGAGAGAGAGAGCTGTTTTTCTTGTTAAACAGTTTTAGAGTTTGACGTTATGTATGATTACTTGTTTTAAATTGCCCTGAAGTTTTGTTTGACCTCAACGTTTAACCCTATTTTATTGTTTTTATGTTTTGTATGTTTTGTATGTTTATGTTATGTTTATTTAATGTATTAATGTATGATCTTTAATGTATTTTATCTTATCTGTGACAGAGCATCAAGTGAGTCCAAAGAAGATTTTCTGTTTTTAGAGTCCCTCTTAAACAGACAATAAAGTATATTGAATTGAATTGAATTGAATTGAATTGAATTTGAAACGCCGAACGACAAAGTCGCTGAAAATAGCCACCGATCAGCGCTGTCTGGCTGGTCTTCAGTCCGCCACCAAATAACGTCATCTGCTCGGTACGCGACACACTAAAGCCCGCTCTTAACTGGGCACAGCGCGCGAAACACCCATGTGCACATCACAGTCGTTGCGCTCGGTGTAACACAACTGTGCTCGGTGACAAACCGATTGAAGATGCAATGTCCGCCATGTTTACGCGCCGAGTGACGTAATAATAATAATAATAATAATGAGTATTGTATAGGCGCTTTACCCAATTTCATGAATCGGCTCAAAGCGCCGCGAACTGAACCCAACACGCACGCTCACTTACTTAGGCCCCAAATCAGAATTTAACCGATGGCCCGAATGAACGATGCCACGTACGAGAAGGGAAAATTCTTTGCCCCGAGCGGGACTCGAACCTGACCTCTCGCATTGGTGGCAAAGTCTCGTAACCACTAGACCATCGACCTCCCCACCAACATACTATCAAATACACACAATAAAGACACATAGTAAAAAAAAAAACACATAATAAAATAATAGAAGACACAACAAATACCAGAAATGTTACATACAGACCCTTCTCCTACTTGCTCCCCGCCGCTCAATCACCAACAGGGAGCAGAGAAAGTCGATGCCCGAAATACCAGACATAAACCGCCCAACATGTAGAACTCAGGAAGTCAGAAGGAAACGCGTCATTATGACTACCCGTACATCGGGTCGCCGGCAGAACTGATGGTCGGACAAAACGGGGATGGCGGCTTTTTGAATAGCATTGAGCGTAGTGAAAAATAGCTTGGACACGACGTTCAATGAATGGCGTGGTTGTCTCTGTCGTCAGATCACTGCCGGTTCGTTTGAGGTCTTTCAAGCTGGCAGTTGATGTGTGGACCGTGTGTGGCCGGATGGGTAAATCACAGGCCGCCAGTGCTGCTGTGTCTGTCATTAGTCGTGAGCTTTGGGTGTGATTGAAGATCTGGATGGTGGGTTTATGACAGACCGTGGTTTTTTAAAACTTTTTTTGCGTACAATTTTTTTTCCACGCTTCTTTTGGTGCAGAAAGGCTTTCATTGAGTCCATTAACACGCCCAGTAACTGCTGACAGTGTTGAAGCCATATTCGAACCGGTAGCAAACTCAGTTCATGCAGCCGACAAGGGAAAGACGGCGGACGTCGTTTTTCTCGTTCGCGCGCCCATCAAACGTCAGTGTGTTGCATTCGAAGATCTACTAATATCTCAGATAGACCGTTCCGATCGTACAGGCGCAATCACAATCGCAACTGTTCCAAACAAAAGTGTGTGTGTGTGTGTGTGTGTGTGTGTGTGTGTGTGTGTGTGTGTGTGTGTGTGTGTGTGTAAACCTAGTCATCTTAGAAATAGCGCCTTTAAGTGTGCCAGTCAGACGGTGATGTGCCCGGGTCTAGCCTCCCCAAGAGTTGACGCCTCCCCCCGGAAGCCCTGTTTCATGGAGATCCTGCAGCTTACAATGGTGCAGTCGGGTCTGACGAATTGCTGCGTCGGAGGCATTGAGAGATCGACGAAACGTTATCACCGCATGAACGCACACAGAGGAAACTCGGTTGCCACGGGGCGATTACTGCATAGACCGTTTACTCAGGGGAATTAGCTTGGGCTCTGTGAAGCAGTGTTGAGGTGTTAAGATCCAATAATTGCACATACACCTCTCCCGATGCGATCTATAACAGCGATATAACTGCTGGCACTTCGCAAATGATATGTCGGGTTGTAAAACATTGACTGCTGGCTCCAGTGGTCGCCGTCATTGCTACTCAATCTAGGGTTCAGCCCGGAAAACATCACGCGCTTTCTCTAGTGCGCAGAACAGGTCTCGAACAGCAAACAGGCTTCCTCAGGATTGAGGCAGATTTTTTGAGCTGAGGCGTGATCTGTACTGCGGGAGGGAAATTTATAAGGATCGTTCATACCCAGTCTCCAACGGCGGCGGCGTTCATTAATAACCCAGAACATCAGAGCTGCTTCCTCCAAGTCTGCGAGAGATGTAATGGGTCACACGGTTGATTGGAAGAAAGGGTATATCTGTCTGGTCGTTTGCAAGTCGCTTACGACTTGGATTTGTCACATTTGTCAGAAGTCACCGAATCCTTCAGGAGCCACCTGAAGACCTATCTCTTCCCAAAGTTCTGATGCGGACTCCACACCCCCCCTCCCCCCACCAGACTCCACCCCCACCCCACCCACCCCCCTGCTCCTATTTTTGTTAAAACTTAACCCCCCCCCCCCCCCCCCCCGCGCGCGCTACGAGCATGCTGCCCATGGAGTTTTTTTTTCAGCGCGTTACAAGACATCATCATCATAAAAGTTGAACGCTTCAGAAGTTATCCCAGCAGCAGCTAAATTTGAAGTATATGTCAAAAGTGCCATAGCAATTCTGTGTGTGTGCCGGTGTGTGTGTGTGTGTGGCTGTGTGTGTGTGTGTGTGTGTGTGTGTGTGTGTGTGTGTGTGTGTGTGTGTGTGTGTTTAAACACTTGATTCCAGTCAGTTTGTGAGTTACAATACAAGGTACAAAGGAAATTGAGTTGCAAGAGTTGTCCCTCGTGCATATACAGACCCGCAGCATGCATGCATTTTTTCGTGGCAACTTTGTGCTCTGCCACGAAAAATGAGTTCCTGTTGCGGCAAGGGAGACAACTCATGCAGGCAATAATTTTCTGAAACAGGCTGGTGAATGCGACAGAACTCACCGCTTCTGCACACTGCTTCTCCACCCCCACCCCACCCACCCCCCTCCTCCTGTTTTGTTAAAACTTATTCCCTCCCCCCCCCCCCTTTCCCCCGCGCGCTACGAGCATGCTGCCCATGGAGTTTTTTTTTTCAGCGCGTTACAAGACATCATCATCATAAAACGTGAACGCTTCAGAGGTTTTCCCAGCAGCAGCTAAATTTGAAGTATAATGTCAAAAGTGCCGTAGCAATTCTACGTGTGTGTGTGTGTGTGTGTGTGTGTGTGTGTGTGTGTGTGTGTGTGTGTGTGTGTGTGTGTTTAAAAATACTTTATTCCAGTCAGTTTGTGAGTTACAATAGAAGGTACAAAGGAAATTGAGTTGCAAGAGTTGTCCCTCGTGCATATACAGACCCGCAGCATGCATGCATTTTTTCGTGGCAACTTTGTGCTCTGCGACGAAAAATGCGTTTCTGTTGCGGCAAGGGGGACAACTCATGCAGGCAATAATTTCTGAAACAGGCTGAAAATGTTCTGTGCTGGTGAATGCGACAGAACTCACCGCTTCTGCACACTGCATACCACTGACGTTGACCATAAAGTTGTTCACAACTATCCACTTTCCTTGCCACCGAGCGTGTTTGGTTTTTTTTTACATCTTAGTGATTACTTGTCTCGGCTCAGGTCTCGGTTAGCTTGTTTCGGGTCATTACAGAGGGTAAACGTAGTGAAACCCGATCAGTGGTACAGAGTTGCGTACATGGGGAACAAAGACGCAATAATGAGCGTGCCGTGTGAGCGGAAGGATACTGTACTGACAGAACCTGACAAGGAAGGAGGACCCAGAATTCATTTGAAAGCCGCGGATGTTTGCATAAGCTCGGTTTTCGTCAGATTAACTTTGCAGATTCCTGAGCAAATCCCCGTAGTTATGAGCGTGTTTGCGATGTTATCCAATATGGCTCCATTACCAAACTAATCGAGGTAAAACGGACAACATCGTGGCTGCACTGGTCGAGAGAAATTGCGCAGTGCTGAAACCCACGGGCACGTGACTGTCATCAGCGCAGGTTTGTCAATGACGTTGACAATGACACTTTATTTTTCATTTTGTTTTTGGTGCTCAGACCTGTCTCAAATCTTGTCCTTGTTACTCGACTTCTAAGTAAAACACGCACACACACACACACACACATGCACGCAGGCACACACACACACACACACACACACACACACACACACACACACACACACACGCACGCACGCACGCACGCACGCACGCACACACACACACACACACACACACACACACACGCACGCACGCACGCACGCACACAGAGCTGCTAAACTACTGCCATTTGCTGCAGTAATAACGACAGGGTTAGGCCAAGTGGTTCATCAGTTGGGTTAAACATGGCGGGTACAGGTTATGGGGAGAGGGACTAGCCGGCATCCGAACTGAACACTGAGTCCAGCTGAACATGGGGAGCCGGGATGGCCGAATGGTAGAGTGTTGGACTTCTAATGCTCGGGTCGTGAGTTCGTATCCCGGCTGGGGCCAAATGTCTGTGCTGGCTTTTTCGTCGTTGCCTCGTTTTTGATATCATCCGTATATGGTGGAAAAGGACGTTATACTCCCAAACACCCCACCCACCCACCCAGCTGAACATTATTCAGTCCAGTCCAGACTGCCAGCCTGGCTACAGAGCTTGAACGTACTGGAACAAAACGAAACGAACACAATTCGTTGGTGCTTCTAAACTTCACCATTGTTGCCGCACGAGACGTTGCCCTGGGCCACCTGAGAAATTCCCCGGCCGTAATATGTGGCACCGATGGCACTTAATCAGGGGAGATTGCTCTCTTGGAAGGCCTCATAACTGTGAGTGGGTTCCCTTGTTGGTATGGCAACTGCCGACCTTTCAGCAGCCACGCCTCAAACTCTAATCTCAAGAATGTGCTCCTCTCTCTCTCTCTCTCTCTCTCTCTGTCCCAGAGCTGCAGTCCAATTAATATTACATTGTGTTATGGCTATGTTAATATTGCCGACATCAAAGTACCTTCAAATGGGCTGCCTTGACGTCAGATCATGTCTGATTAGTGGTTTTTCCATCAATAAGTTGTTTTAAGTTTTTGTGTGTGTTTTTACAGATAAATTAGGGAGGCTTAGCTTTCCGGAGTGTTCAACTGGTTCACATTAGCGATGATACCGTGAAAAAGCCGAAAATGACGCAGATGGCATAATTATGGCGTTCGGGAAAAATCATAAATGGCAGCGACCCTAACGTTCAGGGAAAAAAAATCGAAAAATAATGGCAGTGTCCTTTACGTTCAAGTAAATTCGAAAATGGCCATAACCATAGCGTTCGAGTAAATTCGAAAATGGCCATGACCATAGCGTTCGAGTAAATTCGAAAATGGCAATGACCATAGCGTTCGAGTAAATTCGAAAATGGCAATGACCATAGCGTTCGAGTAAATTCGAAAATGGCAATGACCATAGCGTTCGAGTAAATTCGAAAACGGCAGTGACCATAGCGTTCGAGTAAATTCGAAAATGGCAGTGACCACAGCGTTCGAGTTAAATCGGAAATGGCACTGACCCTAGCCTTCGAGTAAACTCGAAAATGGCGGTGACCCTAGCGTTCGAGTAAATTCGAAAATGGCAGTGACTGACCTGAGCGTTTGCATAAATTCGAAAATGGCAGTGACCTTAGCTTTCGCGTAAACTCAAAACTGGCAGTGACGCCTGAGTTCGGAGAAACACACACAAAAAAAAAACCTTGAAAATGGCAAGGAAATTTCTAAAACAAAATCGCGTTACTGAAGTTTCCCCAACCTGCCTCTTAACACGCCGCTCACGTACAAAGTTTCCATCTCACATCTAGCTGAGTAAGATTGATGAAATGCACAACTCAGGGAGAGCGGTGGGCGTGGACATGTTTTCATTCCATTACAGTCAGGCAGGCATGCCTCCACGCGCTCTGGGAAAACTGATAAAGCACTTACTGTAAGTTACTGTGCAATTGCTTCTGCCTCCAACGTCCGCCCGTGAACCTTTTAGTCCGCGATGACCCTTCGCGGTCTGCTACTGTGCTAGGGTTTGCGACCCTTCCATGGCGTGTGTGTGTGTGTGTGTGTGTGTGTGTAGGGGTGGGTAAGGGTGTTGATTGTGGTGGTGGTGGTGGTGGTGGTGAGGGGGTGTGGGGTGGGGGGGGGAGGGGGTGCACACTTGCAAAAGTCATCAGTTTTATCTGTTTTTGTCTATCTTGTTTTGCTGTTTTACATCAGTGTCTTTTATCTTTTTTTAGTCTGATTTTTGAAAATCTGTTTATTTGTTCATTTTATGCAAAACACCCAAGGTTTTTGTAGTAGCAGCAGCAGCAGCAGCAGCAGCAGTAGTAGTAGTCGTAGCAGCAGCAACAGCAGTAGTAGCAGCAGTGGCAGTAGTAGTAGTAGTAGTGGTCGTAAAAGAAAATCGCTTTGTGGTGGTGGTAGCGAAATTCAGTGCCAGCTCAGTTTGTGTGAAGGGGTGGTCATCTGAACGCTCGGATTTGATATTTATTTTAATGAAAAACAGACAATGATACAATAACGTCTACCTGATCAGAACTTTTCAAGGAACTCTTCCGGCCTATCTCTCAAATTCCCTTACAGTCCAGCAAACAGCACGCACTCTTCGTTCTTCTTCTGAAAAACTATTGAAAATTCCTCGTCGAAACCTCAAAACAAAACAGTTGGCGAGCGCGCGTTTAGCTTTGCTGCCCCGTCACTCTTGGAACGCACTACCTGCCGGCCTGAGAGACCAGTCGGACATAGATCGTTTCAAGTCTGACTTGAAAACGCATCTGTTCCGGCTGGCTTTCGACTAGGCCCACTTACCTCCTCCTGATTCAGCTGCTGTGTGTGTGTGTGTGTGTGTGTGTGTGTGTGTGTGTGTGTGTGTGTGTGTGTGTGTGTGTGTGTGTGTGTGTGTATTTGTTGGTATGAGTGCGGGAGTACGCGCATTGAGTCACTTTGTGAGAATTTTGCGCTATGTCAGTACAATACATTATTATTATTGTTATTATCAGTCGGTACATCCATCCATCCTTTAATTCAGTCATGGAACCTCAACTCGTGAGATCCCGAACCTCACCAGCCCTCCCTGCTATTTGATAAGACTTGATAAAGGCAACAAGCCACTGCACACCAGTCGTAGCCACTTCAAGCCACTGTTACGCAAGGCGTGGGTCTTCCTGCTAGGCCCTACTAGCCAGGGCGTCCCTCTGATCCAGGATGTGACTTCCCCGATCACTCATGGGTGACCCGAACTAGCTAGGCTCAAGACCGCTGCAGACTGCGTAATGGTGGCTTGAAGTGGTTCCCAGCGATCTGAAGATTTCAAGTAAAATCGCGATTTTTGCTTGGGCTTTTAAGAGATGAAAAGGCTAATTAGTTCATCAGTCAGTCAACCGACAAATCCATCCATCCATCCATCGATCCATCCATCCGTCCGTAGTCTGCCCACAACTGAACCAAATATCCAACCAGAAGAAGATACTGAATACCTTCAAATAATTATGCTAAAACATTGTTTTCTGAAGTGGTGCGTCGCCGCCCCCGTGGTCCTCCAACAGGGCAGTGCCTCTGTATCCCGGCTTAGGTTTCAGTCTTTCAATCCCTCAGAGATTCGCCAGTCTATATAATTATAACCTTATGAAGCAATCCGGTCTCGCGTTCCGCCGGATGCTTGACGAGCACAATGTTTATGTGAATTTTCGGTATTCAGTTTTGCAACTCACGACACCTGTTCTTGTGCCTCATATTTCTGCTTTTTCGCCCCGAAAACCGTGTTGTTTCCACGTCAGCGTGTTGGTTTTTGCAGCTGCTGTGGCTGGTGCCTCGTTGCGGGGGAAAATCAGCCACACCTGCGTTCTTGGATGTTGCGTCGCAGTCCTAACGTAGCAAAACTTTCTCGGGTGAAGGGATAACTTCTTCAGTGACGTTTTTAAGTGTTTGGCGCCTTCTGTTATTTTGAAGGGGTGTCCGTGCGGGGCTGGAGGAGGCGGGGACGTTGTTAACAGTTGGGGTTGAGGGATGTGTGTGTGTGGGGGGGGGGGGGGGGGGGGGGGTGTGCTGTGAAATAGAAATAGGTGAAGGCATACCTTCTTGTGACGTTTTCACGTTGTTGACGCTTTCTCTTACTTTGGAGGATTGTGTGTGTGTGTGTGTGTGTGTGTGTGTGTGTGTGTGTGTGTGTGTGTGTGTGTGTGTGTGTGTGTGTGTGTGAAGTTATGAGGAGGCGAATCTCCGCCACAGGAGTTGTTGCCCTGCAGTAGAAAGCTTAAGTCATTGCTTGGAAGAGTGAGTTTTTGTAGGACTTAACGCTTCGCAAGCAACGAAGACTAATTCACAGCGGATTGCTGGGAAGAGAGACAGGGAGAAAGAACATCAACACTATTCAATCCAGGCAGATTGGTATGTCAGCCAGGTTCGATTTTTTTTCTCTTCAGTAAAACAAATCTTGTCACACAGCCATTATAACCGACTCCACCAAGAACCCGTCTTGCAACTGACAACAATTGTCTTGTGAGCACAAAGGACTTTGCTTGATTAAGCTAGAACCATTCCGGTCTCCCGGCATCCACTTCAAAAGAAAGAACAAAGGCTCCAACATCATGGGTGAAATCTTGCATCTGGGACCTCGCGTCACTTGAAACCCCAAGAGGATCAGAAACAACGGTGACTTATGTCTCCTGTCTGCTCTATATCCTATGCAGGTTTCAAAAAAAAAAAAAAACATCAATTACATTCATCCCAGTGTCCGTAGGAAGCGGCGGCGAAGTCGGGTTCGGCAGACAACAGGATTTCTGACTGAGAGGATTTTGACATGTAATGGGGTTTGTTTTTTTCTCAAGTATTGAGGAATGTGGTTTCCACTACGTTATCGTGTAGGCAGATTTTCTCAAGGCTGAGACACTGAATTTTGCCTGCGACACAACTTTTTCAGTATGATGCAAGCCACATTTTCAGTAATGAGATGAGGGTAAGTGGGTGGGTGTTTGGGGGTTTAACGTCCTTTTCCACCACATACGGGTAATATCAAAGACGGGGCAACGATGAAAAAGCCAGCACAAATATCTGGCCCCAGCCGGGAGTAATGAGATGAGAAATTTAACTTTGAGTTTGACTTTAATTAACAGCAAACTCTCTTGCTTACACACCTCCGTTCGGTTGTTGTTGTTGTTGTTCTTCTTCTTCTTCTTCTTATCATCATTATCAGTATCATTACTCTTAAAGGTAATAATCCTAGCATTTTATGCTCACAGATCATTCTGAGCTGTTGTCGTAATACGTGTATTTATCATCACACCACTTAGACACCTGGACAGTGACAGCATCAATAATGCTGGCACTGAGCCAACAGAAACGTACTCGATGACCCGGCGAGTACAAGGAATTCAATTCAATTCAATTCAAAAATACTTTATTGTCTGTTTAAGAGAGAATCTAAAAACAGAACATCTTCTTTGGACTCGCATGATGCTGTGTCACAGATAACGCTAGAGTATTATAACAACGGTCGTGGAATTTGCATGTTGGACCGCTCGCACAAAGAGTAAACATCATTGTGTCGCATTAAGAGCTATACGAATCATCACACTTACGACCGAAACTTTTTAGAACATAAGCTGATCGGTCAGCAAAGGTGGAATTATCCCGTTTAAGCAAGGGTGGGTTTGGATTCGAGTTCGAGAAAAGCTCGAGTTCCAATCCTGGCTGGGCCAACATTTGTACCGGCCCTTTTTTCTTTGTCCCCGTCTTCGAACTCTCCTTTAATAATGATGATGATGATGATGATGATGATGAAAATAATAATACCCTCTACCCCCACCCCCTCCCCCTCCTCGCATTCCCAAGCTAAATGCGGGGATTCTTGAAGCTGCTCGAAAACAGCTCCAAGCATTTGCACTTCAAGTGGAGCACGGATGTTCTGCGGTTATGGGAAGTTCCCTCATTTAACTACAGCAGAGAAAATTACGTGACGGTTGAAAACTGCCGGAGGTCACCACAGAACTGGAGATACAGCTCTTTGAGGGGAACCCAGACAGCAGGCAGTTCTTTATTGAAGTAAACTCCGGATCTCTCTCTCTCTCTCTCTCTCTCTCTCTCTCTCTCTCCCCATCTCTCTCTCTCTCCCCCCTCCCCTCCCCCGCCCTCAAGCACATTATAAGGAAACACGAGAAACGAGTAGAGTTGTCCCACTGAGACCCTCTGAGCTCTATGACAATTATGGAGCAAAACCACTCAAACAAGATTCTCTGAAATGGAAAACGGAAACTCGTTTTGGCCGTTTGCTGCAACACTTGCACGGCCCTTATTATGGCGTGGAAAGGGTATATGGTATATTTGTGTGTGTGTGTGTGTGTGTGTGTGTGTGTGTGTGTGTGTGTGTGTGTGTGTGTGTGTGTGTGTGTGTAGGGGGGGGGGGGGGGGGCGGGGATATGAATGAGGGGTGAGGGGGTGAGAGGGATATGAGTAGGAGAGCAAGACAGGGGGAGAGATCTACCGTCTTCTAATTAAAACGCCACGGATATAATAAGCACTTTGGCCCTTTGAATATTTGTCGGTAGAAATGTTTGTAAGAGATCGAACAAAGCGTCTTTGGTGCTTTTGGGAAATGCATTCTGCATCAATAACACGATTATTATTACAATTTGTAATCTGGTATCAGTGTGTGTGTGTGTGTGTGTGTGTGTGTGTGTGTGTGTGTGTGTGTGTGTGTGTGTGTGTGTGTGTGTGTGTGTGTGTGTGTGTGTGTGTAGCGCTATGAGTTGCTTTCCTGTGAGATTAAGCGCTAGATAGGTACTATTCATTATCATTATTATTATTAACATCATCATCATCAATTAATAAATGATGTGCTGGCCTCTTCGTCCTTTCTCTGCCTTTGATATCAACCTCGCATCGCAAAAAAAAAAAAAAAAAAAAAAAAGGACATTGAACCCTCAAGCAACAAACCCACAAACCTATTTTTGACCCGGATGATCGATGGCCCTTTTCTCATTTTGTGTCAAAAAGCCCACGCGATACCCGTCTGAACCAAGAGCGTGACATAAAAAGTAACTTTATGTGACTCTCGTTCGAACAGAATGAGAACGTACCAAGTCTGTAAAAGTGGAGAGGTCCCAGAAGAGAGATCATCCTGGCAGAATCGCTGGCAGAGTTTGCAGCACCACCCAGGGAGCAGTAAATGGCCGATGTGTCGCCTGTCCGGTTAATCGCTGTGATCTTGACATTCTGGTGGCGATATCCATCCAGGTAGGGGCGAGCAAACAGGGACTTGAATGCGCGGGGAGTTAAACAATATGGCCGCGGTCGAACGACGTGCAACTGACTTTCGATTTAGAGAAGCTTGGGCGACTATTCCTCTTAAAAGGGGTCAAATTAGTTTTGAAAGCTGAGCCGAAAATATGGGTGCGTGCGCTGATGTCTTGTGTCGGCAAAGGTCGACAAACAGTCCCTATCAATCGAAACGACAAACGGAAATCCGCTGGTCAAACACCGGAGGGGCTGAGAGGTGGTCAAAGAGGTAGCGCGTCGGACTTAGTTGCTGCGCTACTGAACGGCCGTCACCAATGTCATGGCGATGAAGCCTGGGTTCGAGCCCGGGTCGAGCTTCTGATATGTGATACCGGTTTTTCCTGACTACCGGGCTGCTCATCGGGGGTTTCTGTCCGGGTCATCCGGCTTTCCTCCCCCAGCAAAATTGAACAAAATAGGATGTGCATTGGGTGGCGCTGCACAGGGGAGACGCGCTTCCCCCGGGGAAAGCAGACCAAATTTCCCGAAAGAAATAATAAAAAAAAAGCCGGTCAGATGTAAAATATGGTCAAAGGAAATGCCACTTTTTGGTCAAAGAAACAAATGAGAGCGCCACTGTTTGATCAAACGGAGCGCCACTAGTAGCGAGTCTGCATCAAAGACCCCTGCCCCCCCCCCCCCCCCCCACACACACACCTCTCTCTCTCTCTCTCTGTCTGAAACCTGTTCTCTCTCTCTCTCAGTCTCTGTGGAACAGACAGCCACTTCGTTTGACCGTGGCCATCTCGTTTATCACCCGTGTCGATTCGATACGGTTCAGCCAAAACCAGACGCAACGTTAATCCAATCCACTAGAGTGTGAAACTGCTCGGGTTGGTCTTTGCTTCTCTGTTTGTCTGTGGCCTGTTTGCTCATTTCTTTGGTTTTTTCCCTCTGTCTGTTTGCCTGTTTATTTGTTTGTCGTTCTCTTTGTTGGTTGGTTTGAGTGTTATTTCGTTCATTTGTTGATTTCCAGAGTGGACGAGGTTCGGATTTTAAGGTTATTTGTGGGTTTTCTTTTCCTTCAATGGGTGAATAAAAAGTCCAATATATATACATGTATATATATATATATATATATATATATATATATATATATATATATATATATATATATATATATATATATATATCAAACTATATAACAATATATCAGCCGCTGCGCTACTGAACGGCCGTCACCAATGTCACGGCGATGAAGCGTGGGTTCGAGCTTGTGATATGTGATACCGGTTTTTCCTGGCTGCCGGGCTGCTCATCAGGGGTTTCTGTCCGGGTTATCCGGCTTTCCTCCCCCACCAAAATTGCTAAACTGTTAAAAAAAAAGGATAGGTATTGGGTGGCGCTGCACCGTGGCGAAGCAGCCTGAATTTCCCGAAAGGGACAATAAAGTAGTAAAAAATATATATACAGTCAAACACGCTTAAGCCGAACTCGCCCGGGGAATGGAAAATCGTTTCGCTTATCCGAGTTTCTGCATATCCGAGTTCGGATAAGCCAAACCTTTCCCGAGAAATCACCCCGCAGTTCGGCTTAACCGAGTTTTTTTCAGGATAAGTTGTAAAATCACTTGGAATGTTTGTAAAAAGTTGTTTTTTTGTTTTGTTTTTTTAAAAGAGAATATCTTTGCTTCCCTTTGCAACTGAAACATCGAATTGATAATTTTGCGAAAGTTTGTAGACGTGTATGCTGCTTTTCTATGGGCAAATGTATACTATATGTATATGCAAATGTGTACAATGGCAACGGTCTGAGAGAGAGACTCTCTCTCTCTCTCTCTCTCTCTCTGTGCGTGCGTGTGTGTGTGTGTGTGTGTGTGTGTGTGTGTGTGTGTGTGTGTGTGTGTGTGTGTGTGTGTGTTTAAATGAATAAGATCAAAACAGTGACAAGTTATAAGTACTTTCTTCAGTGGGGCTTTATTAAAAAAAAAAATCAACAACAACCAAACTATAAAACTAAATGGTGAACACACACACACACACACACACACACACACACACACACACACACACACACACACACAAATGCGGTCGCATTACTGTACGCACAAATCAATGTACGCTCCACTCCGTTCCTGCACTCCACCCCCCCCCCCCCCCCCCCTCACCTCCCCCCCTCCCCCCCCCCCCCACACACACATGTGCGCGCTTCTATACGCACAAGCCAATGCACGCTCCATCCCCCCCCCCCCGCCCCCCCTCACACACACACACACACACGCACACACACACACTGGGAGACTGCATGTTACACACTCCCTCCCTACACACGCCAAAAGAAACAACCGTGCACGCACAAATCTAAGCCCGAGCTCACATCCTTTCGACTAGCCCATAAACCACGCCCATCGCAAATCTCCCAAGGTTACCTTTCGACCTGCCCCTCCCCTGTGCCCCTTCCTCGGTCATCCCATCTCTAACCCTGAACCCACCACCTAATTCACGCACGCAGACTTAGATCTACCACTCGTTCTGTCCAAACAATGGAGCATGCAAAACATGTGGCACGCGTCATCAGTTTCCCGCATACTGAAAAACAGGTGACGTGTTCGTTTCCGTAGGATAATTATAGCCGTGACGAAATACGTTCATAAGTCATCTTCCCGACGTGTTTTTCAAGCAAAAATTAAACCACAAAAAAGTCTCTCCGACAGTGTTTAGAGTTCGGCTTATCTGTCAAAATCACGTTTGAGATATCCGTGTTTGAGTTAGCTATTTTTTGACAGAGTTTGGCTTATCCGAATTAGAAATAGTCTTACAAAGAGGGGGGTCTGGCAGGGAATTGGTTTTGGTTTCTGTTATCCGAGTTTTTTGCTTAAGCGTGTTTCGTTTAGGTGAGTGCGGCTGTATACATATATTGACAGTCCAGTTGGCCACAGGGTTCTTTAGCGAACTGCAGGCTGAATCCAGTGTAGTAAATGTCTACCATTTTACGACTGATACGCGTACCACTTCCAGCGCCATTGGAGACACTCAGATATGCGTTTGCCTCAGACGTGTGTCACGTGCGTGTTTGTAATGATTGGGTCAGTGACACATTGGTCCAAACAACAACAGTACCATCTGTCGATTAGCTGCCAAAGCAAAATTCCAAGAGCAGAAACCGTTTCTCTGCAACTTTAAGGATGGGGAATACGTGTGCGAAAGATGAAGCGATAGGACAGGGCAGCCGCAACGCTAATAGACATATTTAGTAAGACATCGTAAGGACGACTTCGCCGAGCAGCGTCACCCATGGTCCCATGGGCTCGCCTTCACGCGGCGGGGCTGATTTTGCCAAGCTTGCCCACCCCTTTTGCTCTTTCTTTACTCTTATTTCTGCCTCACTCGGTCCATTCACCTGTCTTTTGCTCTCTTAAAATCCCCTCCGGGGGAGGTCAGTAAGCGGGTGTCTGCTGACCCTTGGTCCAGTGAGACATCTGAGGGTCGTTTCTGAAGGCCGACTTCACTGGATTCCCCCCACCTGGTCTTCAGCCTGGCGGGCTTTGTTCGCAGCGCCCTGCTGGTGCTGCTGAACACCTGTCATGTTGAAGACCTTCACAACGCACCCCTCTCTGGTGCGTTGTTTTCCCAAACCGCCTCACGGCGGGGAGGTTCCGTGTTGGAGCGGTCTGTTCTCCAACTGCCTCCCAGGCATGTTGTCTTCATTGGCAACTAAGGAATTTTCCTTCCTACCTCTCTGTCTATCCCTCACCAGCCCATTCACCTGTATCTTTCTCTTTAAAACCTCCCGAATTTAGCCGCTCTGTCCTTCCTCTCTTCTCTCAGCTGATTTCTAAATTCGGCCCTTTCATCTATATTTCTTCTTTTTAACCCCTCACTCACGTCTGCACTACCAGTGGTTAGGCATAAGTGATGTTGGGAATATGCTGCGAACTGGTTTATTGCGCCTAGGAGATGATAAGTTGCAATATTTGCTGTATATGCGCTTAGTATTTATCTTTGTTTTAACTAGTTGTAATTGTCATTTGTTTTCTACGCTTTTTTGTAACCGGGAGTTCGATAAATTAGCATGAAGGTGCAGCGTCTCCTGCATGTCCTGGGTTTATATTGCCCCGTAGACCAGTTTGCATCCTATGTCCAACGTTACATTTTTGTTTTTTTCATGTAGTGCAGACACACTCAGCCGCGAATTAGTCTTTGTGGCTTGCGTGGCTTTAAGCCCTAAAAACTCACTCAGCGTCACCCATTTACATGTAAATCAGGCACGTTAGGGGTACCATTAGCTGATCTCAGCGCGTTAGCCGCTCGCGGCCTCTGCCGTGTGAGCCTAATTTACATGTAAATGGGTTACGCTGCGCAGTGAAGTCCTCCTTACGAAGTCCTACTAAACATGCCTAATTTCAGCGCTGAGTAGGTCATCCCGACTTTAACGATACGGCCTAAAGCCTGCTCTTAACTGGGCACAGCGCGCGAAACACACATGTGCACATCACAGTCGTTGCGCTCGGTGTGTCTACTAACTACAAAACTGAACACAGCTGTGCTTGGTGACATTTAAAAAAAACAAAACAAAAAAAAAAACAACACAAAAAACGACTGAAGATGCACTGTCCGCCATGTTCGCGCGCCGAGTGACGTAGTGCAGCCAATCAGAATCTGTTGTGGAAACCACAGTCACAGTTGTGGCTATTTGAAATCCAGCTTGCTGTGATGACGCCACAGCTGCGGAACCCCCCCCCCCCCCCCCCCCCCCCAAATCACAACTGTGTCACAACTGTGGACAGCACTGTGGCGCTCCGCAGTGCGCAGTTAAGAGCCGGCCTAACCTGGAATAAAATGCATGGGCTCTTCCACATGTTTCCGCTGGTTAGTTTTAAGAGGTCCTCGTCACTGTCATTCAAGGGTAGTCCCCATCTACAAAAGTCTTTTGCAAATCTCTCTACTTTTCGACCGCCCCCCTCGACGTGCCTTTTACAGCTGCATAGAGCGCCACGCTAAGAGGATTCTGCCGTCACGTCACCGCGAGTACTTAGCCGCGGTGATTTCCATGTTTACGACGCTTCAAAGAACGAGTTTCTTCTGTGAGCGCGCCTGTAGGCTCGAAATAGTTTATCTTAATGGTTAGTACAGCGCTCAATTCGATACAAAGCTGTCTACACTCTGCGCGAGCGGTTGAAATTCAAAATTCCCCACTACTGAGTGTCTGACCGTTCCGAGAGCCTCTTGTCCAGTCCTTGTGTTATTACTGTTAGTCGCGTCATTGTGTGCCCTTTAGCTGGCTCAGTGCCAGTCTTTGAGATGCTGTCACTGTGCAGGTGTCTACATGGTGTGACGTTATCCGCCACCAAAACAGCTCAGAACGTTCTGTGAGTACCAAAAAAAAAAAAAACTAAAAAACTACAACAACAACAAAAATGCCTTTAAATAAAAACAAAATGTGCGTACCAGCTTCAGATTTTAGCAGATAACGCCTCTGTTGATTTATCACCCATCGGGCGATAAGCGAACCTGATGATCCATACATCACTTCAAAGTGTGCGTCATAAACAACACTGAGCAGAGAAATGCACAGAAGCATTCACATTAATTTTGTTTGTGTGCGCGCGCAGTTCTCTTATCTACGAGCTTCTGTGAATTCGTAACTTGGCAGTCAGAGTGTTTTCGAGGAGATGGGAAAGCGGACAGGTTTGTTGACTGGAAAACACTTGACTGCTGTCAATACCTCGTTTTACCCAAAACTACGGCTTTGCCAAGCTCACCGCAACTGCAAGGTTGTCTGCAGACAGGGGGATTTGGCCTAGCCAGGTCAGAACTCAGCCCGAAGAATCCAGCTCAAAACTAAGGTGCCCTGCATGCTGCGCAAACGGAGAGCGCGTGTTGCTTCGCCGGGCTCAGTGCTGAACTGTAGTGGTAAAGTCGACTGCTTGCGGATCCTGAGACACGGGTTCGAGTCCCTGGTGGGCAGTAAGTTTGGTTGGATTTTTCCTTTCCAAATCGAGTCAAAAATCATGCGCAGACTCGTTAACGGTGCCTGTCTCGCCTTCGTATACACAAGCACGCACAAATATCAAGTTTGCACGCAAATCCCACGTCCATCTTTCGAAGAAGAGAAGGCTGTTGCCGGCGACATGAAATACAGAAATATTGTCGCACGCACCAGAGTGAATAGCAGGGTGGAAGTTTGCACATAAAGGAGTGCTTCGCAGCAGCAAGCTTTCACTGCTTTTTCCGCCAGCCCTGCAGCGCTTTGAGCGGATATATGTGCGCCGAGGAACAGTCATACCATACCATACCATACCATACCATACCACTTGGCTGCTGTCAATACCTGATTTCAATGCTGCTCTGCCATCCTCAGGATGCCCCCAACCGCACTACCCCGCTCTTCGTTGGACCCCAGATGGAAAAAGAGCCAGAGGACGACCCATGGAAACGTGGCGGCGGACAGTGGACAAAGAGCTGAAGGAAAACAAACTGACCTGGGGGACGCTGGAGAAGACAGCTCAGAACAGGCCAGAGTGGCGATCTTTGGTGTGGGCCTTATGGTGCCAGAGGGCACGAAGAGGATTAACATTAAACTGTCGTTCACTGCAGCTGCAAGATTCTCTCCATAAACCTCAATCATTCTCTCATCTTGAAAAAAAAAAAAGGCCTAAGCACCGTAAACTTGATTGACGCTTAGACCCTCTCGCCCACACCTTCTGTTTTCCGCAGCTCCATCAGCGGAAAAAAACCACTTCACATCCACAATAGGGCAACCCAGGTTTGTGAGGAGTGCCTGTTTACCAGCCAAGCTGATGACTGTATTTCAGTCTGGGCCCGATTTTAATATATTTATGCTCACAGATTGTCCTGAGCTGTTTTGCTGGCGTCCAGCCTCATTGCACTTCGACACCTGCACAGTGACAGCATCTCAAAGGCTGGCACAGAGCCAAAAGAAGGCCTCACACGGCGAAGCGAATATAAAGGGCTGCAGGAGGCAGCTACAGGACTGGCGGCACGGTGGACGACTAAGTACGACAACATTTTCGCTGTGTTGCGTAGCCGGTAGGCGGCACTGTCTCGCATTCACAGCTCTACTATTCATTATTTCGAGAGTACGGACGAACTCGCAAGCGAAACTGTGCTAAAACGGAAGTTGTGAAACCCAGTAAACGTAGAAATAGCGCGTTTTAAAAAATATCAGAAATCAATACACCCTTGACAGAAATAAAGGCGCTTGAAAGTTAGACAAACATTAGTGCAGGTACAGAAGGCTCCAGTAACCCCACGCCACGAGAGAGAGAGAGAGAGAGAGAGAGAGAGATTGCTGAAGGTGCAACATTGCTCTCAGGGACCTGTGGCCGATTCCACAGGTACGAGCATGCAAAGTGTACAGCTAATGTGAGATGGAGTGGAGACCCAGTACTTTTGTAGTATTCTTCGTACACAGCGACTGGGTTTTTGTTGTTGTTGTTGTTGTTGTTGTTGTTGTGAGAGCACGTGATTTTTCCGCCTTGCCGTGTGCTAAACTGAAAAGGAGATCGGTTTGTTGACCAGAGCACACTTTACCGCTGTGATGGTTTTCAAAACTGCTTTGCCAAGTTCACTGCAACTGCAAGACTCTCTGCAGAAAGCCGTTCGGCGTTCTACCTGAATTCGCAACTGACACGGAGCATTATTGGTGTACCGTACACACCGGTTACCCGTTGATTCGCAGCTGTCACGTGCCGGCAAAACACAACACCTGATGATGGAGAACGTGAAATTTCAGACGAGGCTGCCGCGGGGCGAATTTACAAATACTTTCAGCTTTAAAGCATCGACATTCAATTAGCGGGAATGGATTCTGCGGAAAACAAACATTTCAACACCTTGATTTGCCGCGTGCGCAGCCGGGTCTCTGGGTCGTCGGCTTTGAGCCAGTTTGAGTCCTGCCTCAGGTTTGTGCAAACGGAATTGATGCAAAAGACAAATACATTATTTTGGATTTGGAATACAAATAGAATCATTTCAATTTCAGTGCTCTCCGGCGGCAGGAACTAACTGGTAGTGTTGGTTGTGATTTCTGTCTTTGTCAGATTCAAACGGCTAGGGTGGGGTGCCGGGGAGACAGGGGTGGCCGGAGCCGGGGGAGAGGGGGGGGCGGGAGGGTCAGAGAGAGAGAGAGACACACACACACACTCACACACACACACACACACACACACACACACACACACACACACACACACACACAGCGTCTCCACTTCAGACAATTCTAAACCCAAAGCCGGCCACACCAACATGGCTTCATCGCAATTCTCTCCCGCTTCAGACGTGTTCTACTGTCTTCCCCTTGACACAAAGACCAATCAGCAGTGGAAACAAAGTCCGGTAAGCGGACAAGCAAGGGGAAATGTTTTGGAGGTGTCTCCCTTCCTCTTGTCACGGTCACTTTTCCTCAGGACGTCAGGCGAGAAAATCGATGTCCGTTAACCACATACCCAGGGCTTCCATTGTCTATCAGACACGCAGGAAGATGTTTGAAAGAAAACTGAGTAGTGACATCGGCCAGACGCTTTCCTTTAACACACAGCTGCACTTTGACAAGGGGATGAAGGGTGTGAATGGAACTGAGATGGCGGTCAGCATCCTTGTTAAGCCCCTGCCCACGAAGTGTGAAAGGGGGTTATTGCGATCAAGTGCATGTGTGTGTGTGTGTGTGTGTGTGTGTGTGTGTGTGTGTGTGCGCGCGTGCGTGCGTGCGAAGTATCTCCAGAACGGGTGAACTAATCAACACTGTGTGTGTTCATTATTTGCTTTGGTTAACCTTGAATAGGGGTCAAGGTCGCAGGGCTTTGTTGAAATGCTAAAAAAACAAAACAAAACAAACAAAAAACAAAACAAAAAAAACAACAACAAAAAACCCTATGCTATATTGTAGCTATAACAGTTCAAGGGAGGTAACTTAGCTTAACCGGGAGAGCTGCTAGGAATGGAAATTCAGGGCTTTCGTCACCGCCTCCGCGTGGCATTTTAATACTTGTTCAAATTATTCTTTTGGATTTAGCAGCTTACTTGCGATTTGAAAGCATTTTTCCATCAGCTAAGGGGAATACCAAAGACGGGATAACAAGGAAAAAAAACAGCTCAAACTTTTGACTGCCAGCCGGGATTTGAACCCACGACCCAAGCATTGAAAGTCCGACGTTCTTTCTCCTTGTCGTCTGCTTCTTCACCTGTATACCAGTGATTGCTATTATTATATCACACAGTATAATTGGTAAAAACAAAAGTACGAAAGATGGCGTAGCTGACTCAGTCAGATTTCATTTGTGACTTCAGCGTCGTTGTATTTGTCGTCGCCCCCCCCCTCCTTCCCCCCCCCCCTTTTTCCCTGTGATATCACAAGAACCTGCGGGTCGATATTACAAAAAAAAACACAGAGTACATATTATGTTATATCCACCCAGCCACGGGGTCCCTCTCACACTACATCTACCACCTCCCTCCCGTCGAAAAACTCCACCACCACCATCACCATCTCCTCCTCCACCACCACCATCACCACCACCTCCACCACCACCTCCACCTCCACCTCCACCTCCACCACCACCTCCTCCACCGGCACCATGATGAACTTTTGCCGGAAGGTCTGGACCTGCCACTACCACTGGCCATTTATTGGTCGGCAAAGCCCGAGCACATCTGATCCCTGACGCGGCCCCTCGTTAGGGCCGACAATCGGCTTGCTGGAGTCTGACAGGGGGAAGGGGGAAGGGGAGGAGGAGGGGGCAGGGGGTGGGGAGTTCTGCCTGAAAGCGCTGTCACTTGATTAGATGGCCCAGGTCGTCACTCGGGCCAGCGGTTGCTGGGTCAAAAGCTGTGCGTGTGTCGATGCCGTTTTCGGAATCGGACTGTTCGCGGAAAATTGCTGGGTGCGACGGTTTCGCGTGCGTCAGGCACTTTTTTTACTGGTTTGTCCCGGCTCGCTGTCACTTCGGTAGAAATAAACGAACAAAGTGCGCAATCATGACCTTGGGCGACGAGGTCAAAAGCACGTTGGCAAGGACAGTAATGGCGTCGCGTTGTCGTGGTGACTTTATTTGTCCTGGAAAATGAGGTCAAGGTCAATGATTTTTTTTTTTTTACCGCGAAGAAGCCTCTCTGGGACTTCCTCTCGGGAATAAATAGAAGATAAAACAAAGGAAACAATTCTTTATTTATCTGGTCGTTTAACTGTTCGGTCTGACATAACGCACATACAAACAAGGACTAGACATGATAATCAAATTATGTTCGACGGGCATGCATGTAACACGTGCGAGGAACACGGAAAAAAGCCATGTTCGGTCTAGTTCGCTGTTTGTTCGGACTAAAAACACTCCTGTGGGACATTAGACTAAGTGGTACGGTGGCAGGGGTTACCACAAAGAGCTCAGAACGATATCTTGGCGTAGAATTATTGGACGATGGGCCTATTATAAACTGAAGGGTTTCTGTACAAAAAAAGGGACACCGACCACGGCGAGCAGTTTCCCTCACTTACACCCCCCCCCCCCCCCCCAACACACACATGCACCCTCCAACTTACCCCACACCCCAAAACCAAAGCTCACACACCCCATATCTATCTACCACGGAGGTTCCGTCAGTCCTTCATGCCTTATCTTCTCACAGCTAGGAATGCTTTCTTTGAAATATGTTTATTTATGCATAACTTGCCAAAAGGTTTCCTCCCTATGGGATTCCCTTTTTTTCAGGCTTCCTGCTTGCGTGGCGTCTGTGTTGGTACCTGAGCATAACAGTAAACTCCTGTCGAAAGGAAAGGAGCAGAAAGAGAGATTCTGTAAACATGCCCTCAGGGGAACACGAGTGGTGCGAAAACTTCAAGAGGCGCCAAAACAGCACAGATGGAAAGAATGTCAACGTGCGACTGCGCCCATCCTAACACAATTCCCTTGAAGCGAGAGGAATGATGCTGTCTAGTCTGTCTGCAGTGTTTGGGGGTTTGGTTGATTCTGACTAGTTGTGATGACGTGCTATTTTTCCTTTGAGCTGTTATGTAAGCAGGTTCAGTTCACTGAAATGGGCCGACGAGGTATATTTAGTAATGTTTAACTGGGCATGTATATTTAGTCCTCTGCAGATCTCTGACGCAGACCCGCCCGCCCCCCCCCCCCCCCCTCCTCTCCTCTCCATTTTTCCCGTTTTACTTTTCCCTCGTAGTGCTATCGAGATGAAGTAGTATAGTGACGCAGAGCTATCGAAACTTAGTGTTATTGAGACGTAGTGTTATTGAGACAATGTGTTATGGAGGCGTAGAGCTGTCAACACATAGTTAGTTAGTTAGTTAGTTAGTTAGTTGTGGCTTTCCGGCGCAAAGACTATTTCGCGGCTAACCAAAGTCCCTTTGTACCAGGTCCTTCAAAACATAAAAATGTTCACGTTAAAACAGGATGTAAAATAACATAAGTGAAAAAATCTCTTTGGTTTTAACGAGATACAAGACGTGTCCCATCTTTGCACAGTTTTAAAGAAAGACCAAAGCATTACTGACGCCAATCCAAGAAAGTTTATGCTATTTCAAAAGTCTAAATCTTATTGAATAGATTTGATTATTTCAAGAAACTGGAGATGCTGTCGGGGAGGACTTCCCTGAACAACACCGTCATTGAATCCGCACAGTAATGCTTGTCACGTATCCGCTCGGCGAATTCCGCGCACGTCAACACGTAGTGCTATCGAGACGTAGTACTATTGACATGTAGGTCTACCGAGAGTCACCCCTGCCAGAGTATCAGACCTTTCACAGATTTTGCTGTGTATCTTGTACATTGAGTGGCCTATTTTAGACGACGAATCCCCGACGACAGAAACTCAGTGATAGAAAAACATTCGATCTTTTCAGTCTTCCGCTAAGTCCTCTAGCTGTCAGAGAAGCTGGGAAGTTAACAGACAGAAGCCAATTGATTCCAGCCGGTTGAACAGAGAGAGAGAGAGAGAGAGAGAGAGAGAGAGAGAGAGAAAGAGAGAGAGAGAGCAAAAACCCGCTTGAAAAGAGAGACTGGCGCAGACAGGAAACGTTAAAACCTCCTGAAGATTTTTTTTTCTTCAGAAGAAGAAAGCAATAACCCAGCCGCCAGATTCTTAGAGATTTAAGAAAGGTTTCACTGATTGTGAATAGCGCCCAACAAGAATTGCTTCAGGCCGGTCCGGTATTAGAAACAGGATCGTTAGGGTTAGGATCCAGTGACTTCATTATTTTGCTTGAAGGGCCGAAAATGCGGTGTTTTCAATTTTAACCCTTCCTTGGCCTTCGTCGCAAAATTGCGGAATTCGGTGTCTCGCTACAATTAATATGGTACTCAGTTACGCCATTCCTGCAATTTTGTACGTACCTTAAAGTCTCTACGTTAAAAAAAATAACTGCAATCTTAAAATTCCGAAACCTAAATTGCTGAGCTGGCCCTTCGCACCACGTGATTGTAATGTGTTCATGTCCAGTGTGGTAGAGGATGCATGTGATTCACGTGAGCGTGCGTGCTGGGTTTAGCTCGCGGCTCTTTGAGCCAAATGTTTAGGATAAAACGCCTATATTAATGGGCTTATTATAATAATTATTATTATCATGTTCGTTATGAGTTCTGAGGGGAGGAGGGTGGGGGGGGGGGGGCTGCAGCTTACAAAGCTCTAATGCCGTTTGTCAAATGGACAGGTCCCGTATGTAAAACTCGAGGTTTATTTAACCCACGGCTGCGGACCTAACCCAGACTAGGAAAAAAGAAACACCAAAACAAAATTAAAAAAAAAAAAAAAGGATGCGAAGAAAGACAAAAACCCTTCTATAACGGCATAGGCACCTTGCTGGAAGTGACCCGCTTCCTGATTTAGAACAAAAAACAACAGAAATTTTAACCCAAGAGCTAGTTTAGTTCGAGGTTAGACTCTAACCCGGGGCTAAACTCCCTAACCCCGATTTTTACATACGGGCCGTCATGTTCCTTTGGGCCATCGCGACCAGTTTCGTGACTTTGCGGCTTGTACTAGTAGAGAAATATGACTCTCTTTGGCCTAACGCTTCCATGCCTGCACTACATGCCGGTCGACACACTCGCTGAAACATAGCCGGCCAACCATCAGCGCTGTTTAGCTGGTCTACAGTCCGCAACCAGATCACATCGTGTGCTCAGTGCGCGGTACGCTTCTACGTACGTAGAACAAACAACATGCACAACACACACACACACACACACACACACACACACACACACACACACACACACACACACACACACACACACACACACACACGCACGCACGCACACACACACGCACACACACACACACACACACACACACACACACACACACACACACACACACACACACACACACACACACGTACGCACGCTGCAGTAGTCATACATGTATTAGTCAGAAAGAAGAAGAAGAAGAAGAAGAAGAAATATCATTGGCCAAACTTTTGAGTGTACGCACTCCTTGAGAACTGTTACGTATACAAGACAGATCGAAACAAACACTGTAAACGCAGAGAGCATAACCCTCCAATCGACTCAGCGTACCCAAGCAGATCAACTCAACATTAACAACAAATGTAACACGGTGCCTCAGGCCAGGTTAACATGACGGTCCTTATTTTCGGAGAGAAATTGCTGTGACAAAATGATCAGAGGGGGCCGATTTTCAATTCCAATTACCGTAGAAATAAATCACTGCAGTACATAGCCGGATGCGGTGTTTCTTTTTACAGCTAATTTCCGCCTCACGTTAACGAACTGCGCCTGCTTCTGTAACAGACGTAAGCAAGCACTGTAGCGTAGGATTTACTTTCCTTTAGAACTTCACTCGTCAGAAGAGAGCCAAGAACGGCTTTGCAGTTCCCGCTTTTGTAGCTGTGGGGTCACATATATTATATGGCTACCCGTCCGTTTGACAGTTTATGAGTTGAATTTGACAAGAGTAGGCTTGAAGGTAGCATAGGCTTCTGGAAACATAGTGTGCTATGCGTTATAGTCAGGTAAATGAATTTTTAAAAAAAACAAGAAGACCCCCCCCCCAAAAAAAAAAAAAAAAAAAAAAAAACCAAAAACAAAACAACAACAACAACAAAATAAAAAAAATCGATTGCTTGAAAAAATTGTTGATTTTTAAAATAAAACAAAATATTTCAGCTACTCAGTGTAGATGTGCATACCATTTTTTTATATTTTCTTGTAAATAGTGAGGCTGGAGGTTATTCTTCTACTTTGAACTACTGTATTTAGACACTCTAAATCTAAGTAATCGACCCTGAAACTCTGGGTACGTCGCATTTATCTGTTTCCAGTTGTTGTTTTCCCTGCGAGTAGATTTTTATAAACTCGCAGGTTTTTTTTTTTTTGTTTTTTTTTTCAAATACGCAAATCATTCCTACACCACATACGCATGATTATGTTGAACACTAAAACTATGGCTTTAGATACTGCTATCTTGTTTTCTCTTATGGCGGGCATGGCGACAGATCGAGGAATTGCATGATCACTGCATCTACACGGAGAAATACACTTCCCCGCCCGCCACGAGTACGGCGCGGCGCAGTGGTGGCAGAAATCGGTTGCACAAAGGAACATTGCCGGGCAGCTGACTTCAGGCGCATGCGCAGAACTGCAGGAAGTAGTCGAGTCTTAAATAGGAGTCTCTCTTATTGGCAAATCTGACGAGGGGCAGGAGGAAATGAAATTGGCGGGAAGTCATTTTTGCAGAGAACGTAATAAGTTGTGCGTGCAGTCTGATCCCAACGTCTGCCTAACAGACGCTGTAATTGGATGAACATGGATTTATGTCTCGTCCAATCATGCACCCCGTTGCTCTCTCTCTCTCTCTCTCTCTCCTTCCAACTTGAACGACTGACTTAACGACACTACTGTTATTACAATATGCCGAAGTCCCCTACCTCGCATAGATTTGTTTAAAACTAGTCTCTATTTCGCAGGAGCTTTTCTCTGGAACTCATTGCCATCATGTATTAAAACGGTCCATTCCCTGCGAACATTTAAGCAGTTACTTACGCAGTACCTTGCAAACCTCGTGTAGCTCGAAAGCCCATAGTAAAACTGAGGGACACCCATTACCTCACTGTTCGAGGTTTCTGATATGTGCCATCGTGCTCTCTTTAAATTTCAAATGTAAATGCATATATAGACATATGTACATATATTAGTCCACGTTGAATCTTGCTTACATGCGTATGCGGATGAATGCGAGAGAGAGAGAGAGAGAGAGAGAGAGAGAGAGAGAGAGAGAGAGAGAGAGAGAGAGAGAGAGAGAGAGAGAGCGTCGCCTGTAAATATTTGATCTCAATGTTTTAATTTTCCTTGCTAGATGTGTTTTACTAGTGTGTAGCAACGGCACGTTTGTAAATTGACGTTCAAAACTTTGACCGTTGGGAAATAAAGTTTCATCATCATCATCATCATCATCATCTCTCTCTCTCTCTCTCTCTCTCTCTCTGACTACACTCGTCATATACATAAATCGGTATTTAAACTTTTGACTTTGGGCGCAACTGCAAACGATCATTCTACGTACAGTCCTCGAAGCATACTAGCCATTGCTTTATTCTTTTGTTGGTGTTTCTTTCTTGTTTGAAGAAACAATTTGTCAAAAAAAAAAAAAAAAAATCTTAGGGGCTAATACTACCGTTTTGTATGCCTGCAGATCGTTCTGAGCTGTTTTCGACTATCTATCATCACACCACCTTGATAGTGACAGCCGTCTGTAATGCTGGCACTGAGCCAACAAAAGTACACTCGATGACGCGGCGACCACACTGAGCGCTCCAGCAGTGTAACAACAGTTGTAGAATTGGAATGTTCGACCGCTCGCGCAACCTGTAAACAACATGGTATCGCATTAAGAGCTGTACTAATCAGCAAGATAGAGTATTTCGAGCGTACAGGCACATTCACCAGCGAAACAGTTGGCTTAGTAAAGATGGAATTAGCTCGTTTAACTGAAGCGAACAGGCTGCAAGACAGCCCTTCACTTTGACCTCAAAACTGACCGGTCGGCTCATACAGACGTTAGCAGCCACAAGATCTTCTGGCCGTCTTTGTTGTTGTCTTCATGCCTCGAGCGAAACATGCCTTCGCAATGAATGCATTCCCTCTCTGCCCGTAGGCCTTACACTACCGCTCCTGCCCCATCTGTAGAGATTGATTTAGGTCTGCCCCGAGAGACCTGTATGTTTGAAGACGGTTCTTTACTCACAGACTGAAGAATGACTCCTTGGCTTGGAGCAACTCCCGGGTCAACAAAAGCTGGTACTAGAGGAGCATTTTTCATGTGAGAACATGGCATCAGATGGACGCGTCTCCGGAGTTGTGTCCTGGGTGCCCCGGAAAATGTCATTCTTTTTCTTGACAGTCTGTGGCTTTTCAAAAGATTGAAAGAGTTCATCTTGAAGGTTTTATTGTTGCTGTTGTTGTTGTTGGTTTTTTGTTTGTTTGTTCCTTTTTTTTTTTCCTTTTTTTTTCTTTTTTTTTTTTTTTTGGGGGGGGGGGGGTAGTAGTGGTGCTTTGCCTCACACGTTTGAGCTTTCATTCTGATTAAGTTTCTACAGAATATTTTTATTTGTATTTTATTAGGGTTTTTTTCTTGTACCCATACACGCACACGAACGCACACACGCATGCACACACGCATGCACACACACGCACACACACAGAGATACACGCACGCACGAACGCAGACTTATACGTTGGTGTTCAGAATTCAAAATGGTGTTCAGAATTCAAAAACAACACACACACACACACACACACACACACACACACACACACACACACACACACACACACACACACACATGACCTAAATGAAAGGACAAAACTGATAACCAATGACTGCCCCTCCCCATCTCCTCCCCCGTTCACATGATGGCGTCTAGACCTTGGTGCACCCAACACGACCGAGACTATCAAACCAGTTAGACGCAGCCAGCTCGTAGGAGTTAATTTGCACCCCCCCCCCCCCACCCCTGCCCTCTTCACCTTACCACCAATGACTCTTTGTTACCACTACCACCACCACCAAATGCGTCGTTCACATTTTCCACATAGCATGTGGACACAGCAAATCATTCCAAAAGTGGGAATCCAAATCAAATGAACCACCGAGGAATCGAAGTAACGGGAGAGAAATTATGCGTAGGTGGAAATTTATCTCCGGCCACAACTTTTCTATCGTTTGACGGAATTACTGCCGAGCGGGTTACGGCGGGTCTGTTCCTGTTTGAGCGTCACATATAGCATTAAACCGGCATCAGGAAAACATTAGCACCACGAGAAGCTCGGTGAAGATTAAGCGGTTTTGCGAGTCCCGGTGGAATCAAGTCCATTACCCATCGCGGGAATTTCACCGAAAATATGAAAATCTACGGTCCCAGCGCTCGCCTAAATAATTGACGAGCAGAAAGAAAAAAAGGTGGGTAACTCTGGCGGGACTGTCAAGGATTTGCTCCGCCGATGGGCTGTAGGGGAGACGACGTCCCAGGGTCGTTAAAGCTAGGTGGGTGGGTGGGTGGTCGAGGTTTTAACGTCCTTTTCCACCTGTTACGAGCGTGGCTGTGTGTTTTGTTTGTGTTTTGTTTGTATGCTGAAATAAAACAGCCGTATTGGTGTTTTTTTAGAAGTTTGAGTGAGACAGAGAAGTTGCTACGTTTAGTTCATATTGTGTTTTAGTAATATAAATCTGTTTTCCGTGATCCAGAAGTTTCTATCGTTTTCACGAAAATTCTAGAAATGGTAACCTTGTTTTGACTGTAGCTAATTTCGCCACGGGAGGCGGTATGCATTTAGGGTCAAGGTCTGAGTCTCCCGGAAATTTTGTGCAAATCGCTTTGTACGGAGTTGTTTACGATTAGAAGTGGTTATATAACGCGCCTAGATTCGGCGGGCGGGTACTCGATAATTCTGGATTCTTCTCAGGTTTTAAAATAGTAATGAGGTGATTTGCGTTCTGAGTTTTGATTGGTTCCTTCATAATAGAGGTTTAGAGTGTGCTAGAACCCTATGAGTGTGTATAAGACTGAGATGTGTGTGTGTGTGTGTGTGTGTGTGTGTGTGTGTGTGTGTGTGTGTGTGTGCACGAGAGAAGCGGCTTAAATGTGCAAAGCTTTAGTGTGCAGTGTGACACCAGAGAAGTGCTGTAATAAACCCCACACGGTTATAACTTTTCTACGCGCTCACGAGTCTTTTTGTGAGTGAAAAAGACTTCTTCCGCAGTCAATATAAGAACTCGCTACGTGAAGAGTGTTCACCTGATTGTCATCGTATTCCTCGGTAAGACGACGGGCTCTTCAAACATTCACCACCTAACACCACCACATATAGGGTGATATCAAAGACGGGACAGCGAGAAAAGGCCAGCACAAATACTTGGTCCCAGTCGGGATTCGAACTCACGACCCGAGCCTTGAAAGTCCAACGCTCCACTGCTCGACTCTCTGAGCTCCCCCGTGGTCAAACTAATCAATGTGCTTGGCTTTGTATCCATAACATATAATATAATAATATCATAAACAATGATACACCTGCATTTGTCCCATGATTACGTACATCATAACTGATGCCATGATTTTGTGTAAAATTATGATTTCTACGCAAGCGCGCGCATGTGTGTGTGTGTGTGTGTGTGTGTGTGTGTGTGTGTGTGTGTGTGTGTGTGTGTGTGTGTGTGTGTGTGTGTGTGTGTGTGTGTGTGTGTGTGTGATGTTTCCTGATTTTATATATATTTCTTAAGTTTCTTCTTTTCAATTTTCTTTCTTTATGGTAGTGTGTCAACGACAAGTCAGTCTGAAAATGGTCTTTGTATGCCTGTAACTTCTACCCTTGTAAAATAAAGGATCGTTGTCACTATCGTTATTGTTATCGTTATCCATCATGGCTTTTTTTTTTTTAAACTGTAATTTCACTAAAAACAATCAAATTTACACACGCGATGTCTCCGTTTAAAACTTCGGCTCTGGTGTGCTTCTAGTTGTGCGGCATAGCTTGGTCTCTGGTTTAGGGGGTAAGGAGCTGCGGAAACTACTACATGACAATTCAATGAAGTTTCCTGTGTTGGAGATATAAAAATGTGTCGGTTTGGGTAAGCCAAATTCAGAATCGGTTTCCGGCAGCCTTCAGCAAAGGTTACACGTCACTGATAACTTCCAGGTCATGTAGTAAGAAAAGACATTCTGCTAAATGTAGTACAGAATTTTCCCTCTTTTTACATATGTGTGCAGAGTAAAAAAAATGGCAATCTGGTGCTGTATGTTGGCTTTGTGAATAAGTTTCATGCCAGGTAATAGTGAAAACAGTGAAAAATGAGCCTGGCGTGTGGACTGTTTCTATTCATACGCGGCTGGCACAAGAGCTGGCAGATGATAGAAGGACGAGGGGGTATGTGGTCGCTGCGAACATTTTAAAAAAGTGGAATATTGGAATTTGTTTAAATTTACCCTACACATGAGTCTTTGGCTGCTGGATTTTTGTGAATTTTTCCCCCGGTGAATTTTAAAGCATTTCTTCACTGTAGCGAGGGTTAAATATGTGTGACTGAGGTTAGTGCTTTCGACATGCAGATACGCAGGGAAATTAATCAAATATTTACGGCTCATTCAGATAAACCACCTACTCAGGTTCCGCGCCCACACAGACGTGGAGTCAAGTTGATCGATTGGTTGAGGGCTGCACTCAAACCCGTGACAGGTTCGAATCCCTGCAGAGCCAGAATGTGTCTAATGGCCTTTTTTATGTAGTGTCCAGGGCCCGCGTGTAAAAGTCGAGGTTAGAGATTTTAGCCCATGGTTAGAGTCTAACCTCGAACTAAACTAGGTCTAGGTTTTAATTTTCTGTTGGTTTTTTTGTTTAACCAGGATGCGGGTTCATTCCACCTTGGTGCCTAAGCCGTTAGAGAAGGATTTTTTTTCTACCTTTCTTCGCTTCCTTTTTGAAATTGTATTTTGTTTTGGGGTTTCTTTTGTCCTAGTCTGGGTTAGGCCCGTAGCCGTGGGTTAAATTAACCTCGAGTTTTGCATGCGGGCCCTGGTCTTTGAAATCAGTGACTGTCGTTTCCGGACACCGACTAGGAGCCGAACGTTTGTGCTTCAGTTTACCTTGTCATTGCACCGTCTTTGTTTTCACCCTTACGTGGTGGGAAAAAGTGTGTACCCGCAATGACTTGAAACAACCAGCCAATCAACCCTTGCTCGGCCGGGTGCACGAGCAACGTCACTGGAATCGTCAGTCACCCCATCCTTCTGTATACCGGCAGTTCATTGTCTTCAATCTTAATGTGCATCTCAGAACATTGGCAGAACTCTGTGACCAGGACGCAGATTGTCTGTCCACTAAGAGGGATTACTCTCCAAGGAGTTGTCGGTCGTTAAAAACGCGAAGCGGGGCAGCACGGGAAGGCTTCAGAGTGACAGATCCAATGGCTCTTTGGAGTCCGCAGAGTCGCCGGTTCGAGTCGTTAATTTACGCTGGTGCCACCATCCCTCCCCCCCCCGGGTCCTCCCACCGCCACCTCCACCATCACCCCGAGTTCCCTCAGCACCACTCATCCTCCATGACTGACCAAGTCTTTCGCGAAAGTGTCCGTTATTGTCGCGGCGGCGAGGACTATCCGCTGAGGGGTCCCACCGGGTTTGGATCTGCGCAGCCGCCATTTCCCCACACCTGCGTGCTTGTGCGCAGGACCGGAAATTGATGCCGTCTGCTCCCAAGACGAGGCCGACACGAAATTATTTGTTCTGTCGAAGCAGGAACAGACACAGACTTGGTGTTGCCCTGGTTACAGTGGATCGTGTTTTTGTTATTTCGGCGGAGCAGACTTATTGGAGTGGACATAATTCATCCTGGAATGTTAAGTCAGGGTTGGGTTTGATGTCAGTGATGGGTCCATCTCAGTGGAAAGCCGGCCATCGGGCCCGGTTTGTCGTCATGACAGTTCCACTTAGTGAAGTCCCAGGCGGTCTGAGAGCTTTGCTTGACTACCTGATCCGCATTAAGTGAGCTCGTGATAATCTGACTCGCTTGAAAGTGTCAATACACGTGTCTGGCAGGCAGCATCGTTATAGCCCGGATTTTTTTTTTCTCTCTCCATCGAATGCACTTAACACGTGATTCAAAAACATCCACTTGCGTCAAGACATTGCATCAGTACCATACCACCGCGTCGTGGTAATGAGCTTTTGAAGCGAAGGCGCTGGTTGTGCTGGTCAAATTATAGAAACATTGCAGATGCAGGAAAAGCATCGCGCGCTCAAAGAAAGCGGCGGTTGTATTTCTCCTGTGTTAAAATCTTCAAAGTTTGCAAAACGTTCCATGACCAATTAATGATGCATCTCCGCTTTCGGTTTACAGCTCTGGGTCTTTGCGAGTAACTAAACGGTGACATTTTCGCAAGAAACTGGAAAACTTGATTACACCGTCAGTGCCTCCTTATACGACTGAGCGCAGGTATTGTCCGTACTGGGCTTTGTTTTTGCCAGTGACTCTCACTCAGCAGCATTATAGGGTGAGAGAACACCGCAGAGGTCTCAATGGAGCGCATGCACAAACGCTCGCGCGAGTCAGTGTGTGTGTGTGTGTGTGTGTGTGTGTGTGTGTGTGTGTGTGTGTGTGTGTGTGTGTGTGTGTGTGTGTGTGTGTGCGTGCGTCTGTGTGTGTGTGTGTGTGTGTGTGTGTGTGTGTGTCTGTGTCTGTGTGTGTGTGTGTGTGTGTCTGTGTGTGTCTGTCTGTGTCTGTGTGTTCGCGCGCAGCAGACATAACACATGGTGAGAAAACGTTCGCTGCGCAGACTTGTCTGACACTACAACACTTCACTTGCATGGGGCTTCTTTCATTGCAAGAATTGTATCAAAGTGATTACGTCAAATGTATTATGCGTCATCCCAGTGAGGAAAAACGTCACAGATTTCTAAGAAAACAACTTCACGCCTTTCTTCCAAAAACAAGACTGGTCTGACAAACCCGGTCAACTGTTTCCATTCAGAGAGAGAGAGAGAGAGAGAGAGAGAGAGAGAGAGAGTGTGTGTGTGTGTGTGTGTGTGTGTGTGTGTGTGTGTGTGTGTGTGTGTGTGTGTGTGTGTGTGTGTCTGTGTCTGTGTGTCTGTGTGTCTGTGTCTGTGTGTCTGTCTTTGTGTGTGTCCTCCCGCCGGGATACATGGCATTACAAAAGAACGATCGTGATGACAGCAGGTGATTAAATGGAAACAACATATTGGGCTGGTGGCCATCTTGTTCCTGGCTGCATATCGGGGATTTCTTTTCGGGTTATCCGGCTGTCCTCAGCCAGCGAAAAAAAAAGAAGAAAAAAAAAAGGCCGATAGGTCAGTTATTGTCAGTGTGGAGCTGCACCTGGCGACGCGCTTCCGCCGAGCGGGAAGCAGCCCGAATTTCAATTGACAATTAAGTAACAAAAGCAAAACAACACAAAACAAAACGAAAAAAATATTGCACAATGTTTATCAGTTTGAATACCGTCATCCCACACAGCGCGGTACTGACCGGCCGTGGCCGCGCTTGAACACACGGAAATTCGGTGCACGCACGCACGCACGCACCGACACACACACAAGCACGCACACACACACGCACTGCATACACACACACACACACACACACACGGCCCGGGGCACACACCGAACTCAGTGAAGTGATTACTATTTTGTTTGAAAGCCGGACGGTTTTGCAGAACGGCCGCGCCGCCACTGGCTGAGTTAACTGTGTGACTTTGAAGGTTGTTAGAAGACAATCGGCTGAAACCATGGCCTTGGCGCTGTCTCGTGTAAAAGTAGATGGATTGGCTTAGCTGTGACTTGACACCTTCACTGTAAAACATGACTTCCTGACTTTGAGACCGCCGGAATGTTCCCGCGATAGTCTCCTCACTAGTTTGGCCAACCATATCTGTGCGATACCGTTCATACCTCCGGCCAAGATTTGTCTGATACAAAGTGTCTGTTCAGGTCCACAACCATCCAGACAAACAAAAATGCCTCCTCTCCAAAAGTAAAACTGAAATCCACAACCACGCTACACAGTGTGAAACAAGCTGGTAACCGCTGTCGGGGAAACAACTCTGCTACGTTGCCTCTTGCGAAGGACACCGTAATTATTTCCCCTGACTCACCACCTACCATGCAGACTATTACATTTATTTTTCTAATCAAACCACACCTGCAGAAGAGTTATTGTTCATCTAGGTTTTTTTTAAAAAAAAGTTATTTCCCGTTTTTGTTGCTCCAGCTTGTCTGGCAGAAATGTCTGTTTGATACAAGTATATTACCAATAATAAAATAATGACTTGCAACGTTCGAGAAATTTCTGCTGACACTTTTGCAAAATCTTTACCAGGGGAGCTAATCAACATGGCGGCTTAAAGTAAGCGTTCGCTTAGGTGTCAAGTTATTAAGGTATACAGTCAAAACTGGACTACACATACACACATTATTTACTGCAGTTCAATGAATATGCAATCAGATTTAACAGTGTGTACCTTTTTCGTTCGTGACTGCTGATGATATTCGGAGAAGAGGTCATAATTATGAGCCTGTAACGTCTGCCAAACGTAACATCGTTCAGCGAAAGTGCCGAAACGTGATAAAGTTTAACCAGTTTGCGACATTAAATTGCTAAGTTCTAGTTGTTGCAGCGGTTTTGACGTGCGGTTTTGCTTTCGTTGATTTTTAGTAGTAAATAGCATGGTTCCTCAAGACTTGTCAAGTTTAGGAGAGATTGTTTTTTCCCGTTTGAACGGCAAATGTATCATGCTTTTGTCAGCTCAACACTAGTAACTGTTTGTGGTTTGTTTTCCAGAGTCTTGCCAGTGGAACAACACCTATTACATTTTCCACAATCTGACATTGACCAGTCTGAGGTAGATATTGACTTATCTGCAGTCGTTCAGTGAATCTGCGAACCTTTGCTGAGCAGCCATGGCGGATGATGGTGAAATTGGATTTGAGGAGCAGCTAGAGCAGGAAAACAGAGAGAAGGTGGAGGCGCAGGAGAAGGAAGCAGCCACACGCGGCCTGACCTATACTGACACTGATGGCACAGTGATGGAATGGGATCCAGAGAAACGAGCATATTTTCCCAAGGTAATGTTCGTGTTTGGTTCTGTATCAACTGTCATAAATAGTGTTACTTTATCATAGAATTTTGCTATTCTGTATTACTCAAAATACAGAGAGCCCTCAAATTATCTTTGAAATATTGCTGACAAAGTGACATTACCTAGGGAATATGGATTCTATTTGCTTCTTTATGTAAACTTGGGCTCTTTGACGTAGTATATTATATCTCCACGCATGGTGTAATGCTGAAAATTTGTTGTCCTGGGTTAAAGCCCACGGGCTGTCAGGACGGTTTGCCAGTCAAACCCTTATTTAACATGAGGCCTTTCCGGTGTGTTACTAGCACCTTCCGCACAGTGTTCCTGATTAGGCACAGGTGTGCGTATTTGTACGCACAAAACTCTTAAATAATTTAAGACACACAAATTTAAGAACAGTGCATCACAGGGGAGGCACGTTATTCATCTCGCCGCATCTTTCCAGCAGACTCCCGGACTCGTTTCAGCACTCTGGGACGCTTTTTGTCCAGTCATGCGGGTTCCTCGTCTTGCGAATTCGCTATGGCTGAAACGCTACATTTCACATACATGTATCTCCCATACTTGAATACTTCTGTAAACATACCACAACATCAAACGGTTTTGACTTTCAGACTTTTTATTCCAAAAGACCATGGACTCTCAAAATTTACACAAGGACCCTCAAATATAATATACAGTCGAACCTGCCATGGCGGTCACCTGTATAAGCCATGCCACTGTCTAACTCGGTCACCCCAGAGGATCCCCGAGCGTTTTCCCTCTATATATGCACTGTATAACCAGGTCACTGTCTAACGCGGTCGTGCCACCTATTTTGGCAGTCCCAAACGACCTTTCACACTGTACAGGGCAGTCACTTTGTTGTGTAGTGACCGCCTTCGGGCCCTTGCTGTGTTCTCAACTGTTCTCAGCTGACAAGACGGACTGCCTAACTGCTTGACAAGCCAGGATTAGCCACGCCGCGGCTCACTGACACGCGCCTCCCCCTCCGAGTGAATAGCCGGGGGATTGGTGGGGGCGAGGGGGTGGCTGTTAGCGGCATCCTTTTGATTGCTTTGCAATCAGTACGAGGTCTGTAGGAAGCAGTCAGCTTTGTGTTTGTAAACCGATCAACTTCCAAGGTGTGCGAATACGTGAAGGTGTTGTTACCCTGTTTGTCGTTTCTATTGCTTCCGATTGAGACGACGACGTGTTAATGTGCGTGAATCCGCTGTCAGCAGGAAGCTTGTTGTTTCTTTGTTGCATCGTCAGTCGATCACCTGCTGATCTGTTTGTTTGAAATCAAACGGTGTGCAATAAAAAATAAATAAAAAGGACCCCAAACACGTATTTTCAAGTGTATAGAGAGCTTTAGGCGAGCCCTGTTGTCAGCTCGTAACACGTGCACCACTAGAGTATTCATTGGATGACATGCTAGCTGTTGACATGCCTTCCTGGACAACCCGGCCACCTGTCTAAGGCGGTCAGTTTGGTCCAGTCCCTTGGGTGACCGCCTTACACAGGTTTGACTGTACATAATACTGTTTGTAGTGAGAGTCCCAAGGTCCCTTGTATTTTCGAATCACAGGGAACACTGACCACATACTGAATCAGGTGCAGCTTGCAAATCTTCAACTGCCCATGCCCTATAAAGGCTACAAAGTTAACTACGCAAATTGGAATGTGAAGCTGGTTCGCTAATTACTAATGTTCAGCTAACTAAACCAAACCAAAATGTCTCAATTCTTTTGCAGATTGACACTGATTTCATCGCTCAGTATCAGATGAACTATGGAACAGGGTTCGATCAAACTGGCGCTGACCAAACGTCCTCAACTTCTGACGACACGGCTCCAAAATCAGACACCAGCAACGCGCAGGCTTGGTACGATTACTACAACCAGCAAGCTGCTGCCAAGAACAGTGCAGTTGGTACAGCACGACCTGGTGGTGAGGGCGAAGGTCAGCAAACCTACACAGCAGCCGACTACCACGCCTACTACTCGTACTACTACGGAGAAGACTACATGAAGTATTTTCAGAACCAGCAGGAGGAGGAGGATGAGATGGACGAGGAGGAAGTATCGCAGGAGACAGCAGCCGGGAAAAAGGGCAAGGACAAGAAGAAGGGGAAGGACAAGGGTGACCTGAAGAGGAAGGCGGCTCCTCCTCCACAGCAAGAACCAGGTCAGCTTATTGATTACAGCCTAGCTCGGGCCGGAATGTAACAGTCGAGGTTAATTTAACCCACTGCTACGGGCCTAACCCAGACTAGGACAAAAGGAACAAAAAAAACCAAAATTATATTTAAAAAAAGGAGGCGAAGAAAGGACGAAATAAATCCTTCTAGTTCTATAACGGCTTAGGCATCTTGTTGGAATGGACCCGCTTCTTGATTTAACACAAAAAATCAACAGAAAATTTAACCCTAGAGCTAGTTTAGTTCAAGGTTAGACTCTAACCCGGGGCTAAAATCCCTAACCTCGACTTCTGCATGCGGAGCCAGAGATATACTATCATATATATAGTCAGTCACTCAGTCACATTACTGTATATTACCCCAGGGGGGGAGAATACGAAGGGAGTGGCAACACATACACAGACACTCTAGGCATATGCAGCGACACATGCACCGGACTCCATTGCTGATTGAGAGGTTGATTGAAGATGGTACGTTTGGGGTTGCAGTTGGCAGTAATTTTTAGTTGTTAAAATATGCTTTTGAAAGTTTCGGAGGGGGGGGGGGGGAAATAAATGTTTCTGAACTTCTGTCCTAAATTCTTTATCTCACCGAGGATCTCGGCATGGGTGAAATTTTTGGTGAAAATCTGAGCTGGAAAAAAAATGTATCAAAAGGGATACATGTATGACAATTGCATAAAAAGTATTTATCGGCAAGAATCATTTGTGACTGCAGCCCCAAGAAAAAGAGAGAAAAAAATCTAGCGGTAGCCACCCACCCCCCACCCTTTCAGAAGAACAACCACCACCTGACAATAAACAAGCATGGAAATAAACTAACACAAACAACAACAACAACAACAACAACAACAACAACAAAAAACCCCTCAAAAACTATTCAGTGAGTTCATGCGTTCATACTCTGTTCTGTCCTCAGCTTGGTTTGACATGGACACTGAGAGGTCGACCCACGTTTACGTCTCCAATCTTCCCACAGACGTGACCGACGAGGAGTTCAAAGAGCTGATGGCCAAGTGTGGCCTCATCATGTTTGACCCCATCTCACACAAACCCAAGCTCAAACTGTACCGGAACCCTGATGGCTCACTGAAGGGCGATGGGCTTTGCTGTTACATCAAGGTAAACTCACCGTAAAGTTTCACACATCACCAGTTCACTCACACAGTGTTTTTTTGACGGGATCAGTTATAGTATGCATTGTAACTTATAGTATTTGCATACATGTACTTAAACTCCCCACCCCACCCCCCCAAAAAAAAATTCCAAACAAACACACTAGCAAAACAGCATCAACAGAAAAACAACAACAACAACAAAAACAAAACACCCCCACATCAACTCACACTTATGATAAAGTTGTTTGTGTAATTCCGCTTTTCCAGCAAGAATCTGTTGATCTTGCCCTGAACATCCTTGATGGTTCCGACATCCGCGGCAACACCATTTCTGTGGAACGAGCCAAGTTTCAGATGAAGGGCGACTTTGACCCCAGCAAGAAGAAGAAGAAACTGAGCAACAAGGCAAAAAGAAAACTGAAGGAAAAGCAAGAAAAGTAATACTTGTGCTTTCCTTTTTTTTTTTCTTTTTTTTTTTCAATATTATTCAGTACTCATTGATTTGTTTAAATTTAATTTTATTTATCCATCTGTTTATATTTTGATTCTTTTTTTGTGTGTGTTTAAAAAGAGTAATCATAAACTATATCTCCCCAGATTGTTGCTTTTTGTTTGAACTTTACCGATATCTCTTAAAATCCCGTGCAAAAATCACAATGGAAATCTTCAGATTACTAGCAGTAGCAGTCTTGGGCCTTAAGTAATAGTGGCTTGAAGTGACTCGCACTGGTGTGCAGTGGCTTGTTCTTTTTAACAAGTTTCATCCTATGTCAGGCAGGGGGTGGTCGGACACAGGATAATAATAATAATAATAAATTGTACTTATATATAGCGCAAGATTCTCACAAAGTGACTCGGTGCGCGTACTCCCGCACTCATACCAACAAATATGCATGCATGCACACACACACACACACACACACACACTCCCGCGCGCGCTCGCGAACACACACACAGCAGCTGAATCAGGAGGAGGTAAGTGGATCTTAAGATCTCTTTTGAAATATATCATACAAGTATATATGAAACATTGGGCAGAATTATTATCAATTGTCATTTTTTTTTTTTAAATGGTTGTTCTTCTGCTGATTTGGGGGTTTCTCTGTTCAGGTTGTTTGATTGGAGACCAGACGTCACGCCCGGCGCTCGTTTCCGCTTTGAACGAATTGTCATCCTCAAGAACATGTTTGATGTGAAAGAGTTTGAGGTATGGTTTGCGTATCAAGGTTAAATTATCAGACTAAATTAAGTCCATGCTTTCTCTGCATACTTTGAGCAGTTTTGAATGGAAATACGCGTACGGGTATACATGCACAGTGACTGCACAAGTTTGAATTGATCAGTCTTAGCAGAATACTGTATACATGCACTTCAAATGTCAGCTGCTTATCACGCAAGGGAAGATGTGATTGAATGCCAGACTGGCAGATCGGAAAAGTTCAATCAATTTGTTTCTTTTTTTAATGGACATTTGGCATTATTTTTAGGTTGTTCCATAGTTTTACTTAGGGACAAATTTTTGGTGCCTGGTCAAAAAGTAGGATTTTTTTTTTCCCCCAAACTTTCTCAGATTTTGCACTGTGGTTGAAAAGGACAGTCGAAAAGCTAAGGTCATTACAGTATGGTTGTTGTGTGTGACTTATATCTTGGTGCTGCTGTACATGATGACCTCTGTTTTGGTGATTCAGGACGATCCTAGCTTGATCAACGATCTCAGAGAAGATGTGCGCAGTGAATGCTCAAAGTTCGGGGAAGTCCGCAAAGTTCAGGTTCATGATGTAAGTAGAGTGTTTTCGTGATAATTGCAAGTCCGACATATGTTGTGCGTGTTGTGTTCTCTTTGTCAAACAACAGCCATAGACCCACTCATTTCGAAATGTACAGTTACTTTCTTCAGGGCTTAAAACCGTTCACCCAATGGCAGATTTCTACCTATAGCTAAAAATTTTCCTCCCTACAAAAACTGTGTGTCCACCTCTGAAGCATTTGCCATAACCCACTAAACTGCACCGATTTTAGAGGGGAGCCGGGGTGGCCGAATGGTAGAGCGTTGGACTTCTAATGCTCGGGTCATGAGTTCGTATCCCGGCTGGGGCCAAATAATTGTGCTGCCTTTTTCATCGTTGCCCCGTCCTTGATATCACCCATATATGGTGGAAAAGGAAGTTAAACACCCACCTCACCCGCACGGATTTTAGTCTAATTCTAAAAATGTTCCTCAAGAAAAAAGTTTTTCCTCTTATGAAGCACTTAAAATCATGCCAAAATGCACCAAATTGCGTAGATAAATTTAATCTTTCAAAAAAGTCTGTCTTTGCAGATGTGTGCTCGTGGCTTAGCCGCTGCGTCACAAAATCAGTAAATGCTATGCACTTTTCCTCCTTTGGGGTCATGGACCGTTTTAAGCCCTGTTTCTTACAAACCTATGTCTGATCATTTCAACACATTTCCCACACTTTTATTGGCAGGTGGGACATGATTATGGTTCCCACTGAGTTCAGGTGCAGAAGCTGGGCAGCCTTTTGCTGTGTTCTTGTGTGAATTGCAGTACGCTGTGATATGTACTGTGGATGAATAAATGAAAGTATCAAGAGTTCCTGATAAGTGAAAGTGTCAGAGTTCCTGATTACGCACAATCATGTGTGTGTATTTGTACGCACAAAACTCTTGTATTGATGCATAAATTTGCGTCACAGGGGATGCATTTTTTTCGTCTCGCTGTGACAGACAGTATTTTTCCAACACTCTCCCAGAAACTGGATGAGCAAAAACTAGCAGCAGACGCTTTTAGCATCGCATTTCTGCTGAGCCATTGTGCATAACAGACTGAATCTGATTGGCTTAAGCACTTTCTGTCCAATCATAATGCTGTATTTGGTAAGCGTGTGGGTTCCTCTCCTTGCCAGTTGCTGATTCGCTACGCCTGACACGCCACAATTCACATACATCTCTCCTACATGAGTACTTTAGTAAACAACAACAACAAATGGTTTTAACTTTCATACGTTTGTACCAAAAGACCATGGACCCTCAAAAATATGGAGAGAGGGTTCTAAAGTCCTTGGGACCCTTGTATTTGCGAATCACAAGGAACGCTAAGTGTTGACCTCTGTGTGTGTGTGTGTGTGTGTGTGTGTGTGAGAGATAGAGAGAGAGAGAGAGAGATGATTGCATGAAACCACTTGATATGCCCGAAGTGTTCAAAGCTGATCTCAGTGTGGAGGCACATATTTTCATGTTTGACGCATCACGCATGTTGTCTCTGTGTACATGTACTGATTGTCTTGTTTCAGCATCATCCAGAGGGTGTGATTTCTGTCACCTTCAAGTCACCAGAAGAAGGAGACCTCTGTGTGAAAGCTTTGCACGGTCGCTGGTTTGCCAAGCGGCAGGTCAGCGCTGTGACCTACGACGGCAAGACGAGGTACGAGGTGACGGAAACGGAAGAGGAAAAACAAGAGCGCCTCCGAGGATGGGAGCATTTCCTGGAAGATGACACAAAGAGTTCTGGAACGGGCAACAAGAACACGCAACCTGTATCGCAGAGACAAGAGACCGATGGCCAGAGAGAAGTGGAAAATGCGGAGAGCAGTACAAACAGTGCCGCGTCACTTGCAGCAAGTGCGGCAGCTGCAGCCAGCAGTGCAGCGCCATCTGAGGCTGACAGTAGTGTGGGTGGTGGTGGTGGTAGTGGTGGTGGTGGTGATGACACAAGCAGACTTAGCTCCCAGAATATGCAGGACGTGTCTGTCAGCTCAACAGACTCAGAAGGGGGAGCTGCCGCCAACGGACCAGGAGATAGTTCTGTATGACAGGTCACGGCCATGTTCCTTTGTGACAGTGACGGGTCTGTACTGTCAAATGGTTAAAAGGGCTTAAACGGGCTGATTCCATCTTTGCTAAGCCAGCTTGTGTTTTCGAACAGTTTCGCTTGTGAGCGCACCTGTACGCTCAAAATACTCTTACCTTGATGATTAGTACAGCTCTTGATTGGATACGATTTTGTTTACACCTAGCGTGAGGCGTTGAACATTCAGATTCTGCGACTGTTGTTAGACCACTGGAGCGCTGAGTGTGGTCGTTGCGTCATCGAGTACGCTTCTGTTGGCTCAGTGCAAGACTTAGAGACACTGTTACTGTCCAGGTGTCTAAATGGTGTGATGGTAGATACTACGAAAACAGCTTGGAACGATTTGTGAGCATAAAAATGGTAACGTTAGCCCCTTTAACGCACGTTATACCATGTACGCTATGCATTATACATCAATCCATTCCACTGCCCAGCAGTGGTCAGTTTTCATCATGTCTTCTCTTCAAGACAGAACATGAAAATTCCCAGGACTCTCCAACTGTGCGTGTAGGCATTCTAATTTTTCTTCTTTGCTTAAACATCTTTGCTTAAACATCTGTGGAGGACCTCATTCCTGATTCTAGCCCAATCCATTAGTATGCGGATCCACGTTTGCGTAATGTTTTAAGCGCTCATGAATTCCATGGTGCTCAGCCCTTTTGCTAATGGTGGCAGAGTGCCTGCAACGCTTTTTGTGGTTTCATAAGCAAGAGCTTTCTGCAGATAATCTGTTCAGTAGATCATGTTGAAGGACGTTGGCATGGTGGGAAGAAGAAGACAGAACCTTTATTCCTGTCTGTAATTGTGTAAACATAAAACTGCTAAAATTACCAGGAAATAGGTGTGTTGACATACGTTCTTACAACACGCTGGTAAACGCACACATTCGTACATTGACTCATATGCTGACATATTTTATACAATGATGTTTGACACATTGTCGCCATACATTCTTAAACACACTGGTAAACGTACACAACCATACGTTGACTCATATGCAGACATATTTCATACGGTGATGTTTGACACATTGTCGACGTACATTCTTACAACACACTGGTAAACGCGCACATCCTTACTTTGACTCATATGTAGGTGTATTTCATACAGTGACATTTGAAACACATAACTGACGACAATAAACATACCCTCTTTGTATGATAAAACATATCACAGATAAGAAACAGGATACTGAACTAGAATTCATCCCACCCATCACTAATGTGTGTCCCATTCAGCATTGTATGTACTTGAAACAAAGTAAATGTCTCGCCTGTTCTATTTCCAAGGACAATGATCATCTTCACGTGATTAATTCTGCTGACGTTTGTCTAAAATGACTTTGTGAAGTCATGCCAGATTAGATCTGTATTTTCTAATTACCATAACGTAGCAGTTTAACATACATGTATGTTTGAATTAAATTAGTTAGAAGCAGTGCTGCCCTCCTATGGAGGGATTCAAATAATTTGTTATTCCTCTGTTATTCTGTTCAATACAATGCATTCATTTTAATTACTGTTGTTATGAAAACAGTTTATAAAAAAAATAGAATGAAGCACCTGGTGTCATTTTGGTTTGTTTGTTTGGATTTTTTTTTCCTTTTCTTTTACTCACACTTATGCTTTTGTCCTTTGTGTGTATCGGCTGTGCGTGTGTGTGTGTGTGTGTGTGTGTGTGTGTGTGTGTGTGTGTGTGTGTGTGTGTGTGTGTGTTATGCTTTCATCCTCTGTGTGTGTGTGTGTGTGTGTGTGTGTGTGTGTGTGTGTGTGTTATGCTTTCGTCCTCTGTGTGTGTGTGTGAGAGAGAGAGAGAGAGAAAGGTGTGTTTGTGTTATGCTTTCGTCCTGTGTGTGTGTGTGTGTTACGCTTTCATCCTCTCTGTGTGTGTGTGTGTGTTATGCTTTCGTCCTCTGTGTGTGTGTGCGAGAGAGAGGGGGGGGGGGCAAACAAACGAACTTTTTTTCCCAACCAAACGATTAATTTTCAAATCAGCCGTTGCTGCAATGAAAAAAAAAATTGTAAACTGGACAAAAGATAAAAAGATGCACCAAAAAAAAAAAAATCAAAGATGGCAAGGCCAAATAATAAAGGGCCACCCCACACAGGACGTTTTCTTATTCATGAGATACAGATGTTTGACTCGGTGTTTTAGTTTCCAGCAGGTGGGAAAATAACCTAAATCTTTTTCTGAAAGTGGAATGTGACGGGGTCATTTTAAGATTTGGAGGTGGTGAATTCCATATAGAATCAAGAAGCAAAAAACTTTCTTTTTCAACGGTGGAGGTAGTTAACATGAAAAGTCAATTTTCATACCTGCCGTTGCTATTTTTTTTTTTTTTTTTTTTTTGCTGCCCCAACTCTTTTTTGCCAGCTCCAATGTTGTTCCTCCCAGGTCATGGGTGGAATCCACGGAGGGCTCGAAGGCTGGGGCAATTTTTATTATGCATGATGATGGAGATGAGGATGATGGTAAGATGATGCTATGGGGGTCCATGTGGTTTGGGACTGCGGGACAGGGCCGCATTCCACGCTTCCTGTCATAAATATCCCGGCGTTCACCAGGCCCGGGAAGTACGGCACCTGCGGTGCCGGCCGTGTAATCATCCACATCATAAGACGTGCCATACTAAGGGAAGCACCCCCAAAGTCGCACCCGTGAAGTGGGTGAAGCTCGGCTGTGTGGCAACAGCCTCCCCATTGGGCCCATAGCACACCCGCTCTGGGTAGGAGCCGACCTAGGTAGGAAAAATCCCGCTTGTCTCGGCTGGGATTCGAACCCGGGTCTCCCGGTCCATGGTCCGAAGTGCTAACCAATACCCTACGGGGGCCGGTCGCCGTTGCTATTTCTAGTAGGATCTATCTAAATAGAAAACACACACACACACACACACACACACACACACACACACACACACACACACACACACACACACACACACACACACACACACACACACACACACGTAATGCAACAGGAAAAAAAGCAAAATAGCAAGAAACCCATAGGAAATGAAACTACACTCTAACAAGCCAGGAACATTTAAAAAACGTGCTGAACATACCAATTATGTCAATACATGTAGGAATGGGCGAGAATAAACTGTGGGAAGATTAAACATCGTGTGACATAAAATATTTGAAGAAAAGAGATAAAGAGAGGGGTTGAAAACTGACATTATCTCAGGAAGAATCTTTTTTAACTACAAACCCCAAAATTGGCACACCGGCTCTAAAAAACTTCTTATGTGACCTCTCAATATCGGCCACAAGAATCACAGGTTTGTGTGTGTGTGTGTGTGTGTGTTTTGCCGTTGTAGTTTTGGGCGCCATTTTGATCAGTGGAGTTCAATGATCTAGTGCCTAGTTACATTGTATCAGCGGAATTATTCTGTCAAGACATGTGTTCATGGAGTAGAGTTTCTATCAGTTCAGTATAGTCTGGCATGCTACACTGTAATTGCCTTGGTTGTCTGCGGCGTGTGATCTTTCGTTCAAAGACCTTTCCCACGCTCTAGGCTTCAAATCTGTCACCTTTTGGCTGATTTCCACGTTCGTCTAAAAATGTTCCTCCCTCCGAAAAAGTGTGTTTCCTCACCTGAAGCACTTAATAATGATAAAAATAATACATAGCTTTTATAGAGCGCTGTTCTCTAACTTCCAAGGACTCGCTGCGCTTAAAGCACACACACACACACGCACGCACGCACGCACACACACACACACACACACACACACACACACACACACACACACACACACACACACACACACACACACACACACACACACACACATACACACACACACACACTGTTTCAGAGCTATGCAAACTTGCCATGTTGCCATCGGCCCCGTGCACACGCATGATTCTCACGATAACACTAAAATAATCTTGATTTCGATACTATGTTTTAAAAAACTGATATTTTGTAATACATTTTCTACCCCCGTTAGACACACACACACACACACACACACACACACACACACACACACACACACACACACACACACACACACACACACACACACACACACACAGAGGGCATATGAAAAGTACAAACCAGAACTGAAACAAAACACTAGAGATGCTTTTTTTATTCATGCATTGCAGCCTAGTTACACTTTGCTGTATTGTGTTACAAATGTTTCTGAATTACAGAATCAAGAACCGGACTACAGAACTCAATAAGTCCACGGGTTAGGGTTCTTGTGTGTGTGTTTTATTCTTTTTTTTTTAGATTGGTTTGTTATTACTTTTTGATTACTGTTTCGTTTTTAAGTGAAACGTCAAAACACATGAAGTGGATCCGACGGACATCAGAATTTGAACTGCTCGCGAAACTTTAAATCTATTTATTTATTAATGTACTTATTTATTTATTTATTTGGGAAAAGAAATTCATCCACTTTGAGTAGTTCTCAGAGAGTGTATTATTCAACAGCGTGATCAAAATGAATTGGCTGCACACTCTGCATTCACAAAATAAACACACACATTTTTTTTAAGACAAATCGGGAAGTCCAGGAAACAAGCCGGGTCATGATCATATCCACGATGGAAGGTAAAATTAAGAATATATAGTTATCGGAGTATCCGAATGTACAATGATACGTAGTTTTGTTTGTTTGTTTGTTCAGAGAACACATTTCGAAGCCTAGAGAGTAAAAAACTATATGAATTCTCAAAATGCTGACATATACATAGACATAGAACCTGACTGTCATCCAGTAACATAATCATGTCATGTCAAACATAGATCCTGACTGTCATCCAGTAAACATAATCATGTCATGTCAAACATAGATCCTGACTGTCATCCAGTAACATAATCATGTCATGTCAAACATAGATCCTGACTGTCATCCAGTAACATAATCATGTCATGTCAAACATAGAACCTGACTGTCATCCAGTAACATAATCATGTCATGTCAAACATAGATCCTGACTGTCATCCAGTAAACATAATCATGTCATGTCAAACATAGAACCTGACTGTCATCCAGTAACATAATCATGTCATGTCAAACATAGATCCTGACTGTCATCCAGTAAGCATAATCATGTCATGTCAAACATAGATCCTGACTGTCATCCAGTAACATAATCATGTCATGTCAAACATAGATCCTGACTGTCATCCAGTAAACATAATCATGTCATAGGAGTTACAGCTGCGCCTGTCCTTATAGGAGTTACAGTCATAATTATACATGTCGCACTGGTAACATTTACGATACAGGATTATGTCTCAGTGACAGTAGGAAGCGTGGTTCGTAACGCGTAAAAAGAATTTTGTCGCTTGCTTAGATGGTTTCTCAGAAAGTCATAGTTTCCCATTGCTGGTGGTTTTACGGAGGTGCTAGCGGACGTCATAGTTTCCCATTGCTGGTGGTTTTACGGAGGTGCTAGCGGACGTCATAGTTTCCCATTGCTGGTGGTTTTACGGAGGTGCTAGCGGACGTCATAGTTTCCCATTGCTGGTGGTTTTACGGAGGTGCTAGCGGACGTCATAGTTTCCCATTGCTGGTGGTTTTACGGAGGTGCTAGCGGACGTCATAGTTTCCCATTGCTGGTGGTTTTACGGAGGTGCTAGCGGACGTCATAGTTTCCCATTGCTGGTGGTTTTACGGAGGTGCTAGCGGACGTCATAGTTTCCCATTGCTGGTGGTTTTACGGAGGTGCTAGCGGACGTCATAGTTTCCCATTGCTGGTGGTTTTACGGAGGTGCTAGCGGACGTCATAGTTTCCCATTGCTGGTGGTTTTACGGAGGTGCTAGCGGACGTAAAAGGTGATGAGTTACGCAACGTATCACACTTTTCTATCGTTTATGATTGTACAGATTGTCACATTTTTTTTTTCGATTGCTAGTGGTTTTACGGTGCTAGTGTAACGCGAAAGATGTAGAGTTAAGGTATACTAACACAGTTTTCCATCGTTTGCGGTTGTACAAAGTGACGGGCGAAAGGCGTCAACCTGCGTGGCTGTGGTACAGCCAAGGCTCTTAGAAACTTCTACACGCCTTCCGATTCCTGGGGGTCTTTACCCCTAACGTTTACCAAATTGAAACCCGTTCCCGCCCTCGTTACCAGCCCCTTTCCCGCCAAATCCAGGGAATTTATTTCCTCCTTTTCCACTGTTGCCTCCGAATCCAGGGAAACCCCCGCCGAATCCTCCGGGGGGCCCAGCACTGCTAATCCCGATACCTTTAAAAAGACCACCCAGGGTGTTTATAATGTCCTTCAGGTCAATCGAACCAGATTTACCGGCTCCTCCGTCACGATCACCGCTTTTACCGCCTCTGTGACCCTTCCCATGACCCTTCCCATGACCACGTCCTCCTTTGCGGTCTCCCCCGCGTCCTTTCTCGCCAGAATCGTCGTCTCCGCCCCAGCTTTTGCCCTTGCCGTGCTTGCCCCAGCGACCGGATTTCCCCCCATATTGGTCGCCCTTGCCCTTACCGTGGCCCCAATCGCGTCCACGTCCACTCCCACGTTCGCCGCTCTCCTCGCTTGAACCCCAGCCGTGCCATTTCCCACCGAAACCTCCCATCCCCTCCTCGCTGTCACCACCGCGACGACTTTTACCGCCGTGCCCTCCTTTTCCGCGCCCACCCCGTCCACGGCCACCCTTTCCGCGCCCACCCCGTCCATGACCACCCCATCCACTCCTTCCTCCACTTCCTCCTCGGCCATGATGGGGCCAGGGCCTGAAGCCCGTGATGCTGCCAAACTGCATCAGGAACTGCTTGACAAAGCGCTCGATGGTGCTGTTGCTCAGCGCGCTGTTGTCCATCAGGTCCGTGATCTCATAGGCCGTTGGCAGCTGGTGCATCTTTTCGCATGTTTCGTTCAGCAGGCGCAGAACCTTCCTGGCGTCGAAGTCAGGCATGCAGTGCTCGATGACCTTGTCTATGTCTATCCCGTCGTCGTCTTCGTCGTCGTCGTCGTCGCTATCAAAGAAGTCGAAGTCTAGGTCTTCGGTGTCGAAAGGGAGCGGCTCTTCATCCCAGGGATCACCGCCCGGCATGGTCATAGGCTGCGACATTAATTAACTAATAATAAGAGGAAGAAAGAAGAAGAAGAAGAATCTGGATTTTCATTTCTACTAAGCCAGCTTGTGTTTTGGAACAGTTTTGCTCTTGAGTGCGCCTGTACCCTCGAAATACTCCATCTTGATGATTAGCACAGCTCTTAATGCGATACAATGTTGTTTAGGCCTTGCGCGAGCGGTCGAACATTCAGGTTCTGTGACTGAACGGATGGTGTTGCTACAACGCTCTCGCTCCGTGTACCAGCCGCCTCATTGAGCACGCGTCTGTTGGCTCAGTGCCAGTATGTGAGAAGCTGTCACTGTGCAGGAGTTTAAGCGGAGTGTTGCAAGATACTACACGAAAACTGCGCACAGCGATCTGTGTGCACGGAAAGCATAACGCTGGCCCTGGAGCAAAAGTAATTGCTACAGTGTCTTTGTATAAAGTTCACTACCGTGTACAGTGAACAGTTGCAGAGTTTCCAGCGCTTCTGAGTCCCCTACCCCCCCCCCCCCAAAAAAAAAAAAAAAAAAAAAAACAAACCAAAAAAAAAAAAAAAAACCGCGAGCATGAGTTCAAATAACGCTACCCAGATGGGCTATCTATCTATGATGTTTGTATCATCGTGCTTACCATGGAAGGTAAACCCTCTCCGAATGGATCTTCTCCCTCTGCAAAGGCCTCTTCCATGGAATCCTAATGACAAAGGAAAAATGGGGAAGGGGGGGGGGGGGGGGGGGGAGTGGAAGTATGCGAATGAAAGTGAAAGGAAAATGAAAGCAACCCAAACACAATGAACTCGTGAGTACACTTAACAAAAACAATGTTATTACCGTTAAGGAAAAGTTCCCACTGACTGTCTTGCATTCACTATATACAATGTAGATTATGTGTGTGTTCGCGCGTGTCTTTTTAGTGAAAGCGTATTAGTTTAGTTTAGTTTAGTTTAGTTTAATGTAATGTAATGTAATGTAATTTAGCTTAATTCAATTTAATTTAATTTAATTTTATTTTATTTTATTTTATTTTATTTTATTTTAATTTAATTTATTTTAATTTAATTTAATTTAATTTGAGTTAAGTTCCTATGCCCTGCTCAGCTTTGCTTTGCTTGTTTTGTTTTTCCTGCTAGTTGTGGGAAAAAAATCAAAACAGGCAATCAGCCCGTCAAGAAAACACACACACACACACACACACACGCACGCACGCACGCACGCACGCACGCACGCACGCACGCACGCACGCACGCACGCACGCATGGGGGTCAACTTTAATGATTCCATTTTCATGTCTCTAAACACTTTAATACAACTGCTGTCAAAGTATCAAGGCTGAATATAACTTATAAACATGTAAAAAAAAAAAAAAAAAAAAAAGCGCATTTACCACATCCACGCCATACTGGCATGATACCAATTTTACACTTTTATCAGCCATTGTCTCAATATGACCGCTCTCAGATAGCAATATTCCAACAAATAATCCCTGGTTACAGGAATGCTACAGAAATACACCTTATAACAAAAGAACGTTGTTGTTGTTGTTGTTGTTTTGTTTGTTTGTTTGTTTCTTTCTTTCTTTTGTTTCGTTTTGTTTTGTTTTGGTTTTGGATTTGTTTGTTTTTTGTTGTTTTTTTGGTTGTTGTTGTTGTTGTTGTTGTTTTTTTTTTGTTTTTTTTGGGGGGGGGGGAACTTTCCACTGATACCTGTAACTTAACATGCACTTGATTCATGTGAGCGTGCGTGTTGGGTTCAGCTCGCGGCTCTTTAAGCCAAGTCAATAAACTGGGTAAAGCGCCCAAGCAATATTATTATTATTATTATTATTATTATTATTATCATTATTATTATTATTATAAAGTGTGATTGGGGCTGCAGTCGCCAAACCTGTCTGGAATTTGTTTTTGTTTTTTATATTTATTTTGTTGTTGTTGTTGTTTATTTTGTCTTCTTCATTGAACCGTAGGAAAAGTGGCGTCAGTGAATGACGTCTACGTTGTTGTTGTTGTTGTTTTTTGTATAATAGTTTATCACTTGAAATGGAGGCATCGAGTTTTCAAAAACCACCACCACCACCACCCCACCACCACCAACAACAAAACAAGTTGAACTAGTATACGCTTTGACTTAAGCCGAGAAGAAACGGGAAGACAGAGAACACTGGCTATTATAAAATGTATTAGGTCACAATTAAGTCCTGAATAACCTTTTCTCTCTCGAAAGTTGCTGCCGAAAATCGTTGGCGACGGCAACCTTAAACACAACAGTACTAGGTTTTGCCAATAATCTTAACCTGAAACACAAAATCAGCTACCAATGCGGCAAGGGATGAAACGAAAGAAAGAAAAGGCAGAAAAAGAAAGACAGAAGCGACGAACAAAAACGAAAGAAAGAAAGAAAAAAGAAGTCAGGAAAAGAAAAAAAGAAAGAAAGAAGACGCAGGGGAAAAAGGGAAGAAAAATAGGAGAAAAACACCTGAGAAAAAATTGGGGGGAAGAAAAGTAAGAAAATAATAATAACAACAACAATGACAACATACAAACGAAAAGGGGGGGGGGAGACTTGAAGAAAATAAATGAAAACAAAATGAAAACATAAGCAAATAAACACCTAGAATAAACAAACCACAATCTCAACAAGAACAAAACCACATACTTCTTCCCACGGACGATCCCAAGTCTTGGAAAAGGCTTTGCTGCAGCCAAGCATAAGCAGGGCCCCAAACAGGGACAGCATCAAAAACCGGCCCATCCTCTTCACCTTCTCTCACTTCGGCTTGGTCCCTGAACGAGGTTCAGCGGAAACAGGTTGAACCGTCGACACACGTGAAGGACGTGCTTCAAATCACAGAGCTCACGACCGTACGACTCTGGGCTCTGGTTTAGTTTGTGTCGGTGTGTTGAGTGTCCTGGGCTTGTTGTCCTGTGCACATTTATAGAGATGGCTGCTGTGGGTTGTTGAAAGGCCAGTGGAGGTTGAGAAGAACTGTAGAGAAAGAAAATCATAATTATGTCTTCCCGCGTGACCTCAAAAACACAGGTTTGCACGCACGATTGGGTCCGATGATTGCAAGGTGAGGGGTAGCGTGTGTGCGTGCGTGCGTGTGTGTGTGTGTGTGTGTGTGTGTGTGTGTGTGTGTGTGTGTGTGTGTGTGTGTGTGTGTGTGTGTGTGTGTGTGTGCACGCCCGCGATACGTATCCCCACCATAATGTCTCTAATCATCACATGTCTGACCGTTGATAATTACCACTGAAGTCCAGGTTAGACACGATGTTCTGCAAACATGGCCATGTTCACACGCTAACTGGCTGTTATAATCATATACTACACGATTATTCTGGCTTTATATTTCGGCTGTGATTCTGCCGTGTTCACACGGTCCCCGCTCTTACACACGACACCTACCATTCAATGAAAAATGGCAGCCTGAGAACATGTAATTTTGCCCACATGACGCGCGAATCATTTATTATGTTAATAATGGGCTGTTCCAGGACGGACTGTGGCTGGCTCCATGTAATTTTAAACAACTGACGAGCGCATTCATTATGTTAATCATGGGCTGTTCCAGTACCAACTGCATTATTTCGGTCACGATACACTGGCAGTATCATGATTATCTCCTGCAAAGGCTGACTTCATCACTCGCTTTAGTTCAGCTTAAAAAAAGAAAGAAGAAAGAAACACACACACACACACACACACACACACACACACACACACACACACACACACACACACACACACACAAAACTCAGACAAACAAATACACAAACAAACCCCGAGCCACTGTAATCGATTATTCACTAAAAATATCATCTTTGTTAACAAGTTGCGTTCTGCTGGTTCAAAATTGATTAACAGGAGGCTGGGGGTGCAAATGCAAATTGATTTTCTTGTGTGCACTTCTTTCTACGTTTCTTTTTCTTCTTATTCTTTTTCTTTTTCTTTTTCGGGGAGCCGGGGTGGTCGAATGGTAGAGCGTTGGACTTCTAATGCTCGGGTCGTGAGTTCGATCCCGGCTGGGGCCAAATATTTGTGCTGGCTTTTTCATCGTTGCCCCGTCTTTGATATCACCCTATGTGGTGGAAAAGGACGTTAAACCCCCAAACACCCACCCACCCACCCACCCTCTTTTTCTTTTTCGTGTGTGTGTGAGGGGGGGGGGGGGGGGACGCCCTGCCCACAGGACGGGAAATAAGCAGTCTGATTTGACTTGCTCAGGGTTAGGCTGTCAAGCTGAACTTGTCCTTAGCGTCTGCATGGGAATCATGTGCGTGAGATCCGTAATATTAAGCAGGCAACAAACAAACAAAAAAAAGTCCTTCCCACACATCTTGATATACGATACGAATTCAATATCCTGACAGCAGTCTGATTTCGAAGCACGCAAAAGTGCGTGTATGCAAATTAGTTTCTGAGTTGATCAATGGCTGTCCTCCAGATCTAGGCCGAAGCGTTCACACGCAAATCTTTGGCACTGGCGTTTGTAATGATCACGTATATGTATCTTTAAATCTGCGCTGTTTTTACCCGTGTCGTTTCGTCTGTGATTTTGAGCGTCAACTTGGCAGGTGTATTCGGCGTTTCGCGGCATAACCAGCCAAGGTGCAAAAATTAGGATCAGCTTTACCAAAACGTATCGCTGCTGTTGTTGTCGCTGTTTTACTGTCGTTGTTGTCGTTGCTGATGTCATTTCAGTTTGTGCACCTCTGTTGCGTTGTTTGAAACTTGCACAAGCAACTTTACAACTCTTTGTCCGTTTGTTTGTTTGTTTGTTTGTCACAAGTTTTCTCTAATCTGAGAAACGCGCCTACGTTGTCTGTTTTTAAGAGTAGCCTTTAAACGTTCCTATTTCGGAAAGCCTTCCAGTAATATCCCGGGTAACTAGTCTGGACTCTCAGCTTTACCAGTGTATGTCTGTCTGTAATTCTTTGTAAAATGTACGTGAGTGCCAGGGAGTCATCGGCGCATTCAACTTTATTGTAAAGAATGCGCCCTCCAGGTACCATTCATTATTATCATCATCATCATCGTCGTCATTAGTATTATTATTATTATTGAGAGGCTTCCAAGGATCGACACATCTGCACCTCGTTGCCTCCATGCGTTGCAGCATGAAAAAAAGTCAAACAAGAAATATTAATAGGCAAGAGTAGGTACAAAACAACTGTTTAGTCTGTTTCTCAATCTCCCTACCCCTGTCACACACACACACACACACACACACACACACACACACACACACACACACACACACACACACACACACACACACACACACAATGTGGCACGCAAGTACACACACACACACACACACACACACACACGCGCGCGTGTTGGTGGTGATGCTGTAAATCGTATTCACAGTATGTGTTCCTACTGTGTGTGTGTGTGTGTGTGTGTGTGTGTGTGTGTGTGTGTGTGTGTGTGTGTGTGTGTGTGTGTGTGTGTGTGTGTGTGAGAGAGAGAGAGAGAGAGAGAGAGAGAGATCACTGACCTCAACAACTTCACAACATATACAAACTCTGTGAAATTTAGAATTTATTCTCTACACTTCCATGATGCATTGCAAACTGTGCTCTAACAAAAAACAGCCGAATCTAAGCTTCATCAGAATATACAGGCACGTGGAGGGAGTGAGTTAATTATACGTAATCATGATCACCGTAAAGAACCGGTATCCAACAATTTGAATGAAACACAGGAAACGTATTTTTATTGTTTTTTTTTTTTGTTTTTTTTACTGTGCATATTACGCATTAAAGATCACTAAATGTGTTCGTCATGTGACATTTCAAGTATCATCTTACAGAATACAGAATTTTGAACTTTCTAAAGCGAGAAACCCTATTTTCAATTCAAATTCCAAACCTGACCCAAAACCTCTAAACGTTTCTCCAGCGGAGCGGTCTATGTTGAGCCCAGGCCAAAAAGCTGCCGGCAGGTACAAACGTTGTAGTCTAAAATAATATTTTAAATGTCACTTTGTGCCGGCATTGTTTGTAACGTCAACTTTGTTTCTTCTTTTTATTTCCCACACACTGTCTGCGGGAAAAGAAATAATCCAAACTGATGTTACCGGCTACATGAGTTTGAAGGAAAACCTTAGTCTCTGCGAAATACAACTCAAGCATTCCGTGAAAAGTTCTGAGGCGAAAGCCGTGAGATTCGTAAACTTTAGACGCACCACGGAAATTTATGTCGTGCTCGTTTCTCGTCTCTTCCTTAGAGTTCAAAATAATTACAATAATGAGAATAGTATTATTCGAACCAGTATTTCTTTTTTTGTGGAAGACCAAAAACATCAAGTAATTTACAACCACAGACCTTGAATGAGCCGGGACGAAACGGAAAGAAAGGTAGATACAAGATACAAGCTACAGGATAGTTTCAGTGTTCTGTGTAGGGTATTTGTCTTACAGCCTGCTGAAAAATATACAGTATATCAGAGAGAGTGGATAGTGGAGACTGGACACTGCCTGTATTATCCTCCGCCGCGGGCGCAGTGACCAACATCAGAACAAAATCACTCAAAACTTTTTTTTTGGACAAATCTGCATCGAACAAGAACTTGGAAAACGTTCGTTGGTGCTTCTTAAGTTACCAATTACTGTACGTTCCGTTGTCCTCCATTCCAATCAGCCGGTCAGTCGCTCCATGCCTAAGTCCCAACCTTTTTCCTGCTCTTCTTGCCGTTACCACCCTCCGAAAGCACGGGAGTTGAAACTCCCAGACTTCTTGCCCTTTGATGCGCCGCCACCAAACCCGCCACTACCTCCGGAACCATCGCTATCCTTTTCCTTCCTTCCTTTTTTGTCTTTGTTTTTCTTTCCAAAATCTCCACCCGTCCCAGGGAATCCACCTTTATTCTTCTTATCTTTCTTCTTCTTGCCACCTCCGCCCATTCCAAAATCGCCAAATATATCACTCAACCCGCCACCACCTTTATTCTTCTTATCTTTCTTCTTGCCACCGCCGCCCATTCCAAAATCTCCACCGGTCCCAAGCAATGCGCCACTCATGCCTCCACCCGCGCCACCCATGCCTCCTCCCATCCCAGGGAATCCGCCACCCATGCTTCCACCCGTCCCAAGGAATCCGCCACCCATGCCTCCACCCATCCCAAACAGATCACCCGGCAACCCGCGTAGTCCACCTCTCTCGCTCTTCCTGTCTTGTTTGCCTTTATTATTCTTACCTTTCTTCTTCTTGCCACCGCCGCCCATTCCAGAATCCCCAAGGCTATCACCCAACCCGCCACCTCCACCCATTCCAAAATCTCCATCCATCCAGGGAAATCCACCACCAAAACCATTGCCACCCAAGCCCCAACCACCGCCACCCCCACCTCCCCACCCACCCGTACCTTTCCCGCGTTTTTTGCCTTTGTTCTTCTTGTCATCTATACCCTTTACAAAAACATCTTTGCTCCAGCCACCATAGCCCGCATCCCAGAGATCGGCTTCTTGATCGCGGCTGCCGCCCATCAAAAGAGACACCACAGACTTCAGATCGCTCAGGTCTTTGCCACCCTCAATGAAACTCATCAAATTCGCCCCCGTGTTCTTTTTCATTGACCCCACTGTGGTGTTGATGAGACGCAGAAGGAAGTCTTTGACGAAGTCCTTCGTGGCTGTGCGGTTGCTGCTGGCCGCACTGGTGTCGCTGTTGGTCTCGTTGTTCAGCTCGGGCAGCTTCTTGCTTGTGTTCTTCAGCAGGGCGATTACATCCACCGGGTCTATCACTGACATGAGTGTGTCAACGTGGGATGCCTGCAACAATAAGTTACGGAATCAATCAATCAATCAATCAATCAATCAATCAATCAATCAATCAATCAATCAATCAATCAATCAATCAATCAATCAATCAATCAATCAATCAATCAATCAGCCCCGTAGTCAATCAGTAAATCAATCAATCTCGTAGTCAATCAGTAAATCAATCAAACAATTAATCAACTGATCAGTGAATAACTGAATCAATCAATCAATCAATCAATCAATCAATCAATCAATCAATCAATCAATCAATCAATCAATCAATCAATCAATCAATCAATCAATCAAGCTCCGGCGCTCCCAATGCCAAGCAATGCTGTCCACACTCAAATGGCATCGGTTTGTTTGTTGTGTGTGTGTGTGTGTGTGTGTGTGTGTGTGTGTGTGTGTGTGTGTGTGTGTGTGTGTGTGTTCAAATTTATTTTTAACCAGCAAGGGATATAACAGCAGTTACGATAAGACTTTCCTGATTATTGTCATTGGGGCTTTCCACACTACAACCCGGGTACAACCCGGTAAAACTTGGCAAGTGTAAACTGTCCCATTCTTACGTTCCACCTTTAAAGAAACGATTTAGAGAACAGAGGTGAAACGACAACAAATCCGAATGCATTGGTTTGCGCCCCTACTCACCTTCACCAAAGCATCCCTCTTGGGCTCTGGGGTGGGTGTGTGTGAGTTTGATGGTTTATCGTCCTTTTCCACCTCACGTGGGTGGTATCAAAGACAGGGCAACGAGAGAAAAATGTCGGGACGAAAATTTGGCCGCAGCCGGGAATTGAACCCACGACCCGAGCATTCACCGTCTAAAGCTCTACCGCTCGATTGTGCCGGCTGCTTACTATGCTGTGACGACAGCCTCTAGACCATGTAGGTGTAAAAGTGTTTTTTTTTTGTTTTTTTTTAAACAGATTTGTATGTTCGCAGATCGATGTGAGCTGTGCTGGTGGTGTCTAGCATGACGCTACTTCAAGACCTGCACGGTAGCAGCATCTCAAATGCTGGCAATGAGCCAACAGAAGGGTCCACGAGACGCGGCTGACACAAGGACTGAACCAGAGGCGTGCACGGTCAACCGCTGTGAAGGATAATTTGAATTTTCAATCGCTGAGTAGAAGTATTCATTTGAAAAAATTTCTACCGCTCACGCTGAGTGCAGACATTACTGTATCCCATTAAGAGCTCTGCTAATCATTGATCGTGTCGAGCGTGAAGGGGAAACTCACAAGCGACGTGTATAGCGCGTTGTCCTTGTAGGGTTTTGCGTCTTCGCCGTAGCTGCTGAGGAAGTTGTCCTTGTCGTCGTCGCCCAAGCTGTAGTCGTGGCCGTCCCCAAAGTCGTAGTCGTCGATGTCGACGTAGGTGTCATTGTAGTCGTCGACGCGGGTGTCATTGTAGTCGTCGACGCGGGTGTCATTGTAGTCGTCGAAGAAGATGGCATAGAACTCGTCGTAGTTTGTGGCGTAAGTATCATTCTGGTCGTCGTCGTAGTTGCCGGCGTAAATGTCGCTGTAGTCGTCTCCGTAGCCGCCGTCGTAGCCCCCACCAAAGTCTCCGCCGTAAGGTCCATAATCGATTCCCTAAAAATTAAATTTAAGAACAAAAGCTTAATACGTTTCGTACCGCGCATGAGTATTCCACGTTCTTGACTCTTTTTCGGTTTTGGCCCTGCATGCGAAATTAAGGCAAGACTAACGGTTCCTCGACGACTCTTACTGCAGAAAACACCAGTGAAAGCAAAGTGCGACACTCCCACTAAGCCAAATTTAAATCCATGCAGTCTTAAATTAATTATGATACATTTTTAGTGATGCCACTTACTCACAACCCCGAAAGTACTTGGTAGGAATTGAGATAAAATTAGGAAAATGAACACAACAAAAACATGATTTTTTTTTTCATAGCTGGCGTATTCAAACCGATACATCGAGGTAAATGAATAAATTATGTGTGTAAATAATCATTTTGAGTAGATGGTGACACACAAGTGCGTAAAAGGGAAAGCCTTTTTTTATGTAGTGCTGATAAGCACTAGATAAAATATGTTATTTAATTAGTAATTGGTAAACTACATGTACAGAAAATTTACTACAAAATATCAGTTTTGTAAAAATATAGTCTGGAAATCAAGATTATTCCAGGTATATCATGAGACTCATTAAAATAAAGTATATGTGCAGACATTTTTAAACATCCTACTCAACTCATTGGAAAAAATCAATTTTGTACAATAGTATGAAACTCCAGATGATGATGATGATGATGATGATTACTTATATCATAATGTTATCATTATATTATCATTATGAGTCAAAACGTGAGCCAGATAACAGCGACGCCTGCCACCCAGTCGACTGATGAGGCAGCTGACACGTTTGTACAAAACAGATTTTTCTTCGCAGCGACTGCCTATGGCAGCCTCAGTGCCTCTCAGTGAACTCAGATTTAGGGGTGGGTGGGTGTTTGGGAGTTTAACGTCCTTTTCCACCACATACGGGTGATATCAAAGACAGGGCAACAATGAAAACGCCAGCACAAATATTTGTAGAGCTGTGAACCGGTTCAAAAATCCAAACCGGTTTTTAACCGGTTTTTTAACTTCAAACCGGTTTTTTAAACCGGTGTTTTTTTCCGGTTCAGTCATCACCAAAAGGTGTTTGAGTTCTTGGCGTTTTGGCGTTTTATGCGATGCATGTTCATATATATGTGTGTGTGTTCAAGTGCATCAGCGATCAGACTGCAGTAAACTGATTGCTAGTCGTCAAAAATAAATCCTGGCTAAATAAACAAACACACAAAACGAACAAACAAACAAGAGAAAAGAGGAGGAGGAGGAGGAGAAGAAGAAGTGCGGAAAAAATGTCAACAACATTACCCCCCCCCCACACACACACACACACACACACACACACACTCCTCCTCCTCCCCCAACCCCAGCTTAGGTTACAGAGTAGGATACAGACGAGACTACAAGATCTGCAGATACGTTACAAGAATTCCAGCGGCCGCCAAGAAGAAATTAGAAGAAACAAGGAGGAACGGCCCCGTCGTACAAAGTTGTTTCTCCAAACTTCATTGTATTTTGTCTGTTTTGTTGTCGGTTCTCCCCTCTCCAAGTTCTACCAATGACACTAGATCCTCTACGACCTCGACCGATTAGCCACGTGACTGGGGGTGGGGGGTGGGGCCGGGTGGGGGAAGAAGGGAGAGAGAGAGAGAGAGAGGCAGAGAGAGAGGTTGGGTGGGTGGGTGTTTAGGAGTTAAACGTCCTTTTCCACCACATAAGGGTGATATCAAAGACGGGGCAACGAGAAAAAGGCCAGCACAAATATTTGGCCCCAGCGGCCGGGATTCGAACTCTCGGCCCAAGCATTGAAAGTCCAACGCTCTACCATTCGGCCACCCTGGCTCCCCAGAGAGAGAGAGAGAGAGAGAGAGAGAGAGAGACGTCAGTTTCGTGAACTAAACATTTGACGTCAGCCTCAGGCAGGTCGTCATACACAGAGAGAGAGAGAGAGAGAGATGACGTCAATTCCGTGAAATAAACTTTTGACGTCAGCCTCTAGCACTGAGATCGTCTGAGGATGCTTGTTCATGTCTTGTGATTTCCCTGTTGGCTTTGTGACTTCTCCGACTGAATTATTTTTCACATGAAATCTGGAAGATCTAGAGGGCTGATGAAATGTCGGAAGCAGTGACGGTACTTGCAGATTTTGTCTGTAAACCAAACATTTGACGTCAGCCTCACGCTGCTCGTCTGACAGATGCTACTTCTTCATTTCTTGTGATTTCCTTGTTGCTTTTGTGACTTCCTTTACTGAATTAATTTTGACATAAAATCTGCAAGATCTAGAGAGCTGATGAAACGTGGACTTAAGTGCCTTGAATTGTACTTACGAAATTGCAGTATTGGAACTTTTTAGACCGGCGCTTCTCGCAGAAACATGAAAAAATGTATTTATCTAAAAGCTCTGTTATTCTTAATACTAAAGCTATAATAGT
>JACVVK020000059.1:687500-690000 GCA_018292915.2 Batillaria attramentaria
CCACCCATCCCAGGAGATCCGCCACCCATGCCCCCACCCATCCCAGGAGATCCGCCACCCATGCTTCTATCCATCCCAGGAGATCCGCCACCCATGTCTCCACCCATCCCAGGAGATCCGCCACCCATGCCCCCACCCATCCCAGGAGATCCGCCACCCATGCCCCCACCCATCCCAGGAGATCCGCCACCCATGCCTCCACCCATCCCAGGAGATCCGCCACCCGTGCCCCCACCCATCCCAGGAGATCCGCCACCCATGCCTCCACCCATCCCAGGAGATCCGCCACCCATGCCTCCACCCATCCCAGGAAATCCGCCACCCATGCCCCCACCCATCCCAGGAAATCCGCCACCCATGCCTCCACCCATCCCAGGAAATCCGCCACCCATGCCTCCACCCATCCTAAACGGATCAACCGGCAACCCTCCTAGATCGCTCGGGTCTTTGCCACCCCCAAATGAACTCATCAAATTCACCCCCATGTTCGTTTTCATTGACTCATAGGTGGTGTTGATGAGGCGCAGAAGGAAGTCTTTGACGAAGTCCCTCCTGGCTGTGCGGTTGCTGCTGGCCGCACTGGTGTCGTTGCTGGTCTGGTTGTTGAGCTGGGGCAGCAGGACCAGCTTCTTGTTCGTGTCCTTCAGCAGGGCAATCATATCCTCCGGGTCTATCACTGACATGAGCTTGTCAACGTGGGATGCCTGAAACAACCAGTTACCGAATCAATCAATCAATCAATCAATCAATCAATCAATCAATCAATCAATCAATCAATCAATCAATCAATCAATCAATCAATCAATCAACTCAGTTCGATTAAGCCCCGGCGCTCCTAATGCAATGCAATGCTGTCCACACTCAAATGGCTTTTCTATTTTTTAAATTTTTTTTTACCAACAAGGTATATAACAGTGGCTACGATAATACTAGTCTGATTTGGACTGTTCACACTACAAACCGGGTTCAACCCGGTAAAACTTGGCAAGTGTAAACTGTCCCATTCTTACGTTCCACCTTTAAAGAAACGCTTTAGAGAACAGAGGTGAAACGACAACAAATCCGAATGCATTGGTTTGCGCCCCTACTCACCTTCACCAAAGCATCCCTCTTAGGCTCTGGGGTGGGTGGGTGGGTGTTTGAGGGTTTATCGTCCTTTTCCCATCACACGTGGGTGATATTAGAGACGGGGCAGGCAGCACAAAGATCTGGCCCGAGCCGGGAATCGAACTCACGAAACGAGCATTGTCCGTGGAAAGTTCTACCGCTTGATCGTGCCGGCTCCCTACTGTGCTCACCATATAGGTGTGAATGGGTTAAAGGCCGATTTAAAACAACATCAACAACAACAAAAACAGCAAACAGATTTGTATGTTCACAGATCGTTGTGAGCTGTGCAAACGGAAATTTGGCCGCAGCCGGGAATCGAACTCACGACCCGAGCATTCGCCGTCTAAAGCTCTACCGTTCGATTGTGCCGGCTCCCTGCAGTGCTGTGACGACAGCCTCTGGACCATGTAGGTGTAGATGAGTTAAAGGCCGAATTTCTTCTCTTTTTGTTTTTACAGATTTGTATGTTCACAGATCGTTGTGAGCTGTTTTGGTGGTGTCTAACATCACGCTGCTTAAACGCCTGCACAGTAGCAGCATCTCAAATGCTAACTGAGTCAACAGAAAGGTCCACGAGACGCGGCTGACACAAGGACTGAACGAGAGGCGTGCGGCACGGTCAACCGCTGTTTAGGACAATTTCATTCGCTGAGCAGAAGTATTCATTTGCAATTTCAACCGCTCGCGCTGAGCGCAGACATTACTGTATCGCACTAAGAGCTCTCAGTGCTAATCATTGATCGTTTTGAGCGTGAAGGGGAAACTCACAAGCGATGGGTGTGTCGCGTTGTCGTTGTAGGGTTTGGCGTCTTCGCCGTATCTGCCGAGGGAGGTGTCATTGTAGTTGTCGGCGTAGCTGTCGATGTGGGTGTTACTGTAGTCGTTGTCGGAGTAACCGGTGTAAGTGTCATTGTGGTCGTCGTCGGATTTGCCGGCGTAAGTGTCGCTGTAGTCGTCGCCGTAGCCGCCGTAGCCGTTGTAGCCCAGACCATAGTTTCCGTCGTAAGTTCCATTACCGATTTTCTAAAAATAAAATTGAAGAACAAAAGTTTAACACATTTCGTACCGCGCACGAGTATCCCACGTTCTTGACTCTTTTTCGGTTTTGGCCTTGTATGCGAAAATCAGGCAAGATTAACGGTTTCTTTAACGGCTCTTACTGCAGCAAACGCGAGTATAAGCAAAGTGCAACACTCCCACTATGCCAAATTTAAATCCATGCAGTCTTAAATTTATTATGATACTTTTATTTGGTGATGCCACTGGTGCACAACCCCAAACGTACTTGGTAGGAATTGAGTTAAAATTAGGAAAATGAACACAACAATAACATGAAGGGGTTTGTTGTTGTTGTTGTTGTTGTCGTCGTCGTCGTCGTTGTTGTTTTCAT
>JACVVK020000059.1:695000-732500 GCA_018292915.2 Batillaria attramentaria
CAGTGCAGGCATTTGAATTGATGTCAGGACTGATGGTCTTGTTTCATCTAGTAACTTAACCATTACCCGTGATTCCTCACGATGTTTTGTTTCATTTCCTTGCACCCACTATTGATCTCTGTATTATCTGTCAGGTAGTGGTAGTAGAAGCACCTAGACACAGGAGCCCAATGCCATCCAGACAGGCCGAGCGACCTTCACCTGAGGAGCCTGTGCAGCGCTTGAAGGTCACGTTCGGCGCCAGTCTCCGCACACAGCTGGAAAAGTTGAAGATCGAAGAACAGTCAAAACCAGAGGTTTCCAGCCCAGGTAAATTGCGTGGAGTTCATGTGTGAGATTATCTTCTCAGTGCAGAAAATTTCTTTTTTAAAATGTGGTTTGTTGCTTGAAAAACGCCAGACATTATGCACCTTCTTTTTGTTGTCATTTTCATTTTGATGGGCACGCACATCTCACGTTTGCTGAAGATTGTGAGGCTGAAAATGGGAAATAAGCTGTGCTCCAAATCTCTAACAAGTGAGTGCGAGTGACTTTTCTTTGCTCTGGAATCAGAAATTGCTCTGAGTCTGATCTAGCGCCGGTGTCATTTCATCCACTTCTTAAGTATTTCTAGCCCTAAACAGGGGAGAAAAAAAAAAATCAACTTAATGCAAAGTTGGCATGAGACTGGCTCATAAGTTTGTGGGAAATGGGTTCATAATGCAAGTTAAACTGTAATTAAGAATTATGTTAATGATAATGTTTACTCCTAATCTCACTGCTTTTCTTACAGATGGGGATGCTCAGGCTGTCACAATCGGCACACAGTGTAAAAACAATGCTTGCAAGTGTGTAAGTGGTTTGATTTCTTTGGTTTCTTATCGAGTATGCTATCTTCCTGCTTTCACTAGGTTGTAGTACGTTCATCTAGACTTGCGGATATGAATGTTACAGCGGTGGTCATTTTGCAGGTCATCGTAGATGCTGATAGTGATGCCACTGATAGCAGACTACTGGCATTCTGATTCTGATTACTGAATACACAATTCACCCTTGTCAAATTGGCGGCAAGAACAACAAACTTCAGAGGGGGGGGGGGGGGGGGGGAACGAAAAACATTTGTGGATGGATGGAATATTGCATGTTCAGGTGAAAACTGTAAACATTCGGTGGTGGAAAAAAAATGTAAGGGATACATGTGTAAATATAGCTATACCTTTTCTTTCTTTTCTTTTTTTCTTTTTTCATATTCATTATTTTCTACTTCTTGATAGCAGTTAAGTGTGTGGATGCTGTGATCTTACTGGTTTTGAAAGTCATGCACTCAGTATGTTTCGTATGGGTTTTTACTTTTTAAAATTTTTGTTTATTTCAGTCTTATCAAGGGCCAGAGAGCAGCAGTGAATCCTGCCGTTACCACCCAGGCGTTCCCATATTTCATGAAGGGTAACACAATGTTCTAAATTTCTCTAGTATCTTCAGAGCAGTTTATGATACACTTTTATTTGTTGTAAAATGTGTCAGCAGATGAGTGGTGGTCTAATAGGTAGTGTGTCACTACTGAACGATTGTCATGGCAATGAAGCTTGGGTTCAGTCCCAGGTCGAGCTTTTGATATGTGATACCATGTTTTTCCTGGCTATCGGGCTGCTCATCGGGGGTTTCCCTCCGGGTTACCCGCCTTTCTTCCCCAGCACCAAAAAAAAAAAAAAGGGATTGGTACACTTGGTGGCACTGCGCCATGGCAACATGCTCCCTTGGGGGAAGCAGCCTGAATTTCCTCAAAGGGACAATACAGCAGTTAACAAAAACAAACAAAAAGCAACAACGTGCTTGCTTAAAAAAAAAAGGCAGGACCTGCTTGCTGTTACCAGACCTGCCTACACTATGCATTGACCATAGAAAACTAAGTAATTTTGGGCTTACTACGCAACTACGCATGTAATTGCCCCACTACACAATTTTTTCCCCTAAATCTACGTAATTTAGCGGTAAGCGTTTCTTCAAATCCGATCTGAACTTTGCTCGCGCCAATCCAGCTTTGTGAACGAGCCTCTTTCAAAGTCTAACGATGTATAAATACCCGGTAGAAAAAAAATTGGCTGAAAAAAGAAAAAAAACAAAACATACTGAGATACTATGGTAGTACACTGTAACCAGTCAAATCAAACAAGCCAAAGAATAGAATAGTTGATTTGTATCTTAAGCAACAAGCTGGCACATTTCGGTTGGGTTACGTTAGGACTACTCATTTGGCCAGGAAACTACTCGTGTGGTTTTTGGCACTACTCATGTCATGTTTGGTGGGTAGGCAGGTCTGTGCTACATTCAATTCTTCACAGTTCTGCGGGCTCCTGTAGTTGTGACATCTGTTTCCAGTGAAAAAAAAAGAAAAAAGGATTTTTTTTCAAACAGGCAAATTCTCAAACAGCGCCTGTCTGTTCGAGGGTGGAAGTTTGTGTTTTACAATATGGCGGGCTGTACAGTGGTCTAGTAGAGAGAAGAAGTTTATGTAGGAGGGGTGAAAAAAACAACAACAAACAAACAAGATGGTAGGCAATGGGACCAGGCCACCAAATGCTTCCAAAATGGCTGGAATTTGTGTTTGGTTGGGAGTTTTGTCGTCGGTGAAGCAGCGCCTCTGCACCCCAGCCTGGGCTTCAGTCCTTTAAAAAATTTAAGAGTATCACCCATGTACATGCTGGTTCGGTTTTGCAGTCGGGTAATGCCTGAGTTTTGTCCCTTGGGCCAGTGGCTTTTCACACTGTGCCCCAGGTGTGTTGTCATATTCTTTGAAAGCTCTGAATCTGCCGAAAATCTCCATGTGTTCCTGCGGCAACTGTTTGTCTTCTTTCAGAAGTGCACATCCCCTTTAGCCTAAAGTGGTATCTCACCATTTCTGCAGCAGATTTCATTTCCCATTTATTTCGCATGTCTCTTTAAGTCATTGGCTGTTAGAATTGTCGTGCGTTTCATGACCTAATCTGATGAAAATCTTCAGGCTGGGGAATTGTCAGTCATTTGGCACCTTTCACTAAGTTTCAGCCAAATTTCCTATCCTTTCAGCCAAAAACGTTTCAGGCAAAGCCAAAAAAAAAAAAAAAAATGGAGGAAGGAGGTTGGATGACAGAAAAGGTTTATGCAAAGTCAGCAGTATAGGCTGATAGGCATATATTAAAAGCAATCCATACACATGTGTAAGTTTATTATATCACTTGGGTGCTAGGAGAAGCCCTTTAATGCCTTTGAAATTGTACAGTTTGTTTCGTTCTGGTGGACTTTGCTCTGTCGGTTGAACAGAATCAGTGCGTAGTTCCATACTGGACACCTGTCATCCACAGTTCGAAAAGGAAGAGGCAGTGTGTACATGGTCTGCGAAAGTGATTCATCTTCTTGACACCTCAGTGGCTGAGTTCACTGGGGTCATCAGGTACCGTTGTAGCCTGCAGGAGACCTACTCTTGAAACTGTAAGGACACACTGTATGTTGGTTCTTCACAGCTGCTGTGTCTGCTGCCTGACTTTATCGACACCTGTGCGCTTTTACTTTCAGGATGAAGTACTGGACGTGCTGTCAACGAAAAACTTCAGACTTCGACAACTTTTTGAACCAAGAAGGCTGTGAAGTTGGCAAGCATGTGTGGGTGAAGAGCAAGGTTGGTTGAGCATATCAGGCTGTCACTTCAGCAGTGTCTTCGTCAGACACATAGTCGACTTCTTCCTTTTTTAGTTTTTGAGTTTTTTTAATCGTTCCTTCATTCCTTGCTCAATATGCCTGATAATCTGAGCACACTGATCAAAAATAAAATTAGGCTCTAACACATGATATTTTCAGTTTTAGGATGCATGTTAGGTTCAGCGTGGGCCACTTTGAAAAAAAAACAAAAAAAAAAACAACCCATTCATTGTCCTGTTATTGTTATGCTGCCATTCTTTTGGTTAACAGCAATCTTCCATAGTGAATGTGATTGCAAAGTATTTTCTGTCTTTTTTTTTTTTTTCAGGAGCAGCAGGCAGCAGAGGCATCATGCCGTGTTGACTGGCACCAAACTGGTCCCATTGTGTGTATATCAATATTTGCCAAAACGGCAGACCCAGAGAAATCGTACTTCGAGGCCAACAGAGTCAAGCTCAGTGTCTACATTGTCTTCAACAAAGGGAGCAGTATATTTCAGCGGACGTTTCATTTGAGAGAAGTGAGTACATGTGTACCCTCAGTACTGTCTGCTCAGCTTCACATGGGGCGGTCGGTGGTCTAGTGGTTAAGAGACTTGTCACCAATGCAAGAGGTCAGGGGTTTGAGTCCCACTTGGGGCAAAGAATTTTTCTTGCTCATATGTGGCACCGTTCATTTGGGCCGATCGTTGGGGGGGTTCTCTCCGGGTACTCCGGCTTCCTCCCCCTCTGCTTTGGAAATGTTCAGCCCACCAAATTTGAAAAATAAATGCAATTTTAAATTCCGAAATTTGAATAGCTGAGCCGACCCTTCGCACCACGTGATTGTAATGTGTTTATGTCCAGTGTGTGAGAGAATGCGTGTGATTCACGTGAGTGTGCGTGTTGGGTTCAGTTCGCGGCGCTTTGAGCCGATTGATGAAATTGGGTAAAGCGCCTATACAATACTCATTATTATTATTACTATTATTATTATTCACATCCATGGGAAGTATAAGAGGACAAGTGTCCTGGCTGATCATGAAAGTATGGCACATTTGTTCTGAATATTGTCCACTGGGATACAGAAATGCGATAGTACGTAATATGCCCACCTTGGTTTAAAAAAAAGAAAGCATAAAAAGCGGTGGAAAAGTTAAGGCAGGGCTTAAAATATTTCACCTTTCAGCGGGTTTCCACCTGTAGCTAAAAGTTTTCCTCTTCACAAAAAATGTTTTCCCTCCTCAGAAGCATTTAGAATCATAGCAACAGATGTAAGTCTAATTCCAAAAAAAAAATTCCTCCAGAAAAAGAGCTTCTTCATCTAAAGCACTTAAAATCGTGTCAGAATGGACCAGATTGCTCAGATTTTAGTCTTTTAAAAAAAAAAAAAAACTCGGTGTTTGCAGATGTGCACTCGTGACTTTGTACACTTTCCCTCCTTTGGGATCATGGATCATTTTAAAGATCTAAGCTCCCAACAAAAAGCTGTCCGAAGTGTGGAAAAATTTTACTGAGTCGACCGTGCAAGCACAGTCAACTCTGTCACAGTTGCAGAGTTTTCAGCGTCCCTGAAACCCCAATTAAAGCCAGCTCAGTTTGCGTTTTGACACTGAGCGAGAAAGATCGTGCAGCACTCATCGTCTGCTAGACTGTAGCGATGTGTCTCGCTCACTGACCAAACGACAAATGTCACTGCAAACTGGTGCTCTGGTTTTAAAAGGGTCCCCGTGGCGCTGAAAACTCTGCAACTGTGACAGAGTTGACTGTGCTTGCACGGTTGACTCTGTAAAATTTTTGCACGCTTCGGAAAGCTTTTTGTTGGGAGCTTAGATCTTTAAGCCCTATTAAGGTAATTACGATATTTGTGTGTTGAGATAAAGCCTGGCTGTGTCTGTGCATAGCATGAATATGTGCTTGCAGCCGATCAATTTGGAAAGCAGTGAGGTGAAGATGCTTGGAACAAAGGTGGAGATCAACCTGCGAAAAGCGGAACCGTTCAGCTGGCCCAGCCTGGAGGTCCCGCAAGACAGGCCGTCCGCCAGCGCTCAGGGGGAGAATGACGATGATGACTAAACTGCATTCTCACACACACACACACAAAAGCTCATGACATTTTGTTTGTTGTCAGTTTAATCCATATTGCCTCCACCCACCCTCCACCCCCACCCCCATGTCTTCGAGAATGGTCTGTCCCCTGCATTAAATCTTGAACGCGCAAGGTACCCAAACCGCTGCCAATGTTGGGGACTGAATAATTGTGACGAAATGATGACTAAAATGCATGCTCACCAAAGAAAGAGAAAAAACGCTTAATATGGAATTTTGTTTGTTAGTTTTCTCCGTATTACCTCCCCCTGATAATGACCTAGAGCAGGGTCTGTCCCTGCGTTAACATCTTGTTGGCAGATGCGCAACCGTTGCCAGTGTGGGGGACTATGAACATGCATGAAGGATTAGTTAGATGTCGGTTGTTCTGTGATACAGATACAAAAGTTTTACATGTTGTTGTATGCATTTGGCAGCATAAGTGATTGGAGTGTGTTAAGTGTATGCGAATGCTTTTAAGGTGTTGAATTGTGGAGGAGAAATGATGTATTGAAAGGCCGAGTGTTCGGTGCATTTGCTTTTCAATTCAGCTGTACAAGTACTGCTGTTTGTTTTATTGTTGTTGTAGCTTTGTTTCATGATGTGAGTTGAGTACACGCACTCATAGCTTCAGTTTTGTAATTGATCATTGATGATTCTCAAATATCCCTTGTCTTTGATCTCATCCATATGGGGAAAAGACACAAAACCCTTTAACGCCCACCCACCTCCCCCCAAAAGCACTAAAAAACCACAAAACCCAAGAACAGAACAAATGAACATTGAAAAAACAAAACAAGACAACAACAAAAACCGGAGGATTCTCTTCTCAAGTCTTCCTCTGTGTCTTGCCAGGCTGGGTAATTTTCAGTCATTTGACAATTTTCAGCCAAATTCCTTTATTTTCAGAAAAAAAAAAGTTTCACCCAAGGAAGGGGGGGTGAGGTTGCACACACAGTTACATACCATGTAATTCCATTTTTGGAGATGTTCATGTCAGCACCATGGCAGTATATTACTTTCGGGTGCCAGGAGAGGCTACTAAGTGTCCTTAAAATGCTAAAATTCTTTTCTGAAGTAGATCGTTGTCCCTGTCGTCCCCCAGGAGAGCGCTGCCACAGAACCCCGGTCTAAGTTTCAGTCTTTTTTTTCCCTTCAGCAATTCCCCAGCCTGCTTGCTCACTTGCTCTCAAACACGTGCACACATGCCATACACACGAAAGAAGACGGAAGCGCTCAAGATAGCAAATTCATCAGTCGTGACAGAAGTATCTGTATGTACATCACTTAGTAATGTTTCAGGGTCACTTACTTTTTGTCAACAACCTCTTATGCTCACATCACGTCAGGTCAGTCCACAATTATGTTGTGCTGCAAACTGTTAGTGCTTGCTGGTCACAATGATTTTCTCCTTCTCTGTCGTATGTTTATTGTGTGTGTTCATTACTGCTCAGCAATATGAACAAGACAAATGTTGGGGGTTATTATGTTTATTGACTAGAAGAAATAAACTTTTAAATTCAGCAGTGGCTTTTTGCATGTGTGGCAGGATGTGTGTTCTTCAAAACAAGCAAACAAGATTTTTTTTTTTTAATGCAGCAACAAAATCCTACAATGGCTGAAGAAGAAATTGTGATTAAGAGCTGCTCCAAAAGAAACATGAGTGAGACAAATCTTATGAGTGTAGTTAACCTACCTCCCTCTCTCTCTCACGTGTACAAGTATGACAGAGTGTATGCTGGAATGGAGTTTGTAGGCTCATTCCTCATTTCTTTGTCTGTGATTGGGTTTGTCCGCCATGTGTGTCTTGTCTTGCCACCTTGGAGTGAGTCCTATTTTGTGCCTGAAGTTTCTTCCTTATTACACCATCTGTCAGTGATGATAACTGTCTGTCATCATAATTTGTGAATGGCACCACTGAAAATAATTTTCTTGTATATTTGGATACATTTTTTCGATCATTTCAGTTTCCTATCTTCCTTTATTTTGTTTAGAATTTGCTTAGGGAGGAAACTTGGAGGGAGAAAAAACAACAACAAAAAACCCCTCAAAAAGCCAACTACCAGCCAAGGAAACACGAGCGAGTGACCGGAGTTTTTGACTCATTTAGATGTGCAACGGTAGGATCAGTTCTGCAAGATTAGAATTTGCTCTGAGGGTCATGACCTTACAGCTTCCCGCCTCCGCCCCTGTCCACACATAATCCCAGGCCCCTGCGCTTCCAGCAGTGACATGCTGTGTAACTATATGATTGATTGGTGAGGCACCTTCACTCCGGTTGGAAGGCGTCTGTCTACAGTCCCGAGGGATGTAATCAGGTAGGGACAAACAGATCTAATACCTGCCGTGAGCTGATCGCTAATTAACTGTCAGCGGCTTGCACGTGCGATCGTTTGATTGTCCCCTCCCCCCTCTCCCCCCACCTCCGCAGATCAGTGCCGATCTGATTCTGGCGCGTTGTCACGGGGCGTAGTCAAAATAGATGCGGGTACGTGTTTCTGGTGCTACTGCGCTTCCAAAATAGCATCGCCAGGACCTGTATGTAAAACTCGAGGTTAATTTAACCCACGGCTACGGGCCTAACCCAGACTAGGACAAAAGAAACCCGAAAACAAAATTATATAAAAAATGAAGCGAAGAAAGAAAGAAAGAAAGAAAAATCCTTCTATAACGCCATAGGCACCTTGCTGGAATGGACCCGCTTCCTGATTTAAAACGAAAAACAACACTGAGAAAATTTAACCCTAGAGCTAGTATAGTTCGAGGTTAGACTCTAACCCAGGGCTGAAAGCCCTAACCTCGACTATTACATACGGGCATTGAGCGTTTCGGAACACCAGCACCATGGACTTTCAATGCTCAGGCCGTGAGTTCGGCGTGAAACTGACAAAGCGGCACTTTATCAAGCAGACAACGACTTCGACTAGCGCGTTACATGTACTACAATGCAAAGACATGTGCATGCTCATATTTCAAACACATGGCTGTGCGTGAGAACAATCATCGTTAGAACTTTTGAAGCTGAGTAGCACGGGAAACACTGACTCGCGTCCATTTTGACTACACCCCGTCGCTATTGAGCTGTGGTGGACACACAGTAACTAGGGGGGTTTGCCTTTGGTTAAGGAGCTCGGTTTGCGGATCCTGTGGTACCGGGTTTGAATCCCTGTATGGGCAGGAATTTGGCTGTGGGTTTTCTAACCAATTCCAGTCAAATTCACGTGAAGATTTTTTCGGTGGCAACCCTCCCCCCCCCCTCCCCTCCCCTCAAAATCTAATGCCTTTGTATCCCAAGATTTTGTTGTTGTTGTTGTTGTTTGTGCCTTTCCGGTTTATTTTGTTTGTTATTGTTTTTGTTGATTTTAATCCGTCACAGAGCAGTCAAGTTTACAAGACAGTCTGATTTAAAAAAAGAACAACAACAGCAGCAACAACAACAAACAACTAGCTGGTCGGTTGAGTTGTGTGCGGCATTGTCCATTTCCGGCTTACCCACTCCGCTACCTCCAGCTCTCGGAAAACTGTGTGTGTGAAAACGCCTATACACTGTACACCACACACACACACACACACACACACACACACACACACACACACACACACACACACACACATCTGGCGTATGAATCGAGACCATTCGAAGAGGTATTTTACATTTAATGCCTTCGTCGTTAAGCGCACGTATCATTTCCAGGACATGCTGAGTACGATACACAAAAAAACAAACGATCAAACAACAACCCCCCCCCCCCCCAAAAAAAAAAAAAAAAAAAAGCAAACAAAAAACAAAAACAAAAACCCAACAACAAACGCCCCCCCCCCCCAAAAAAAAAAGCCCCAAAACACAAACAACCAAAACAACATGTAGAACTAAAGGTGTTCCTTGAAGCGCAAGCGCGCGCGTGTGTGTGTGTGTGTGTGTGTGTGTGTGTGTGTGTGTGTGTGTGTGTGTGTGATTTACTAATACTGACACAAGATCTCATGGGGAAACAGTCAAGAAAGTGTCCGCTAGCGCTGTGTACGGAGACTACTATCCTGAAGCTACAAACACACGTGATACTGTTTCTGCTCACTGCAAAATATCTGGAACTGTCTCTTCGCCCTCCAACCAGGCTTGTCAGGTTTCTACAGCGCTGTTTTCAGGTACCCCTCCACCGCCACTAAGTTACCCGACAACACCACTTCCGTTCATTTCCTCGCGGTGACTGTCCTGAAGCTACAAAACACGCGTGATACTCATATTGCTTTTGCTCATTGCAAATCTTCCTCCACGCTTGTCTGGTTTCCGTACAGCGCTGTTTTCAGGTACTCCACCTCCTTCACTTAGTTTCCCAACGTCACTTTCCTTTACTTCCTCGAGGTGATTGTCCTGAGGCCACAAACACACGTGATACTCGTACTGCTTCTGCTCACTGCAAATCTGAAACTGTTTTTTTCCTCCTCCACCCAGGCTTGTCTAGTTTCTACAGCGCTGTTTTGAGGTACTCCTCCACTGCCACTTAGTTACCGGGCCAAGAACATCACTTTCGTTTATTTACTCGCGGTGACTGTCCTGAAGCCACAAACACAGGTGATACTCGTATCGCTTCTGTTCACTGCAAATCTGTACCTTGTCTCTTCCTCCTCCAACCAGGCTTGTCTGGTTTCTACAGCGCTGTTAACAGTACTCCTCCACCGCCAACATCACTATCATTCATTTCCTCGCGGAGTCTTTCCTGAACCTACAAAATAATACACGTGATACGTGCATGGTTTCCGCTCTCTGCGAATCTGAAACTGTCTCCCCCGGCCAGACTTGTCTGGCTTCTACAGCGCCGTTTTCACTTACTCCTCCACTGCCACTTAGTTTCGCGACAACATCATTTTCGTTCATTTCCTCGCGGAGAGGGTGGGTGTGTGTGTGTGCGGGAATTTAAGGTACTTTTCCACCACGTAAGGGTGATATCAAAGACGGGGCAACGAGAAAAAGGCCAGCACAAAATTAATTTGTTTGTTCCCAGTCGGGACTCGAGCTCACGACCCCGAGTATTGAGAGTCCAACTCTCTACCATTCGGCTGTCCCGGCTCTCCTTCTCGCGGAGATTTTTTCTGAAGCTGCAAACACACGTGCTAATCGTATTGTTTTTGCTCATTGCGAATCTGGAAATGCCTGTTTTTCCTCCTCCATCCAGGCTTGTCTGGTTTCTACAGCGCCATTTTCACCTACTCCTCCACCGCTGCTTAGTTTCGCAACACCACCACTTTCGTTCTTTTCCTCGTTCAACACAGAACCACTGACGTTCTGCATGGTTGGGTCTTCAGCAATGCCTCCAATCGGTCCTTGTGTATCCACACCCGAAATATCGTCTGTGTTGCCAGTAACACTAGGTTCAGCACAGTTCTCTTTATCCCTCTCGCTTGGGTTGCTCTGATGCTCCTCCTTATCCCCGTGGACCATTTTGTATAGGGGCTGGCTTCTTGCCAAAGCCGTGTTGACGATATCGCGGGCGTCCTTGACTTTCCTCTTGAAGTGGGCCAGCGTTGTCGGCCTGTGCGAGCTGTCGGCTGTTCGCTTCTGCTCTTGCTCTCGCAGCAGTTTCTGGGCGCGAGCCTTCTGCAGGTAGTCCTCGGACACCAGGCAAGCTTTGAAGCAACCTTTGCACTTGTACGGACACCCAGAGCTGTGCTGCATGACCAGCCCTCCGTCCTCTGGTACCTGTGGGCATGAAAAGAGATTGGCCCAGTTCGGTTCAGGTGAGGTCAGTTCAAGTCAGGTCAAGTCAGGTCAGGTGCGGTCAGGTCAGGTCAGGTCAGGTCAGGCCAGGTCAAGATGGTATCTCTGTGTTCAGAAACACACACACACACACACACACACACACACACACACACACACACACACACACACACACACACACACACACACACACACAAAACCCACTAGGCACCGTCTCTCTAATACATGTGGTGATAGAGTTTGGTCCAGTTCTGGACTCGCAATGCTCGGGTCGTGAGTTCGAATCCCGGCTGGGGCCAAATATTTGTGCTGGCCTTTTTCTCGTTGCCCCGTCTTTGATATCACCCTTCGTGCTGGAAAAGGACGTTTAATTTCTAAACACCCACCCACCCCACCCTTGGTCCACTTCAGTTAAGTTCAGTCCAGGTCAGTTGAAGTCAGTTCAGTTCAGGCCAGCCCAGGTCAGACCAGGTGGGGTCAGTTCAGTCCACCTCAATCCAGTTCAGTTTAAGATGATATCTCTGCGCTTTGAAAAGCCCATACATGCTCCACCCATCTCTCAGTAATCTCCAACTGTCGATCGGCTTTATTTTTAAAACGTGTTAAAATCATGAGAGGTTGATTAGTTTGTTAATTGGCGGGTAGCCGTTTTAGCGTCCATTTTGTATTACATATATGATTTGAAGGGAAAGGGGGAGGGGGGGGGGGTCGTAACTTTATTGTAACGTTCGTTGTGTTTTAACACATTTCGTACCGCGCACGAGTATTCTATTTTTGGACTCTGTTTCGGTTTTCGCCTTCCTTGACGGCTCTTATTGCAGCAAACCTGAGTATAATCAAAGCGCAAACATTCCCACTAAATCAAATTTGAATCCATGAATCCATGCAGACATAAATTTTATGATTTTTATTTTTTTATTTTTAGTGAGGCCACTGGTGCACAACTCTAAACTTACTTGGTAGGAATTGAGTTAAATGGTTCTCTCTCACAATCACTTACCATGAGAGGCCGCCAGAAAGATCCTCGCAGATTAGGGGTGTCTTCATTGGGGTCCACAGGACCGTTCCCCTCGGGGCCGAAAGCCATCAGCTTCTTGTGGTACGTGGACTTGGCGCGCCAGTACAGACTCGGACCCCTGCTGCTGCTCGTGGGGTCGCTGTGGTCGTGAGACGCTGACAACGCGGACGTCCTGACGTTGGGTGGGGCAGACTTTGCTCTCCGCGAGTAGCTGCGTTTGATGCCCTGAATGGTGTCGGTGGTGTCTCGTTGGAACCCTGAGTTCGTCGACTTAGCGCTGGAACGGGGGGAAGACTTGCTCACTGTGGGGGTCTTAACGTGGCTGGGAGACGTACGTCCTTCATTGCCACCAACGTCATGCGAAGAGTACCCATGGTCGTTATCACCACACGAAGATTTAACTGAAGAGTCCTTGTTTAGATCTAAAGATGTCACAACCAGATCCAGGGAAGAGTCAACATCTTGTTTCGCGAAGTCTGCGCTCGTTCTGAGACGTCCCTGACTGAGGGGTCGCCAGGTAGGAGTCAGACATATTCTGTCCACTCTGCTGTGGCCGTAGGTCCTTCTCCCGGGTGCCGTGTACGGCCTGGGTTTGCGCTGGAAGGGAAGGGTGCACGTCGTGTCCTCCCGGCCATTGCCCCTGTTTGGGGCGGACCGTGTCGAAAGGCGCTGCCCCTGAAGACACTCGTGTTTCCCCAGTCCCACGGGGAGTTGTCTGTTTCGGATGATGTACACGCTGCCCGTGCTCTTTGGCCTGGGAGGGACCCTCTCCCACAGCGAGTCAAACTCACTGGCGGTCAGCGGGCGCGTTTTTGTTGTGCTGCACGTGCCTTCTTCCGCTTTAGCTGTCTCACAGCTCACACTTTCATCTTCCTCTTCCTGCACAGAGGCCACTTCTTGTTTGGCCTCGTTCTGGGCATCGGTAGGCTCAACACTTTTGGCAGTTTTTACACAGCTACTTCGCTGTTTCTTCTCAACGATGTCTTTCCGGCTGATCCCAATGGGCAGAAGCCAGGAGTTTGCACTGATGCCGTTGAAAATAATGGTCCGAGGCCGAGAACTTTCCTTCGTGCTGCTTTGAAAGACACTGGACCGAGGAGGGGTCGCCCTAATCTGATACAGCACTCGATCTTCGTTACCGGTCTTCATAGCGAAGGAGCATGTAACGAAACTGTAGGACGTAAACTAGGGCACCGTTTACCGAAGTCGCGACAAGAGGCACTTTTCTACCAATGTTGTTCAAGTCATGTCAAGGCAAAAAGTCCATCTTCGACTTTTCAAACCGACTCTCAGACGGTGGTTGGTTGTTTGGTTGGTTTTAATGTCCATTTCCGCCAGACAAAGGTGATAGGCCTACCAAGCCGGGATTTGAACTCACAACCCGAGCATTGACAGCCCGACGCTGATGGTAGACAGTCAGCGAAAATATACCGGCGTTTTACATACACTCTATAAATTTGAAATTCTCGCACTCCGCACCATCCCACACGTTCAAGAACACAATACGTACTAGCAACAACAACAACAACAACAACCGAGGGCTCTCACAAATACAACACGACAACTACTGCGATGCACGCTTCTCCGGAATCTTGATAGATACCCTAGGTGTCTTAGTTATTTATACACAGATCGGCATTCGCTAGTTTGTCCACAAAACTCAAACTGTCACAATTTAGCCACAACTTTTCTCCATCGACTGACCAATTGGAATCCACGGTTTTTGCCACTCGTGAGCAAAGGCAACGATCCGATCCGACCCAATCCAGTCCAATCCAATTCATTGTCCACTTACACATCGCAGAGATATTCCATGAGAAAAGTTCACACTCGTAGCACTAAGAAATACAAAAAGAGACGTTGGTTGGTTGGTTGGTTCAGGTTTTAACTCTCTCTCTATGCTGAGAGTGTTTTCCCCCCGAATAACATGCTAACAGATGGTTGCTTCACTTTGACTGGTAGAAACTTGTTTTGCAAGCGTTGTATTTAGTCCCGCACTTTATGATGTCATGACTGAGAATAAAACTAGAAATCTCGTGATCCAGCAAGGCCGACCTTGCGTCCCAAGCTTTTTGAACGTGAGATCCACGAACTGGGACCTTAGCATTGAAAGAGTTAACGTCTTTCCCCGCCAAATAAGGATAATACGGCACAACGAGGAAAAACCCAACATACATTCATGGCTTCCAACCAGGACTCAAATACAGCAGAGAAGCAGCTGATCGGTTGGTTGAAGTCCTAACGCCTTTTCCCACCACACAAGGATGATACGGCACAACGAAGAGAAAGCCAGCACAAATATTTGTACCCAGCCGGGATTCGAACTCACGACTTGAACATTGAAAGTCCGATGCTCTGCCAGTATAGCTGTTCCAACACCCCCCCAGCAGCAAAGCAGGAGAGTAACAGCAGATGAAGGTTTGCTGTGTTTGGCACTGCAGTGTCAGTCAGCCAGAGTGGAACCCAGAGTATTGCTGAAGGATTTACCACCCGAAAGCTTCTAGCGTTCAGCCCAAAAAAAGTCAATGCTGGTTATTGTGGTTGCTGATCGGGGTGGCTCTCTCTCTCTCTCTGTTGCTAGCGATCGGCACACAGCAACAAACAATATCTATTGACGCGGCAACTACTCGACAACGGCGTCTCCGAACCACTTCTCGACTTTTTACGCGCATTAGTTTTCACATGATTTCTTCATCTCGGGTGACCGACCGGCGACTGTACCAGGTAGAAGGAGGTACGGGGTAGCATGACGCGGGGCTTTGGCGGGGGAACATTATAGATTTCTCTACGGATGACTGCTTTGAAGATGGGGTGAGTGAGCTGGAGTTTTGATCGAACAGTGTGAATGTGGTGAGGATGATGGTTCTGGGTTTTTGTGAAAATATGCCATATTTTTCTGACAGTACATCAAATCGTCTCAGTTGTCGACAAACCCAAAAGAACAACAATAACACACACACACACACACACACACACACACACACACACACACACACACACACACACACACACACACCACCACCACCACCACCACCACCACCACCACCACCACCAACAACAACAACAACTAAAAAGCACCACCACCAACAACAACAACAAACCCCTAACAAAACCGAATGTGAGACACTTAGATCTCAGACCAAGGTAGATAATTTTCACGCACACGCACCCCCCCCCCCCCCCCCCCCCACACACACACACACACACGCACGCACGCACGAACGCACGCACAAACACACACACACACACACACACACACACACACACACACACACACACACACACACACACACACACGAACCTTAAATGAGTCGTCAGCATCCATGGCCCTTTTTTTTTCTGTACCCAAGTAACCCTGGCCGAATCTACCTAACTCAGAACATACGACCACTCTCTGCATCCCTCCCCATCTAATCTGCGCTGTCTACTTCCGATCGCCTGGTGAGAGATCGATGAGCTTGCAAGCAAGGGCAGTAAATGGCTAAGGGAGGAAATCACGTCAACTTTGTGTCCCCTTTCTCGGGTAGCATTTGCAGGCAATAGCTGGAATTAGAGAAGTTTTTTTTTTTTTTTTTCTAATCAGTTTAACACCATTTTTATTGTTCTGGTTGCATTATTATTATTATTATTATTGCAATTAGTTCGATTTCACAGAAGAACGATTTCAAACTGTGTGGCTGGTAAGCTAGATATAAATTTCTCTTATTTCTCAGGGTTTGATGTAGAATGGCGCGCGCGTGTGTGTGTGTGTGTGTGTGTGTGTGTGTGTGTGTGTGTGTGTGTGTGTGTGTGAGAGAGAGAGAGAGAGAGAGAGAGATTCTTGAGCCAGATTATTCATGAATTTTTGCCGTTATTGAACTTTCACGTGCATGCATTCAGTCCAGTGCTGGCGCTGTTGTCGTTTCACCATTATGGACGCAAAATGAATATAAATGGGGAAGAACAATTCAAGATTTGTACCGTACGTCAAAGTGGGAACAGAACTCAAATTCTCGTGGCCAAAGACGTTCAGAGCAGGTAAAAATACGTGAGCCGTTTGCGTTTGCGAAATCCCGAATCGATGACTGGTATTGATCGGCGGTGTGCTGTTGGTAATTACACCAGAAAGACGATCGCTGTGTACCGGTTATTGGGATCAGTCAAGCATGAAGCACTGTGTGTGTGTGTGTGTGTGTGTGTGTGTGTGTGTGTGTGTGTGTGTGTGTGTGTGTGTGTTTATTCTTCTAACACACAGTCATTTCCAAATTGTGAACAAACTCCAACACAAGACCGTTGACACACACACACACACACACACACACACACACACACACACACACACACACACACACACACACACACACACACACACACACGCGCGCGCGCGCGCGCACGCACGCACGCATTTCGTCGGGGGTCCCATACATTGAAAACCCACAAAATAAGAAAACCCACAGAAAATGATTTCTTCTCCCCAACTCAAATTTCGACTAAATGCCTTTAATTTTTTTGTAATGGGTCGGGGAAATTTTTCACTGATAAAATAGATGAGGCGTGGGTGGGTGTTTAATGGTTTAACGTCCTTTTTCCACCACAAGAGGGTGATATCAAAGATGGGGAAACGAGAAAAAGGGCAGCACAGATATCTGACCCCCAGTCAAGACGAACTCACGACCCAACCATTTGAAGTCAAATAGACGAAGTGATACTGTCAATAATACGGATAATATAATGCTAATGATACTCTGTCTGTCTGTCTGTCTGTCTGTCTGTCTGTCTGTCTGTCTGTCTGTCTGTCTGTCTGTCTGTCTCTCTCTCTCTCTCTCTCTCTGACCGTTGCAGTGTGAGAACCTGTATGTATTAGAAGTTATTGCCTGTAAGGAAGCATCATGCACTAGACAACTTGGTCTTTATTTGCATAAAAGTTTGGAATTAAAGGAAAAAAAAAATGACGTACAGCTGAACAATTTTGCAGCTTACTGGTAGTCTGTATCTTTCCCATAGACCTTTGTATCGCGACCACTGTTTCATTGATTGTTCACTTTACCGCCTCTCACCTGGTGATGATGGCCGTTGTGCCGATATCAATAAATATTTCGACCTGTTTCTCTGAGCGCAGAGGGCACAGAGGGTAAAAGGGGAAATGTGGTAATATCTTCAAGTTAGTGTCAGAAAAGTGCGGAGACCTGGCGCCTGAAACAGGCAGCGCCAAAACGATGACGTAATTATGTCATTAGCGAAGACGTCACGGAAATTCCACTAAGCTTAATGTGATAGTGGCGGAGAATGTTCCGCAGCAGAGCGCTCTAGTCAGTTAGATCTCAACCTTGGCGCTCACTTGGAATGACAAAGATGGTGATGATGGAGATGAAGTTGATGAGTATTACATTGAAGGTGATAATGATGATGATGAATGCTTACGGCGTCATTTAGATGAGAAGACAAAGAAAGTAAACGCAGAAGCAGACCTTTTATGAAAGGAAAGAAAACTCTTATAGAAATTACTTGCCCTTGAACCGACATTTACTGAAAACGAGGCGTTGATGGACACTTTAGATTAAATGAAAGGTTCAGGTTATACATGGACATGACTTGTTTCTCTTGTCGGAACCACTCAAAAATTTTCAAGACCCTTTTTTTTTTTTTTTTTTTTTTTTTGTCCTGACCACAATAATAATATAGCATATTTTAGTTCTCTCATCACGCCAGTAATTGAGCAAATAGCAGAAGTGAAAATGTTATGACATAAGATGTCTACGTAAGATCAGACAAATCAGACAGCTCCTTGAGTAGATGCATATCAGGCTAATTGACAGCAAAAGCAGTTACAATGTCTAAAAACAGTTCACTCTTGCTTTAAAGACACCAAACCCAGGAGAGCAGAGCAGAGAGAGAGAGAGAGAGAGAGAGAGAGAGAGAGAGAGAGAGAGAGAGAGAGAGAGAGAGCCCTAAAAAAAACAACAACAAACAAACAAAAAACAACAACAACAAACACATAAACAAAAAACCAACAAAAACAAAACAACAAACAACAACAACAACAAACAAACAAACAACAAACAAAAACCCCAAACTAAAACAACACAAACAACAAAACAATACAAAAAACAAACAAACAAACAAAAGCAAACAAACAAAATAAACCCAACAACCCCAAACAAACAAACAAAACGATAAAACAGTTAACACAAATCTACAAAAACAAACAAAAACCAAACAAACAAACGCCAAACAAACAAAACCAAACAGACACCAAACAACAACACAAAAAGGACTAAAAACCAAAACAAACAAATAAACACACAACAGCAACAACAAACCACACCACCACCACTACCATCACCTACAACAATAACAACAACCACCGAGTAATCGCGCCATTGGGTGGGTTGAAGTAGGATATTGTAAGGTTTCATGCGACGAAAAAAAAAAGAAAAAAAGAAAAAAAAAGAGAATAGATAAAATCCTTGGTAGTGTGTCACCTACGTGCCCGTTACCACATCAAGATTTTGCACACAAAGTAACCCATACTGTTAAGATATTGAAAACAAAACAAAACAAAACAAAACGCAATGATAATGATGATGATGATGATAATGATAATGAGTATTGTATAGGCGCTTTACCCAATTTCCTGAATCGGCTCAAAGCGCCGCGAACTGAACCCAACACGCACGCTCACGTGAATCACACGCATTCTCTCACACACTTGACATAAACACATTACAATCACGTGGTGCGAAGGGTCAGCTCAGCTATTTAAATTTCGGAATTTAGAATTGCATTTATTTTTCAAATTTGGTGGGCTGAACATTTCCAAAGCAGAGGGGGAGGAAGCCGGAGTACCCGGAGAGAACCCCCGACGATCGGCCCGAATGAACGGTGCCACATACGAGAAGGAACAATTCTTTGCCCAGAGTGGGACACGAATGTTTGTCTTCATGACTGATTTGTAATGCCATCCTAGGGCAAAGAAATGCTTAAAACGCGATATTTCCATGTTTTCTAGGCTTCAAAGAAGCCAACTTATTTTTTGGAGCAGGTTTACTTGTGAGTACGCCTGCTCGCTCGAAATACTCTATTTCTGCAGAAAACATCCAAAAAGACTTTCAGAATTTCGAGACTATTCGGGCCGATCGTCGGGGGTTCTCTCCGGGTATTCCGGCTTCCTCCCCCTCTGCTTTGGAAATGTTCAGCCCACCAAATTTGAAAAATAAATGCAATTCTAAATTCCGAAACTTTGATAGCTGAGCTGTCCCTTCGCACCACGTGATTGTAATGTGTTTATGTCCAATGCGTGAGAGAATGCGTGTGATTCACGTGAGCGTGCGTGTTGGGCTCAGTTCCTCTGCGCTTTGAGCCGATTCATGAAATTGGGTAAAGCGCCTATACAATAATAATAATAATTATTATTACTATTATTATTATTATGTTACTATGAGGGAGGCGACATGGCCACAACCAGTTCCCTTTCAGCAGAAGCTGTACGCGCCTGTGGAAGAACTCCTGAAGACCACCAGTTTCATCTCAGATATCTGTCTCCAAGTGTGATACACGTAAAACGAACGAGAAGAAGAAGAAGAAGAATGATTAGTAGAAGTCTGAATGCAAGACAGTGACGTGTACATACTCTGTGAACCGGGGGGAAAAATTCAAATTCTCCCACTCAGTGGTTTACCGTGGCTCAAGCCGTATGGCTGACTCCTTGATATTTGCGTCGCGGCATGAGGCCTTCTGTTGGTTCAGTGCAAGCCTTGGAGATGCTGTCACTGTGCAGATTCCTGAGTGTCACTATGGGAGACTCAACCTTTAGAAACAACCCGTCAGCCTTAAAAATCGGGCCTTTAACCGGAAGCTTCCAGAGGGGGAGGTGTGGTGTGGTGGTGGTGGTGGTGGGGGGGGGGGGCTGGCTGGGGGTCAGTGTAGGGGAGTTTAACATCCTTTTCCACCAAATTCAAAGACGGTGCAACGAGAAAAACGCCAGTAGAAATATTTGGCCCCGGCCGGGATTGGAAACTTCCAGAGAGCTCCAACAAACCGTCCAGGAAGGTAAACACACGATATGATCGTTGTGTCTCTTTATGCCTTGACGCAATGCACGACCATTATGTTGCAAGTTCACATTTTGCCTTTTCATCAGGAAAATGAATGAAAAAGAAGCACACCCCCGGCTGATAAAATGAATGCATGCTGGACGGAGAAGAAATTGAGTGTCTGAAGGTTGCGAAGAAGGCCGACGGTGTATGAAACATTACAATAAAGATTTTATGGTGATGGTGATGATGTTGATTGTGTCTATGGTGTAATTATGCGTTCGACGTGATAATGCACATACATGGGACAAACACGTCTTCAAAAGTTATAGAATATACATAATTATGCTAGGAGGCAAATTCTCTCTCTCTCTCTCTCTCTCTCTCTCTCTCTCTCTCTCTCTCTCTCTTTCTGTGTGTGTGTGTGTGTGTGTGTGTGTGTGTGTGTGTGTGTGTGTGTGTGTGTGTGTGTGTGTGTGTGTGTGTGTTGCCATTATACACTGAGATATACAATCGTTTTCTTTCAACCGAATCTTAGTTTTATCAGCGGTTACACAGACTTTCTCAGCAGCAGAAAATTGCAGGTTTTGATGAGGACAGATATTTTGCAATTTGAAGGAAACCATACGCAGAAATCTGCGAAAACGGAATGCGCGGGATTTTTTGTTAGCAAGTTTATTCAAGCTACAGCCCTTTTTCAATGCGAAAAAAAAAACCCCACCCCCCAAAAAAAAAAACAAAAAAAAAACAAACAAACAAAAAACAAACAAACAAACAAACAAACAAACAACAACAACAACAACAAAAGAAAAACAAAACCGCCACCACCACCAACAAAACAAACAAACAACACAACAACAACAACAACAACAAAACCCTGAGTTTAGCAGAACGCTGCGAGTAGCTAGGACTAACATCTCGCTGAACCGCATATCAGTTGGACTAATTGAGTCTTCACATAGTTTTCCTTTGTGCGTTGATATGTTATATGATTTTTCTTCATATCTCATCGACCCTGAAGCCGATATCACAAGGAGAGTATTTGTAATCCGAACAACAGCTCAGGGCGCCTTACAATGAGCACACACACTCACTCACCCAGGGCCCGCATGTAAAAGTCGGGGTTAGGGAGTTTAGCCCCGGGTTAGAGTCTAACCTCGCACTAAACTAGCTCTAGCGTAAATTTTCTGGTTTTTTTGTTTGTTTTTGTTTTGTTTTAAATCAGGAAGCGGGTCCACTCCAGCAAGGTGTCTGTGCCGTTATAGAAAGGATTTTTGTCTTTCTTTCTTCAATTCCTTTTTTATTTAATTTTGTTTTGGGGTTTCTTTTGTCCTAGTCTGGGTTAGGCCCGTAGCCTTAGGTTAAACTAACCTCGAGTTTTACATACGGGCCCTGAAACACACACAACATGCCACCACACAAACATTCATACATGTTTATTCGGACAAAAAACTTCCCCCGTGTGTCATGAGCCTGGTGAGTGAGTGAGTGAGTGAGTGAGTTTTTAGGGCTTAACACCGCGCAAGCCACGTAGACTAATTCGTGGCGGAGTGTGCCTGCACTACTTGGAAAAAAAAACCAAACAAACAGCAAAAAAAACAAAAAAAAACACAACAACAACCAAAAAATGTAACGTTGGACAACTGATGGAAACTGGTCTACGGGGCAGTATAAACCTAGGACATGCAGAAGACGCTGCACCTTCATGCTAGTTTTACATACGGGCACTGAAACACACACAACATGCCACCACACAAACATTCATACATGTTTATTCGGACAAAAAACTTCCCCCGTGTGTCATGAGCCTGGTGAGTGAGTGAGTGAGTGAGTGAGTTTTTAGGGCTTAACACCGCGCAAGCCACGTAGACTAATTCGTGGCGGAGTGTGCCTGCACTACTTGGAAAAAAAACAAACAGCAAAAAACAAAACAAAAAACAAAACAACAACAACAACAACAACCAAAAAATGTAACGTTGGACAACTGATGGAAACTGGTCTACGGGGCAGTATAAACCTAGGACATGCAGAAGACGCTGTACCTTCATGCTAATTTCTCAAACTCCCGATTACCCAATAAATAAATAAATAAATAAATAAATAAATAAATAAATAAACCGCCCACACTGAAAAAAGAAATAACGGACGTCAAAGGAGACGACGTAGGCACACTCTTCAGAAATCCCATACAGATCGCGTACATGTATCATTACATATTATAGATTACTGTAGATTACATATGATCTGTCAGTCGTCCAGTATTGATGGGGTACCTTAATTATAATGCTTTTTATCGCACACTTTATTCCTCGGGAAAAAAAAATGAGAGAAAAAAAGGAATCAATATCACATCTGACTTTTTGTTGTATTTCATCATCAATACGCATACATACATACAGACCGGAAGTGGCTCATCCACCACCAGTAGCGCCTCGTTGAGGGCCACGTGAGTTGTATGAGCCACTCGCGTACAACTTCGTGCATTTCGCCACTGGCTATAGAACCAGACAATTGCCCGATGTGTGATCTATCACTCCACGCTTAAAGGAAGGATCGGCAGCGCACTTTGATGCCTTTCGCAATAATCACTGTGCATACTCTATCACTACGGAATGTAATGGTATGCAGGAAATATCGATATTTGTCTTTAGTGTTCCTGTGTCGCTGAATGTTATGTACATTGACCGAATGGGTATGACACTGTCGAGTGTGAGTTTTGTTTCATCGATCTGGCAGACTATGGGGTGCATGGCATTGCAACGTAAATGCATCAGATCTGTAACGCATTTTTTCTTGCTCGAGTTAAGATCTGGGCCCGTGTGTGAAAGTCGAGGTTAATTTAACCCACGGCTACGGGCCTAACCCAGACAAGGACAAAAGAAACCCAAAAGCAAAATTAAATTAAAAAAGGAAGCGAAGAAAGGAAGAAAAAATCCTTCTATAACGGCTTAGGCACCTTGCTGGAATGGGCCCGCTTCTTCGTTTAAAACAAAAAACAACAGAAAATTTAACCCTAGAGCTAGTTTAGTTCGAGGTTAGACTCTAGCCCGGGTCTAAAAGCCCTAACCTCGACTTTTACATACGGGCCCTGAAATTTATTATTTGACTTTGGTTTATTGTGTTCAAACTACCCCCCCCCCACCCCCCACCCCCCCCACACACACACAACCAACCAAAACCAATAAGACTGACCTTAGGTACGTGTACTACTTTTGGTCTTTTTTTTTTTCTTCTAATTTTGACCCGAGCTATTTGCGTGTATTGTATACAAGACAATTGTTTCCCTTGCACGGCTGCACAAAAGCTGCTCTTTAGTCCTGCCTGCAAGCGGCAAGCGAGCCGGCCACTGATAGCGCGCTAAAAATAAACGGGGGCAACTGGCCTGTCCAGCCTGAAAGCGCTAGCAGTAAGCAGAAAGAGTAACACTCTTCTGCTGTAGGGCACAGCCGCCAGTCAGTGGGGTGCTGTGCCAGCAGCGATCAAGTAGGAGACCGGACTAAAGGGGGTGCTGTTTGTTTGGTCTTTAATCGATATCACACATGCGGTACACTCTCTTCATGGCAGTAGATGAATAGGGCTTTGAACAAGCTTCATTTAGACACCAAACATGCCATATACAACAATGAACAAGAAGCTTCTAAACATGGTTATTTACACTTTCCATCGTCCTGCATAGTCACTGCATACTTTCAGTTATTAACAGAAAACTGGTTCGATTATGGTTAAAAGACAAAGTTCAAAGGAAAGCTGAAATGATGCACTTACAAAACATGTCACTTTGAAATCCAACAAAAGTTCAGAAACACGTCTGTGTGGTATCCAATCATGCATTAAAATGACCCAGTTCTGGCACTGCTTCAGTAGAAACAAAGAAGGCCTAGTTTCTGCTGGCACGGCTGACCCCCCACTGGAATGCATGGCATGGGATGGGCCAGCAGCGGTGCTTGCTGGCCCTTGGATAAACTAAAGAGTCGGAATCTGGGCGAGTTCGGCCGCCGTGCTTGATGCAATGCTCATTCGGTAACCGGACCCGCACGGCGCGAGTCGTCCTCATTGGGCAATCAGGTTTTTAAAAAAAAATTATTTGTTTGTTTTGTTTTGTTTTTTTACAGGCAGAATTGTTCTTATCACCGGAAATTTGATACAAAGTGATCGTTATGAACTTGACTGATACTCGCTTTGTGATGTCTGGGCGTACATGTTAAACTATTACTATACGTATCTGATTGTATTTACTTGATATGGATAGCCATTCTGTGCAGAAAACACTTGTATCGGTTATTGTTTGACAAATTATAAAACACGATTTAAAACGATAAAACAAATGACTGATCTGTTACAAAAAAAGAAAAAAAATTAAAAAGATAAACACAAAGAAAGAAAAATGAAAAACAAGAAAATAAACGCGCGCGCGCGCGCGCGAGAGAGAGAGAGAGAGAGGGGACAAAAAGATAGAAAAATGAAACGACAAAGAGAATTAAAAAAAAAAACAAAAAAAAAAACGGGACTGCAGCAGTACATAGGTTTTAGGTTAATATTCAATCTTTCTGTCTGTTTCCTGGTCTTTGGTGTGTTCTTCATACGGAGCGTGCATGGGTCTGTAAAGGTAAAACGGAATATTTGCATGTCGTGTTCTTTTCAGTTAAGAATTCTGACCTGACTCGACTTGACTTGACTTGTCTTGACCTGGGCCCGGGTGTAATAGTCGAGGTTAGGGCTTTTAGCCCTGGGTTAGAGTGTAACCAAGAACTGAACTAGCTCTAGGGTTAAATTTTCTGTTGTTTTTTTGTTTTAAATCAGGAAACGGGCCCATTCCAGCAAGGTGCCTTCAAATTTACAGGATTTGTTCCTTCCTTCTTCCCGATGTGCCTAAGCCGTTATAGAAGGATCCTTTTCTTCCTTTCTTTGCTTTTAGGTTTCTTTTGTCCTAGTCTGGGTTAGGCCCGTAGCCGTGGGTTAAATTAACCTCGACTTTTACATACGGGCCCTGAGCTGAAACGAATAGCATGGCATCCGGTAGGATTGCATGGAAATTGACTGTTGCGAGTTTAAATATCATATTTTCCGTCTGTTCAGTCAGATTCAAAGCGGTTTTTTTTTTTTTTTTTGTGTGCCTCCGATGAATGTCTCTAAGCACACGTGCATCATTTTCATGGCCACACACAATCTGCCTGGTCAGTGCTGCGCGCTCTACCTGACCTGGGACAAGAATGCCGTGTCCATAGCCAGTGGCTATTGGTCCATAATTTGATGACAAAGCTCTGTTGGGAAGGGTCGGTTAGAGCTGTGTGTAATATTGTCTTGTTGACTCACCCTTCATACGACCGGGGCAAATGTAACTAATGTCTTGCCCCAGGCCTGAGCGACGTTTGAGCCTAAAGAGAGAGAGAGAGAGAGAGAGAGAGGGGGGGGGAGCCTTCCTGGTGATCAAAGGTCTGAAACTAATGTCCATGTCATAAAATATGGAAATATTGCTGCAATTAATAATGACCTTCATGGTCTGTATCCCGAATTAATCGACATGTTTGCATTGTTTGTTTGTTTCTGCATTCTTGTCCATTTTTCTGTAGATACATTTTCGGGTTTTTGTTGTTGTTGTTTTTATTGTTTTTGTTTACTATCGAATATTCGATCGTGGGAAAGATGTATCGTTGCTCTGTGAAAAAGAAGAAATGAAGGGGGAAAAGAGGGAGAGGAATAACAGGAAGAAGAAGAAGAAGAAGAAAAGAATATGCATCTATTGGAATTTAAAAAAAAAAAAATGGCAGACGACAGCTTGGCCTGCCCTAAGTGCGCTGAAAAACAAACGGCTAGCCTCCGAAATCAAGTGTCAGACGACAAACTGAACGGAGAAGAGTCGACATGCAGATCTAACACTGGTACTTTCACCTGCTCTATGTTCTCACCATCTCACCCTCTGGTCGGTCATTTGCTACTTTCCTCCGGCTGACAGCTTCGTAATTATATATAATTCTTTCTTCGAATTAGCAAAATTTATGAAAAAAAAAAAATTCACCCGGCGCCCTGGGCTCAAATGACTGTGATGTATAATGCAGTTGGTTTGACCTCTGTCTGGAAGTAGGGTCACAGTCGTCTACCGGCAGATGTCTAACCAGTGAGTTTGCATCGAGATGGATGTGATATCTCTCGATGGACGACGCCGGACAATTTCAGATGGACAGATTATTCTGGAAATTTCGTTGTCCGAGAATTTGAAGATTGAAAGAATTGTGGAAGGGTGTTAACGTTTGTCGCCGGAGAATTCCAAGGCTCTGAAATTTTTTTCGTCGGAGAACTTGAACTGAGATGGTGGATGGCTGATGGTTGTAAGAGATATTTGCTGGAAACTAATCATACATTTTTTTTAACTCTGTTTTGGCATTTTTGATTTTTACACAACAGACAGATTTTACAGACATATATAACTGTACAGGATAAACAAAGTACATGTATTCCTACAAAACACACATGCGTGCATACATACATGTATCTACATGTATACATTAAAGATAACAGAGAAAAAAAGAGAGAAAAAAAAGAAGAGAACAAATTATTCATATTCCGCTGTTGTACATGTAGTTTCACCAGACCGAGATGCAAAATTCATATCCTCCCAGTGACTTTAGGAAAATTTTCGCCTAAGCACGAATGACTCTAGACACCTTTTGAGCGTTGCGGCATTTGTTACTCCATCACTGTCAGCGTGACGCTGTAACGTAACTGTGTGTGCGTCTACGTGATACTATGATGAATACCACTTAAGTCACTGCTTCCAGTACGTGCGTCTTTCTTTACTGTAGCTTGCGCTTGCAGCTGCTTACACCCTGTGCTACGGTTGTAGAGATCGCGAAAAAAGCCACTACATTTGGATGGACATTTCTAGACCACCCCAGAACACGCTGGTGTAGTAACGTCAGTAAATTACGTAACCTTGGAAAGATTTCGAACTTGCCAGTAAGTTGAGGAATGTTCTAGATCTGACCTGTTTAGTATATAAGCAGCCCTGCACAGCGTTTTGGGTTCTTCTTCTTTCATGAATTTGTTCTCCACGCATCTTCTGTTAAATAACGTATTGGAGTTATATCCTGTTGTATCCCGTGTCATCTCTGCGAGTGCACCAAGAGACCAACATAGCAGGAGTAAAATACAACAGCTACTCTAGGAACCAGGTCGCTGTTTAAATTCCAAATAACACAACTCTAAGCCCTCTATCTGCGTCCAGATGACGCCTGACCGTTTTAAAACAAGTATTTTACAAAGTACTGATGTAGGAGATAGACTGTCTAATTGTAATGCCAAATTTCGAAAATTGAGATTCTGCACTTCCAAGAAAATGACTTTTTTTTTTGGAAACCTTCAGCTAAATAAAATTTTCAAGTATCTTACAAGAAGGCGTAAAATTAGTCATTTGGACAGCAAAGCGTTATTTAAGGAAGAGTTTAAGTCAGAAGTGCCGTAGCATCGCATATTTCCGGTAGTGCCATTGTTACCTATCTCTCTATACATGTCTTTGCTGTTACAGAAAGCAAGCAAAGTTAAAACGCAGGCTCTGGTGTCTTTTTAGCGGCAAACATGTCTGTTCTTGAAGAGAAAGGGGCAGTTTAAAACAAATGGATGCCAGCGCTGGTAAAGTCTCCTGCTTTGGAAATGTTTTGGTTTGGGTAATCCAAATTCAGAACCGGTCGACAGCAGCCGCTTGCAATAAACTGATGATGAAGGGGAAGGGGGGAAAAAAAACAACAACACAAACAAACAATAAACCAACAACAACAACAATACACCCTCCCTCCTCCTCCACCCCCACCCCCATCCCCGAAAAAAAAAAAACGCTTGCTGCGTGCGGTTGCCATGGAGGATTCGTTTTATTCGGTGGGCGTGGCTACAGGTGTCTGGGCTACATGCAAATTGGTTTTTGAGTATAGAGATCTTGTACGGAGTGTCCTAAAAGCACAGAGTATCGCAACACTAATGCTAAGAAGAAAAACACAAAACCATCGAACAAACAAACATAAAAAACACCGACATTGCAGTCTCTTTGCAAAAGGCGTGTTTATTCATCACATTTGAAGTAATAGGAGCATGAAAATAGAGAATGAAGGAGATACGTGGTGAGTTGTATGAGGTCTCAGCGATCAGAAACAATCTGAAAATGAACAACAACCAAACAAACAAACAAACAAACAAACCAGCATCGACAAAATCAACACTCAGTCAAATCTTTGGCGGCGGGCACCTTTTTAGCAATCAGTCACGTGATTTTAGTGGTGCTGAAATAGTCAGTGCTGTAGTGTTTGCAACAATATACCTTGAAAAAACAATAACAACAGCAGCAGAAACAAAAAACAAACAAACAAAACCTAAAGCAGCTTCAGAGAAAAAAGACACACAATCTACCGAAAAGAAAAAAGACACACAATCTACCGAAAAGAAAAAAGACACACAATCTACCGAAAAGAAAAAAGACACACAATCTACCGAAAAGAAAAAGACACACAATCTACCGAAAAGAAAAAAGACACACAATCTACCGAAAAGAAAAAAGACACACAATCTACCGAAAAGAAAAAAGACACACAATCTACCGAAAAGAAAAAAGACACACAATCTACCGAAAAGAAAAAAGACACACAATCTACCGAAAAGAAAAAAGACACACAATCTACCGAAAAGAAAAAAGACACACAATCTACCGAAAAGAAAAAAGACACACAATCTACCGAAAAGAAAAAAGACACACAATCTACCGAAAAGAAAAAAAGACACACAATCTACCGAAAAGAAAAAAAGACACACAATCTACCGAAAAGAAAAAAAGACACAATCTACCGAAAAGAAAAAAAGACACACAATCTACCGAAAAGAAAAAAAGACACACAATCTACCGAAAAGAAAAAAAGACACACAATCTACCGAAAAGAAAAAAGACACACAATCTACCGAAAAGAAAAGAAAAAAAGTCAAAAACAAACAAAAAGAAAAAAAAATCAAAAAAGTCAAAAACAAACAAAAAGAAAAAAAAATCAACCCTACAACAAGAAAGTCTACACATTTTAAAAAAAAAAGTAGCAAAAATAAAATGATACAGTTTCAGATTTCAGATGAAGCCTCTAACAGCCAAAGAAACTACATAAGTATTGTATTGTTATTCATTGAGAAATACACCGAAGACGCTTAACAAAGTCCAAAATCAGTATAGAAGTTGAATGCACAGTTGAACGACACGTAATTTTATACAACCATGGTTTTCCCGTCTACAGATTTCCAAAAAAAACGCACACGCAAACAAACGACTTGAAGTTGAGAGTAAATAACTATAGGAAGGGGGGAGTGGGAGGGGGTGCACAGTACATGGCATCGAAAGCAACAGACTACTGATAATATTAAATAAAATTTAATGCCAGCAGAAATCCTTCACGGCCATTGTTGTGGGCATACAGAACTTCTTTTAAAGATACATCCTGCAGGTCTCTTAAACTCACTGGGTGAGTTTTTAGGGCTGAACGCCGGGCACGCCACAAACACTAATTCGCGGCGGACTTAACTTTTAAAGATCTAAGCTCCCAACAAAAAACGCCTTCCGAAGTGTGAAAACATTTTTACAGAGTCGACCGTGCAAGCACAGTCAACTCTGTCACAGTTGCAGAGTTTTTATCGTCCCTGAAACCCCAATAAAAGCCAAGGGCAGCCTGATTTCACAGCTCAGTTTGCGTTTTGACACTGAGCGAGAAAGATCGTGCAGCACTCAACATCCGCTAGACACTGTAGCGATGTGTCTCGCTCACTGACCAAAAGCCAAATAAAATAACGGCAAACTCGGGCTCTGGTTTTATAAGGGTCCCCGAAGCGCTGAAAACTCTGCAACTGTGACAGAGCTGACTGTGCTAGCACGGTCGGCTCTGTAATTTTTTTTCACACTTCGGAAAGCTTTTTGTTGGGAGCTTAGATCTTTAAGAGCCCGAGCCCAACCACCCCCCCCTGCCCATGTATGTATGTATGTATGTATGTATGTATGTATGTATGCCGGAGTCCTGTAAAACTTGTGTGCGAGTGATCATGATGTATGTTGGCTGGTGTGGTGAGCTTGATGTATATGTTAATTTCTCGTTTCGTGTACCCCCAACGGGGTTTTGAAATAAACTTTGACTTGACTTGACTTGTCTTGGTTAAAAAGAACAAACCACTGCACACCAGTAGGAGCCACTTGAATCCACTATTACGCAAGGCGTGGGCCTTCCCCGCTGGGCGCGAGACCGGATGCTGCAAATTGCGTAATAGTGGCTTCAAGTGGTTTCTTGTGATCTGAAGGTTTTGAATGAAAATGCGACTGCACGGGCTTTTAAGAGTTAAGTTCACAGACCGACCTAGGCTTGCAACGGTGACAAGAACATGATACAATTTAAATGTGTGCAAAATATGAATCGTTATGGGGCTGTCGTTGCTGAGATGTGAGTCAAAACGTGAGAAAAAAAAAATGCGCCGGCCGCTCACTTCACTTGCAAGTGAAGTGACGCGTTTGCATGGGGATTACGGCATTTTTTTTTCTCCTTCTTTTTAAACGTGTTTCCTGTATACGTAGGTACTACTAAATTTCACCAACCCCCAGCGCACGTCACAGTGAACGGAACACTCGGTGCTAACTCAAATTTCAAAACGAAAACACTCGGTGCTTTTTTTTTTTTTTTTTTTTTTTTGCAAACACTCTGTCTTGGCGGTGCCACTTTTGAAGCGGAGTAGCACTGGAAACACTCGAGTCCATATTGACTACACCCCGTGCAGGACGAGACAGAAGACAGAGACGAGGTTAGGGGCGAGAAACGGCTTTGAGGAAGTCGCTACTGATGGTTTCAGCAAGAACTGGCGATAACACTGATGAAGCTATACACATCTACCTATTAAATGATAAAACACACGAGCACCAAGCCGGTAGAACTTGTTTTCTTGGACTTCAGTGCAACGCCACGGTGCGTGCAGAAGCAGTGATCGACAACATTGACGACAATAAAGAAACGTTGACGTGGCTGGAAATTCTATTTCCACACGACAACGCTCCACACGAGACAGGACTTGTGATGAACATGTACATTACTTATTATTTTGCTCCCCATGATCAGCACTGCCCTCACGCTTTCTCACTGACTTCAGGCAACGGACCATTTTCGATCTGCGAGAGCCTGTCCGGGACACCAGTAAGTGTCGATGCGATAGCGAGTCAGAAAGGTTCACTTTACAGTTCAGTACTCAGCCCGGCAGAAGTATCACGTGCACTCCGCTTACGCAGCACGCAGGGCACCTAGGATTTGAGTTGGATGAATAGGGCTGAGTCCCTGACCTGGGTTTTTTTTTTTTTTTTTTTTTTAGCTCTGATTGCTATCGGCCCGGCACGTGACCTGATGACCGGCCAACGAGACTCTCGTGCTCGGAAAATAGTCCAGCTACCCTCACTTCATACGCACTCAGTCACACCTTAGCACGGAAACCTCTCGTACTTGCAACAATTCCAACATTCTCGAAATACCAAACCAGAAATCAACACTTTTGATCGACGATTCTAGTCTGGCATTGAGAGAATGTGACCCAAACGCCCGCAGTTAGCACTTTGTTGCGCATGCGCCAAGGACATAGAACCTTTACGCATGCGCAGAAATCACATGACCAGTAACCACGTGCAAAAAACGTCAGGGGTAGCAACGTGTGTCCCTCGTTGACGGTCGGCGGTTGTAGGTGTGGCAGAACTCCGCATACTCTTCCCAGGAGCAGGACTTGGAGTAGCAACACTCGTTCATGATCCCTCTCTTCTTTATCCGATGTTGCCGCTGCTGAACGGTGGTTCGGGAAACGTGCTTAAGGAAACTAGAGGCTGCGGTTTTTGTGATGAACGGCGAAGGATGCGACCCCTCCGTATCTGGAAGAAACCAAAGAAAAACGACACAGAAATTAATACGTATTCTGCAACTTAAAACATATAGAGATTAAGTGTGTGTGTGTGTGTGTGTGTGTGTGTGTGTGTGTGTGTGTGTGTGAGAGAGAGAGAGAGAGAGAGAGAGAGGATGGATTGGTGGGTGGTTAGGAGTTTAACGTTCTTTTCCACCACATAAGGGTGATATCAAAGACGGAACAACGAGGAAAAGGCCAGCAGAAATATTTGGCCCCAGCCAGGATTCGATCTCACGACCCGTACATTGAGAGGCCAACGCTCTACCATTCGGCTATCCCAGCTCCCAGAGAGAGAGAGAGAGAGAGAGAGCAATTGATCAAGTGAACAAACCACCAAACTATGCACCCAACATGCACGAACACTAACAGCCTATCCCTCGACATACAGCTCACTCAGATAGTCAAGTTAAGATACAGTCTAGGAGATGACCCAGCAGCTCTCTCAGTTACGTAATGACAATACGCATAACGGAAAATCCAACCAGAAAAGAACAGCACCGGTATTTTCCTTTCCTATCATTCCTTCAAAATCATCTTTACTGACTTGTTTCTGGGGGTTACCTTTTAAGATATGTGCAACAGTATTGTTGACGTCACGTTTGGAAAAGGATCGCTTGGTCAGCCTGTATGGGTCGAACTGACAGGCCAGGGTCACGTGACCAATGAGCTGTGACCGACATCTGCGATGACAGTCCGAATGCCAGAGTTCGTAAAATTCTTCTCCTGACGTTCTGGTAAACCTGCGAGTAGAGACACACAAGATAGTAAAGCCACAAGTTGGTAAACCTGCAGGAACAAAGACACAAGATCGTAAACCCACAAGAACAAAGACACAAGATGTAAACCCCGTAAGAAAAAAAAAAAGAAGACACAAGATGGTAAACCCACAAGAACACAGACACAAGACGGTAAAACCATAAGAACAAAGGGTGGGTATTGAGAGTTTAATGTTCTTTTCCACCGGGTAAGGGTGATATCAAAGACGGGGCAACGAGAAAAAGGCCAGCACAATATTTGGCCCTAGCCGGGATTCGAACTTCCGACCCGAGCATTGAAAGCCCAACGCTCTAACATTCGGCTATCTCGGCTCCCCCCATAAGAACAAGGACACAAGGTGTAATCCCCACAACAATAAAAGACATAAGATGGTAAACCTGCAAAAACAAAGCGACAACACGGTAAACCAACAAGAAACAGACACCAGACAAACCTCTCACAAACAATTCAAAGGCACGAGAACTGTGGGATGGACTCAAATCAGTCAGTCAAATTCGTTCCCTGACAACATGTACAGGAGTAATTACCACGCAACAATTTATATTTCAGCTGCGTCCAGTACAGATGCTTTTGTCTGCGACACGTGATGCTAAGACTAAGTTAGCATGTACATCTGCCTAGATAATTATGTCGTGTGACTTGGTACAGCCTATATCATTATTAGTTGTTTTTTTTTTCCTTGCGTCAATAGGCAGCAATCACTCCTTTAAGAAAGATTATTTCGGCCGTAAAGGCGAACTTACTAGCAAAACTGTTTAAAAACACGAGTTGGCTTCGGTGAAGTTTAGTGATCTTGAAATTGAAGCGTTTAACTTCCCCGGCCTCTTTCACCCTTTTCACCGCTTCTGGCGATATACAACATCTGCTCCATGTGTGAGATCTAAGGCTTTTTTTTTTCATTTCACACGTTTTTTAGTTTGTTTGTTTTTTCGTCGGTTCCTGGGATCTCTGCGTTTTGTTGGCGACAAGAAATGATAACTCAGTTTTTCTCCTCTTCCTCCCCCTCCCTCCCTCCTAGCATATTTGTCAGGGATTTTTTCATGTCTTGGTGGCGAGGCAAAGTCTCGCATGCAGCAGGTTGTATAATAAATAACTACGGTGGTTTAGCCCAAGGGGTAAGGGGTGCACCTTATGTTTGTCGAAGTAAGTCGTTTTCCTCAGGTGGACAGGAATTTTTTTAGGGTGTATTCATTCCACTACACAGAATCACAGTTAAGTTCACGCGCAGAGTCGATTACGGTGCATGTCTCGCCTAATTGGTGTAACATGCATCAGTCATCAAGTGTGCATGTCGCAAAACACACACACACACACACACACACACACACACACACACACACACACACACACACACACACACACACACACACACACACAAAAGAAACAACGAAAAGAAAGAAAGAGGAGACAAAGACCCCCCCCCCCCCCAAAAAAAAAAAAAAAACAACAACCCAAAAACCAAAAAGAAAAACCAAAAAAAAAAAAAAACCCAACAAAACAAAACAAAAAAACAAACAAACAAACAATAAAAAATACAACAACAAACAAAACAACAACAACAACAAGAAAAACAAAAAAAAACAATAAAAAACAAAATAACAAACAAAAACACCAAACGCCCAACCAAACCAAACAAATAACAACAAGAAAACTACAAAAAAAAAACACACACACAAATAAACCCCAACCAAACAACAACAACCAGCAACAAACAAGCAGATGACCGGAAACACCCATTTTCCTATTCCACAGAGATAACAATAGAAAGAAATCTATTTATTATTCAAACTATAGGCCGATAAATCTGTAGCACTTGCAGATTGTGACATCTTGATTTGGAGCCTATGACTGCGCCCCCTACCCGGTGTGTCAGGATGTAGTTACCTCCCTTGAGAAGCAGCCGCTTTTGCATAATTCAGGAGGGAAGCACACGCGAAAGTCAACCATTTTGCGCGTGGCGGAAACAAGGGGGAAAAACCCGTTGGAAAAAAAGATGCCTGTCTTTTGTGAGTAAAACTGATCATCGTTTTGGCCTTTTATGTCGTCTGCTAAAGACATGTGGTCGTCCAACCCTGGATGAACTAGATCACTATCACACGTGGTGGGAAAGGGTAAAAAACACGAAACGCTGACGAATTCACTGTGCTCGGAGGCACGGCTTGGTTTGTTAGTTGGCTCCGGTGGATTTTACGTCCTTTTCCACAAATGAGTGATATGAAAGACGAGGCAACAAGTAAAACAGCCAGCACACACAGTTCTCATTCCCAGCCGGAATTCGGACTCATTACCCAAGCACCGAAAGTCCAACGCTTTACCATCTGAAATACCCCGGCTCCCTTCAGGCGTAATACCACAAAACACCGTGCGGTCAAGTTTGGTGATTATTTGAAGGACCACGTTTGGCGAGTGTGCTATTTTTGTAATGATTTCTTCTTTTTTTTTTTGTCTAGAGAAAGCGTGAATTTCGTAATTATTTGTACTTGTTGGGCAAGATGCATTCCAGGGGGTTACAAACTGCCAGTGAAACCGGGACATTTTGCGCACATGGCAAGCAGAGGTGACGCGAGTGGACTGAGTGAAGCAACTCTCTGGTCTGACCAGATATTAGACGTGCATTACTCCAGTGAGGCCTGAGGCTGAGCGGAAAGAAGACATTCGAATTTTTTAAACTCCTATCAGGTGCCTGCCCCTAAATGGTCTGTGCATTTTTTTTAGATTGAAGCGGGTGGGGATGGGGTGGGTGTTTGGGGCTTTAACGTCCTTTTCCACCACATACGGGTGATATCAAAGAAAGGGCAACGATGAAAAAGCCAGCACAAATATTTGGCCCCAGCCGGGATACGAACTCACGACCCGAGCATTAGAAGTCCAACGCTCTGCCATTCGGCCACCCCGGCTCCCCTTAGATTGAAGCATTTTAAGGGGTGACTGCGATGCCTGATACTAATAGGGAATATATTACAGGCATTTCGAGGCCTCGTGCATTTGTGGTATGAAACCTCACAGCACATATGCCAACCAGAGTCACCACAATGGTTGCAGATGCTATACTGTGTCCAAAATGACTGATTCTAAGTGCATTCGATGAAGAGTTTTCCGCGGCGTTGTTGTATTCCCGACAAAACGTATGGAGACTTTGAAGACGACCCCAGGGAGATTACTGAGAGATAGCGCGGAGCGCCTATGAGCTTTTCCGAGTGTAGAGATACCATCTTGATCTGAAATGAAATGAACTGACGGCGTCTTCATTTTAACGGAAAGCGTTACTTTGGCTACATCAACCTAAACTTTCTCAGGGTGGAGAAAACATTTTTTTTTTATATATTAAAAAAAAAAACACCTGCTGCTCTAACAAATGGGCCAAAGACGGACACTAATGTTCAGGGCCAGACAGGTCCAGTTCGGAAATACTGTATCATTTTCAGGGCATTCCGATCAGTAATTTTGCCAGATTTCTGTCGCATGCAAGAGACTAAAATGAAGACAGAGACTTTTTTCTTCACTTTTTTTTTCTTCGTACGTACAACTCAAACTTTGTAATTGACACCAAAGTTTTGGGTTGTTTTTGTTGTTGTTGTTGTTTTTTTTTGTTTGTTTAATTGTTTTTTTTTGTTTTTTGTTTGTTTTTTTTTGCTGAAGGGGGAAACGTCAAGCTTAAAATTGATACTGACTCTGATTTTTTTATTTTTCGAAATCAGTACAGCACTCACAATACGTAACAGAAATGGATTGGTTACTGCGGGCCGGGCACGTGGTCATTCTTTTTCTGCTTGAAAGGGGGAAAACTCAAGTTAAAAAACTGATAATCTGCGTTTTTGTTTTGTAATCAGTACAGCTCTTGCTGTAGGTGACAGAAATGGATTTGATCACTGCAAGCCGGATAAGTGGTTATTGAAATACTTGGACACAGGCGACATTTGAGGATTAGTTGCCGAGGGGTGTTAGGCGAGACCCGAATGAGTAAGCGTGGGAAGTATTTTGAACGACAAGCAGCCTCTTACTCGGCTAATAGCTTAATTGTACATGCTATTGATATGTATCAGACCAGTCTACACTTCAGCCCGAAAAATCACGTGCTTAGTAGGTTAGGGACAGGACGCAGGCTAACTCAGGTTTGACGTAGATTTATTTTATTTTATTTTATTTTATTTATTTATTTATTTATTTATTTTTTTTTTTATTTTTTTTTTTTTTGGGGGGGGGGGGGGGGGTGTTGAAGCAAGTGCTGAGACCATCTGCAATACTGATTAAAAAAAGAATACTATCAAAATCAATATTGTCAAATCCTTGCCGAAAGGCACAGACAGTTCAGTTTGTATAGGACCA
>JACVVK020000059.1:737500-747500 GCA_018292915.2 Batillaria attramentaria
TCATCATCATCATCATCATCATCACCACTTTGTACGAGCGGTCGAACACCCAAATTCTACGACCTTTGTTACACTACTGGAGCGCTCAGTGTAATCGCCTCGTCATCACGTACGCTTTTGCAGGCTCAGTGCCAGCGTTACAGACGCTGTCACTGTCCAAGTGTCTAAATGGTGTGGTGACAGACACCACGAAACCAGCTCAGAACGATCTCTGAGCATAAAAAATGGTAGCGTTAACCCCTTAAACGTTTCATAGGTAATGGACCGATTTGACCTGCTTACTATGCCAAGTACTTGCTGCATGCTATCCCACAGACATAGAGATCTCTCCCTTCTACAATGGGTTGTAGAAATGAAAGATCTGTGTGCGTGCGCGTGTGTGTTCCTGTATTGGTTTCTGTTAGTTCTTTTAGTTCTTTTAGCTCTTTTTACTAGTTTTTAGTTCTTTTAGCTCTTTTTACTAGCTTTTAGTTCTTTTAGCTCTTTTTACTAGCTTTTAGTTCTTTTAGCTCTTTTTACTAGCTTTTAGTTCTTTTAGCTCTTTTTACTAGTTTTTAGTTCTTTTACTAGTTTTAGTTTTTAGCTCTTGCGCGTTCTTTTAGTCCTTTCAGCCTTGTACGCGCTTAGAGCTCACTGAGAATAAGCGCTTTATAAGTATCCATGATGATGATGATGATGATGATGATGATGATGATAGAATATACTAAGATCAGAAATGGGGAAGCAGCCTGACCCACCCTTGGACGAAAAACATCATTACAGGCACTATTTTTTTTTTTAATTTTTTTTTTACTATCTTTCCTTTCAAAACCTCTCCCTAAGCGCCGTGAGCACTCAGTTAGGGTGGAGCCGTGCGCTATATCAAGTCTCCATCATCAACATCATCATCATAATTTTTAGACTGTTAGGCTCAGAGACTGTTGTACGAGCGGTCGAACAGAAGGCATGTAGAAGTCGAGGTTAGGGTTTTTAGCTCCGGGTTAGAGTCTAACCTCGAACTAAACTAGCTCTAAAGTTAAATTTTCTGTTTTTTTGTTTTTGTTTTAGTTTTAATCAGGAAGCGGGTCCATTCCAGCCAGATGCCTAAGCCGTTATAGAAGGATTTATTTCTTCCTGTCTTCGCCTCCTTTTTTTAAATACAATTTTGTTTTTTGGTTTCATAGTCTGGGTTAGGCCCGTAGCCGTGGGTTAAAGTAACCTCGACTTTTACATTCGGGCCCTGATCTGATGTGGTGGTGTCAAGCGTCACACAACACGCACAAACACATCTGCAGACAGGCTTGCGTGCAGCTGACTGGAGCGCTCAGTGTAATCGCCTCGTCATCACGTACGCTTTTGAAGCCAAAACGCAGTAGCCAGTGACAGTGTGGTTACCAACTCGCACCGGTAGCTCACCGAGTTCAAGCAGCCAAAAAGGGCAACACGACCGACGCCGTTTACGGAACGGCTGAGTTTTCCTCCTTTACGCGGCCATCAAACGTCAGTGTGTTGCATTCAAAGCTCTACTAATCGCTAAGATTATTTCGAGCGCACAGGCGCAGTCACAAGCGCCAGAGTTCCAAAAGAGACGTGTTCTTATATACACTATAGTAATAGTAGGAACAGCGCGTCTCAAAAACGGCTGGGGCCAAATATTTTGTGCTGGCTTTTTCATCGTTGCCCCGTCTTTGATATCATCCGTATGTGGTGGAAAAGGACGTTAAACCCCCAAACACCCACCCGCCCGTCTTAATAAAATCGATGCCATGAGTAGACCGGTTTTTTTTTTCTTTTTTTTCACTAGCATTTTGTCCCTTTCGGGGACTTTTGGCTGCTTCCCCCGGGGAAGGCGCAGCGGCGCGGTGCAGCGCCACCCAACACCTATCCTATACATATATTTTTTTTTTACAATTTTGCTGGAGAGGGGGGGGGGGACCGGATAACCCGGAGAGAAATCATCGATGAACAGCCCGGCAGCCAGGAAAAACCGGTATCACATATCACAAGCTCGACCTGTGCTCGAACCGACGCTTCATTGCCATGACATTGGTGACGGCCGTTCAGTAGCGCAGCGGTTAAATCCGACGCGCTACCTGTTGGACCACCGCTCGCCCCTAAGCCGCTCAAGCCGGAAATGAACATTCTACCCACTGATACAAGCCAAAACTGGACAGAGGTTCTTTAATTCAACTCATATAAAATATTTCAGAGTGATAGGACCCCCTAAAAATAGAAACAAGCAACACAAAAAAAGGGGGGAGCAGAGCAAGTGACAATACGTCAAAGAAAGTCTTGAGAAGTGAAACTTCCCTGTGTCACGCTTCTTATGTCACGCAAATGTCACGCTCGGCTGAATCTGAGCGACATCAGGCAATTTTCCACGGCCACCTCTATCCCTGGCACTGTACGCAAGATATCAGCCTCCTCCCAAGAAAGGCAAAATGTTCGGCAGCGTAAGTCACGAGACACTCAGAACGCGCATGACATGTGAAACTCTCCCATTTCACCAAGTCACGCGAGGCGCGACTCCCACACAGCTGCCCTACGACACTCACATTAAAAAAAAGTATTATTTTACTCTTTATTATCCGATTGCTGGGAAAAATTCCTGCAGGCATGGTGGGTGTGTGTCATTGTTTTCCGTTCCGCGGTCCCTCCCGTTTGCACTGAGATCATAAACGTGTACAATTGTTATTGTGCGTGTGCGTGCGTACACGAAGGCGAGACAGTCGCCGTAAACGAGTCTGCAGGTGAGTTTTGAAAGGATTTGGAAAAGGGTGGGTGGGTGTTTAGGGGTTTAACGTGCTTTTCCACCACAGGGTGATATCAAAGACGGGGCAACGATGAAAAAGCCAGCACAAATATTTGGCACCAGCCGGGATCGAACTCACGACCCGAGCATTAGAAGTCCAACGCTCTACCATTCGACAACCCCGGCTCCCCGATTTGGAAAGGAGAGATCCCACCAAACCCCGACCGCCCACCCCCTGACAACCTGCAGTCCGGACGCCTTCACCACCAGGCTGATGTGAACGGTGACCACTCCTCGATCCTCTTCACATGGGGAGAGAGAGAGAGAGAGAGAGAGAGAGAGAGAGAGAGGAAATGAAATGAAATTTTCCAAGGATAAAAAGATATAGGTACGAAGACCTGTCGTCTATCTTGTCCTTGCTAAACTAGGAGAACTACAAAAACGCACAGATAGACATTTCTGCATGGAATCAGATCTTGACCAATGCAATACGAAAAACGCATAGTTATTAAAACGGGTATAGCGGGCAAAACGATCAACGTTAATTCATGGACATATTGTGCTATGTAAACGTTTGACGTTAGTATAATTATATATTGCGCACAATAAACTTAGTAAAACAGAGAGGTAAAATGGGTGAACATTGCAAAACTTTGAGAAGAATGTGTTATGGGTAATATGGATAGGGTTTACTTGGCCTGGTGTAGTGGCTATGGTATGGCAAATGTTTGTGGGAGAGAGAGAGAGAGAGAGAGAGAGAGAGAGAGAGAGAGACTCTACCCAAAAAATGTCAAAACGTTATCGCGTTTCTTTATGTGCACAACTGACACTTCCTGTGACGTACAAACAAGAAGAGAGAAGCAGCAATCTTGTAAATATCAGAACCAGACGTAAAATTGGTTTGGCTCGTTAATTTCTACATTGTACGGACGAAACATAGAGTCATAAAACAAGGTAGATTCCTCTACAAAGACTGGCTAAAGTGCAAATACACATTACAGCGGAAGACTGGTCTATTTTCAAAGACACAGGCGCGGATGCTGGATTTTTTGTTGTTGTTGAGCTGCAGCCGCAGCAGACAAAATGCCGTATATGGTAACTATTCTAGGGATTTTTTAATTAGGGCCTGGTCTACGATCGATTCACCAATCATGGCCAGCCGTCATCGGCGTAGGACTAAACTGATGCAGTGTATCGGTGTGGGCATTACTACTGTAACGATACGGTAGTGATAAAACCAAGCGAGACTCTCTCCCGGTGTGTGTGTGTGTGTGTGTGTGTGTGTGTGTGTGTGTGTGTGTGTGTGTGTGTGTGTGTGTGTGTGTGTGTGTGTGTGTGTGTGTGTGTGTGTGTGTGTGTGTATGAGCTGACTCCAGATTAGGCGCTTTATACATATACATATGATTATTATTATTATTGTGTGTGTGTGGGGGGGGGGGGGGATTGTTCCCCAACCAAACCAAGGGATTCAATCCTGGTGCCTGTGTATCAACTGGCGAACGCCGTATAACCACTTGGCCAAATCGGCTTGTCGTTAAGATGTGGGGAACCCGGATTGCTCAGGTGCATGATAAGGTGTTGGACTCTCAATGCTCGGGTCGTGAGTGCGGATCCAGATTTTAGCCAAACATTTAATTTCACCCGTATTATGTGGTGGAAAAGGACATTAAACTCCATACAACAAACCAACCAATGTCCCCAGTCAGACAACGGGGAGGGATACTGGCAATAGTATGAAACTGTTTAAAGGAGCGAATTCTACCCTTTGTATGCTCACAGATCATTCTGAACTATTTTCGTGCTATCTATCGTCACACCACTCAGACACCTGCACAGTGACCGCGTCTGTAATGCTGGCACTAGACAACAGAAGCCGGTCTCTGGGGCGGTCGGTGGTCTAGTGGTTAAGAGACTTGTCACCAATGCGAGAGGTCAGGGGTTCGAGTCTCACTCGGGGCAAAGAATTTTTTTTCTTCTCGTATGTGGCACCGTTCATTCGGGCCGATCGTCTGGGATTCTCTCCGGGTACCCCGGCTTCCTCCCCCTCTGCTTTGGAAATGTTCAGCCCACCAAATTTGAAAAAAAAATGCAATTCGAAATTCCGAAATTGAAATAGCTGACCTGACCCTTCGCACCACGTGATTGTAATGTGTTTATGTCCAGTGTGTGAAAGAATGCGTGTGATTCACGTGAGCGTGCGTGTTGGGTTCAGTTCGCGGCGCTTTGAGCCGATTCATGAAATGGGTAAAGCGCCTATACAATACTCATTATTATTATTATTACTCGATGACGTGGGGACCACACTGAGCGTTTCAATAGTGTACAATTAAAATGTCCGACCGCTCGCGCAATGTGTAAACAACACTGTATCGCATTAAGAGCTGTACTAATCATCATGATGGAGTATTTTGAGCGTACAGGCGCACTCACGAGCGAAACTGTTCCAAAACATAAGTTGGCGGCTTAGCAAAGATGGACTTAGCCCGTTTAACATGAAACGAAAGACATCAACCAAGGACGGTTGACCGTTTTAGAGTTTTACGTATTTACAAGGTGATATCAAGGACGGGGCGACGAAAATAAGGCCAGCGCAAAGCTTTGGCCCTAGCCGGGATTCGAACTCACGACCGGAGCATTGGAAGTCCAAAGCTCTACCAGCCCGGCTACTCCGGTGTGACACGGCGGGATGATCTCCCCAGCTCCATATGCTCCGGGGCACTTCCCGCGTTAACGCTGGACGTACTCCCCCTAGTCTAAACCACACGCAGACTAGCGGTTTGTTTCATTAGTGGAGCGTTGGGAGTAAGTAAGTCAGGCGTGTGGAGGGTGGGGTATGTCTCGTTGAAACTGTACGGAATACATGTAGCTTTAACGCGGGAAGTGCCCCGGAGGATGCGGAGCTGGGAAGTACCTCCTGAGTGTTACACCGGTACCACGATCAACCAAAGAGATGAAAATACTTTTCTTTTGCTTTCTCCCCCGCTCCAACTCTTCGCTTGGTTCGGTGTTATTCCTCCAAAGTCATCATTGAAATACACGGACGGCTCGGAAGCTGGGGCACTTTTTACTATGCATGAATATGACGATGAGGATGACGGTATGATGATATGATGGTATGGAGGTCCATGTGGTTTGAGACTGCGTGACAAGCATTCCGCGCTTCCCGTCATAGATTTCCCGGCGTTCAACAGGCCCCGGAACTACGGGTACTAGCGGTGCCGGCCGAGTAATCACCCACATCATGAGATGCGTCTTAACAAGGGAGGCACCCTCAAAGTGGCACCCGTGAAGTAGGTGAATCTCGGCTGTGTGGTAACAGCCTCCCCACTGTGCCCATAGCACATCCCGTCTGTGTAGGAACCGACCTGAACAGGAAAAATCCCGTGCTAACCACTGCACTACGGGGACCGGTTAAGATGAAAATACTGGGTCCAAAACGACGACAGAGGAAGGCCGCTTGACACTTCACTTCAGTGACTCGGTCTCCCGGGCTCTTGCTTATTAGCTAAACTCCCCAATCATCTCCACACACAAAAATCTGCTCTTTCATTATGAAGGGTGCGAAATTCACGTTTTTGCCCATCCCTCGAAACCATGCGACTTTTTTTTTTTTTTTTTTTTTTCTGTCTATGCTACCCTGAGAGTTCGTCGCAGAAGCAAAGGACCTCGGCACGTGACTGCTCGCCGGCCGGTGAATGGATTACTGCGGCTGCGCAGCTAGTCACGTGGGATTTCATGTTTACTGAGCTTGTGCACTTTCTGGACTGGCGGTGGCCGTTTCGGGGGGGGGGGGGGGGAAAGAAGTCGCAGAAACAGGAGATTGTCATACAAACTCAGACCGTTGCTTTTCTCCCGACCAGCAAGTGAGGGGAAGTTTCAAGTCGTGGAGAGAGAGAGAGAGAGAGAGAGAGAGAGAGAGAGAGAGAGAGAGAGAGAGAGTATATAAAGATTAAACAAAAATGAAAAAAAAAAAAAAAACACAGAAAAACTTCTGTCAGACTACGTGTACAACTGAAGTACTGAGTCAGCTCAAAACAGAGAGAGACTTTGACTTTGATGCTTTATTTAACAACGGTAGAAGATGTTGGTTTCAATAACCCTTTTTCAAACTTGCCGTTGAACACTAAACTACATACGACATAAAGGTAGTACAAAAAGCACAAGAGTATTAGAGAGAGAGAGAGAGAGAGAGAGAGAGAGAGAGAGAGAGAGAGAGAGAGAGAGTTTTCCAAATGATAAATATTTATATAAGATTAAACAAAAATGAAGAAAAAAATAGAAATACTGATGCCGGCCAGACTACGTGTACACCTAAAGTACTGAGTCAGCTCAGAGAACACAGAAAACACAGAGAGAGAGAGAGAGAGAGAGAGAGAGAGAGAGAGAGAGAGATTCAATAAAACATTACCATGAAAAGACAAACCAACCTAAGCAATTCCAGTAACAATGGACAAGAGCGAAAATAAATATAAGCAATAACGCTTGTTCTGCACGAGCAAATACTGCACACCCATCAAACGACTGGATTCTAAACGAAACGGTGCGGGGAAGAAGTAAAGTGCAAAAACCGTGAAAAAAAAGTAAATCTGCCTTTTATAAGTTAAAATTGAAGCGATTTTTTTTGGTTGTTGTTTTTTTCTTATGGAATTAGAATACAAATTCAAAAATCAAATTAAAAATCAATGAACCTACAACGTAGACAATCACAATCACATACTTTTATAAAAAGTTTCCCGGAGCAATAAAGGTTCTTATCTTCGATAGTTCTTCTACTTTTGTAAAGGTGAGTCATTGAAAGACAGAAAGAAAATGCTTCACCGGGATAACTTGTAAGTATGTGTTCGTGTTTAACGTCGAACTGTTAACAAAGCGTATTGTTTCTCGTAGTAGTCTGGCTTTTTGGGTTCAAGGAGTAACGGCGTTCTAGGTGGAACTCGTGACCTTCTGAAGGTGAGGTTTCCGACCTTCAAAACATTTGTGTTTTTTCTTTAAAACAACAACAACAAATACAATGCATAACGTACAAAGTACGACGCAAGGAATGTCTCGTACAGAATATACTCACCATGTTTATGCATTGTAAAGTCCTTGAATTTGTGTATCACGAGCAATAACAAGGTCTTAATGAAGACTAGCTGAGATCCTCGGAACTAGATGAGAAAACAACACTTTCACAGACTATTAAGACAACAACAATCACAAACAGCAAAGACACAGCACCACAGCACTTATCTCTTTCCTCACACAGGAGGCCACTCACCTTTTATATGAGTTGTTTTCCCCCTGGGGGACGAGCGTCACTGCGTCCTCCGGTAGGTGGCAGCACACACGTCAGTCCACGCCTTTCAAAGACCCACCCCCTCTTTCGTACCATCCTATCTTCCAGTACGTGGTTTGTGTTCGATTGATGATGTGGCGTACGCACATCAGACTCAATCTGCCTGCCAGTGACTGGTTTGTGTTCGATTGATGAATTGGCGTACAATCACCAGCTTTACTCTGCCTTCCTTACGCGTACGCTGCTCTCTGGTGATTAGTTGTAAGAACGGCGAGAACGAACCGATTTCAAAAATGCGTACGCCGGAACAAGAAGCCCGCGCCCTCGCGTTACGAAGTTCAAGCAGTACACAATCATTCCGTCTTTCTGATGCAGTGGACCGCTTGCGCAGCACAGAATGTACTTGTTAGTATTCTTTGTTTGCACATCCAGGCAAGGTTACTGATAATAAATAGAGAGTTTCTTCTCATCTAGCCATTTTCTACTGATGGTGGGTGGTTTAAAATATGCTTCTTGTTAAAGGCACTATTGCCACCATTACTAGGTTTCACATAGAGAAACTTCTGCTCTGGAACAGTTGCTCTTGTGACTGCGCCTGTGCGCTCGAAACAGTCTATCTTAGAAATTAGTAGAACTCCGAATGCAACACACTGACGTTATATGGCCGCGCAAGACGAGGAAAACTCAGCTGTCCGTAAAACGCAGGCCGCCACGTTTCGCTTGTCGGCTGCTTGAGTTAGTTAGTTAGTTTTTTTTAGGGCTTTACGCCGCGCAATCCCTAAAAAAATAACTAACTAACTCAAGCAGCCGACAAGCGAAACGAACTCGGTGAGCTATGATGTCGAGTGTAGTCACCACACTGTCACGGGCTAAACTCAAGCCTGTCTGTGCATGAATTTGTGTATGTGTCTTAATAATAATAATAATAATAATAATAGAATATTTATATAGCGTGTAACCTTATCTAAGCTCTAGGCGCTTTACATAAAATACACATTTATTCATATAAGACATAAGAAAACAGATAAAACAAGCACAAGACAGGTAAAACTGACAAAACAGATAAAAACTGATAAAACTCATATCCACACACACACACACACACACACACACACACACACACACACACACACACACACACACACACACACACACACCCGTTCCCTGCGCACACACGCAGTCACACCAGCAGAACGACAACATGGCACAGCTATGAGAGGGTGAAGAGATGGGTTTTCAGTCGGGACTGGAAGGCGGGATTGGAAGGATTCCTTGTTTGAACTGTTTCTGATTGTAAGAGGGAGCTGATTCCAAGTAACAGGGGCCTGGTGACGGAAGGAACGCTGACCGAATGATTTAGTTCTGCAGGAGGGAATCTAGAAAATGTAGGTGTCAGAGGATGAACGCAGTTGTCGGGAGGGAGTGTAGATGTGAAGGAGGTCAGAAAGGTATTGAGGGCCAGTGCCAATGACACTAGTGTGACGATAGTCAGCACCAAAACGGCTCAGAACCATCCGTGAGCCTACAAATCTTATAATTATCAAAATTAGCCTATTACGACCTTTAAACATACTTTCCTCAGGTTTTTCAGAGTTACGAATCATACAAGAGTTTTCATAAATAAACCTAGTACCATTAGAACTTCTTCAGCCGCATTTGATTTTCCAGTTTCGAGCTAAAACCGAACGTTTTGAACAGTCCAAAAGTTTAGGTTTAGCCAAAAACTTTAGGGGAGATACACAACAGTGCTGTAAGTCGCTCTGCATCGGATGGCGCAAGTTGCTGGTCATTATGTGGCAGTATGGATTAGCTGAACGGGCAAGATAACGACAGCTGTGTAATGCTTGTCTTGTCAATCTGTCCAAAAAATAAAATAAAAATAAAATAAAAAAGATAACGATAAGGGACACCGTACGGGTTGCTGAAACTACCAGAAGCCTCTTTAATCTCAGAGTGACCGGTCCAACTCAGCGTAGTGGTTACAGGAATGG
>JACVVK020000059.1:750000-800000 GCA_018292915.2 Batillaria attramentaria
AAGAGATGGGTTTTCAGGTTCGATTTGAACTGGGACAGTGTGGGAAGGTCACGAAGTTCGACTGGCAGCGAGTTCCAAACATTTGGGGCGAGGAAACTGAAGGAGCGTATCTATCTATCTATCTATCTATCTATCTATCTATCTATCTATCTATCTATCTATCTATCTATGCATACATATAAGTATATGAATGAATACATAAAAAAAAAAAATTATATTTGTCATGTCACCTAAACATTTCCACCTTTTCCTTTTACATCGTGTAACGTCAAAACTGTAAACCTGCCGTATACATCGTTTAATGTTTAACGTTTTCTGTCCTGTACTTGTATGCCAAGCAATCATCATCATTATCGTCGTCGTCGTTGTCATCATCATCGTCGTCGTCGTTGTCAACGACAATGTGTGTGTGTGTGTGTGTGTGTGTACGCGCGCGCATACGTGCGAAGACCTCTGGAATGACCTCTGGAATGACCTCTGAATGTAACTTCCGTCAAGAGGACACGCCGTGTAATGGCAAATGACGTTGACGTAATGTCCTTTTCCTCAAATGACGTCAGTGGACTTACTGTGTTTGGTCATTACACGGCATTCAAGCCGAGGACATTCACACCTGACCCTACACCCACATCACCTACCCACCTACCTAGGAATCAACGTACGTAAATATCTACCTGACTCATCAAAAGCTCTCGCTCATGTAGTCAGACCCGTAAAACCAGACTCTCTTTTCCCTGCATCGTGGCGTCCTGCGGGTCGCTCCCTAGCCCCATGATGACAGATAGGAATATGTACAGTCATTATGCCTCTCATTAATTACATGCCGAGCTTGAGTGTCCGCAGGAGCCATTGCCCTGAGGGCGTTCCCGTGCGTGCAAGCAAGCCATCGAGGACAGGCTGGTGGGCGATGGAATCATTGGGAGAGAGAGTGGTGGTTGGCAAATTTCAGCAGGCACCGAGGGTACGGTGTGTAGTGCTCGATAGTGCGGGACATGATCTTGAATTGTGGAGGGTGAAGCTACACACTTTATTTCAGTGAGTTGCTTAGACGGTAGGCGACATGGCTATCCTTGACAAACAAACAAACAAACAAACAAACCATGAAGCTAGCGAACGAACGAACGAACACAGAAACAAACAAGCAAGCAAACACACGGATAAACAAACAAAAACAAACAAAAGACTGAAAACACAAACGAACTAACACGAACGAACAAATGAACAAACAAGATTGTCGAACAAACGAAGGAACAACGAACGAACAAACAAACACACGTACACAGAATGGAAATATCGAACGAACAAATAAACAAACCAGCACACGAGCAAGCAAAAAAAAAAACAACAAAAAAACAACCAAACAAACAACAAAAAAACAACCAAAAAACAAAACAAACCAAAAAAAAAACAAAAAACCCGAAGAATGAACAAACGAACAAACAAACGAACGAACGAACGAACTAACTGACGAACGAACAAACAAACGAACGAACAAGCAAGTAAAGAAAAAAGGGAAATAAAAAAAAGTACAAACAAACTAAAGAATTTTCAAGCAATGAAAGAAACGAACAAACGAACGAACAAACAAACAAACCAATAAACAAACAAACAAACGAACACGCAAGCACACAAACAAACGAACGAAACACTTTGCCTTTAAAACCTAGCTCATGGTAAAAGGTTGTAATCTGGGCAAACTGTCGCTTGGACTTCATCCCTCGGGTATCCCCTTAGTTGTCATGGACTCACGAGTCCTGAATACTTTCACACTAATGAGCTAACGACCCTAACCCTTAGCATATATACAACGCCGTCGTATCCCTGCGCCACACGGATCCGACGTGAAGAAAATGCACGTCGCTTTAGTGTGTCTACGCCCGCTTTTGCTGTTCTTTCTCCCTTTGCCCGCTATCTTTACACGTCCTTGGGGGTCTTAATAAAACTAATATAAGCAGAATCATCGTAAGACCAAATGTTTCGCTGAGGTCTGCCTCGCCGTGTATTAATTCCCCCCAGGCTGGGGTGGCCTCGTTTTCAACTGTCGTCTCCAAAGAGTGCTTAAAGAACCCGGACATCGTTAAAGTGTCTGGGGGCTATTGTTCGAGCTGCGCGGAAGAGACAAAGTGACCGCAGAGATAATGTCGGGGGGTCATTGCTTTCTGGTGTATGGATACTGGGGGTCATTGCTTTCTGGTGTATGGATACTCGCCTCTGCTCGAAAACGGCCAGTTGTTTTTTTATACTCTGTCAAACATTTACTATTGAGGAAGAAAGGTCGTCGTCGTCGTCGTCGTCATCGTCATCATCATCATCATCAATCTGAACATGGGTGTGCTTTTTTAAACACTTATATATTATGTTATTATCATCATGAAGTTATGAATACCAAAAGGCATAAAACATTTTTTTTCTAACTTAGAGGGAGAACAGCCCCCCCCCCTCCAACAAAAAACAAAAACAAAACAAACAAACAACAACAAAAAAAACCACCACCACCACCACCAATACCCCCCCCCCCCCCCCCCAAGAAAAAAACAAAAACAAAAAACAAACCACCACCACCACCACCCAAAAAAACAACAACAAAAAACAACAACAACAACAACAACAACAACAAAAACCCCACCAAAAACAAGAACAAAATAAAACACAAAAACAACAACAAAAAACACACAAAAAACAGCAACAACAACAAGAAACACAACAACAACCACCAAAACAACAGCACAAAAAAAGAAACAAAACAAGAAAACAACAACAACAAGAACAAGCAAACAGTTGTCAAAACTGATGAAGAATCCTTGGATACCCCCCCCCCCCCCCCCATCCTTCGATACCCCCCCCCCCCCACACACACACACACACTCCCACCAGCCCGCTTGTCTTCTGCGTAGATATCGCTCCATCAAGGTGGAAACCAACCTTAAACCTCGCACCAAATAATCAACCACCCAGCTGACACTATGTACTTCCAAGCCACTGACTTCGCCTAGCCATATACACTCCCGACTGACCTCGTCACAACCCGGACTTTCCAAGGGCAGAAAACAAATTCGGGCAGAGGGCCCTATACTGTTTGCAAACCTGATACAGTCAGACCTGCTTAGACGGTTATTTGGGTTACATGCCACTTATAACTTCCCGGGGGCATGTAGTAAAAATTCCGCTTAAAAAAAAAAAAAAAAACTACAGAATTTTTCCCCATGTTAATATTTGTTAGGAGAGGAAAAAAATGGCAATCTGGGGCTGTTTGTTGGCTTTGTAAATAAGTTTCATGTCAGGTAATAGTGAAAACAGTGAAAACTTAGCCTGACATGTGGACTATTTGTATTCGTGCGCGGCTGGCACAAGAGCTAGCAGACGACAGAGGAATGAGGGGGCAGGTCGGTCGCTGCTAGCATTGCCAAAATCTGAACACTGGAATTTGTTTAAATTTACCCTACGCATTAGTCTTTGCTGGATTCTTGTGATTTGTGTGTGTGTGTGTGTGTGTGTGTGTGTGTGTGTGTGTGTGTGTGTGTGTGTGTGTGTGTGTGTGTGTGTGTCTGAATTTCAAAGCATTTTTAGGCTCCTTTGGGTCCACAACTCAGGGAACTCGGATGTGAGACACAATGACAGAGTAGACACCATCGCCGGCCGGGCAAGCATTACGGATGTCCTGCGCCTAGGGAGGTCAGAAGTAGTGAGAAGTCTGAGACGAACGTTGCATGAGCAAAAGCCCCGGTCACTGTTCCTTAGGCCGTCTGAAGAGCAGAGGTGTTCAGGGAGGCAATGTACGACGATCGAAGCTAAAAGGGCATGACAGGGCCTGCGTGAACCAAACGAACGTGGGAACAGTCACACAGACGACACTGGAAAGATCACTGAGAGATAGGGTGGAGCGCCTATGGGCGTTTCCGAGAGCAGAGATACCATCTTGATCTGATCTGAACGCTTTTCCTGCTCCTCGGATTTCCATGATAAGCAGGTTTTACTGTAGTTGTTAAAGAAAAAAAAAAAAGAAAAAGAAAAAAAGGTTTAAACGTCTGTTTTGGTTCGACAGTGGGTGAAGGTAAATGCAATGAATCGGACAGGTGTGTCATGGTAAATTGAATTTTCCCTATCGCTGGAGATTGCTTTGCATGCTGCGAACTGCGGCTGGAGATGTGAGAGAAAAGACATTCAGATGCGATACTGTATCGTTGTTATGTGCGTGGCAAGTTCTCGGGCACTTTGGCAATCTGTAATCTGACTGGGTCAAACTGTTCTTCACTACTACTCGCTTTGCTGATATAATCATTATTGACTCCGTGATGTGTCTGCAGAGAGAAAACAGACCAAATCTAGATGCCGGCTTCAGCCCAAACAATCTCCTCAAACCTGAGGAGATTGTGTGCTGTCCCTACAACGTGCTGTGCACGTGATTCTTCGGGTTAAACTCTAGACTGGAAAGATGGGAATTACACAACACTTCGCTAAACTACAAAACAAAACAAAACACAACAACAACAACAACAGCAACAGCAAAAACGCACATGAAATCTGTCTCGGAGAATGCCGGAGGTTTAGGGAGGGTCTCTCACATAGTTGCTGTCAACGGACAGAGGACACACAGGCAAACAGACAAACAGACAAACGATAAATAGCTCACTCCAACACTCCAACCAGAGAGAGAGAGAGAGAGAGAGAGAGAGAGAGAGAGAGAGAGAGAGAGAGAGAGAGAGAGAGAGAGAGAGAGAGAGAGAATGAATCTTTATTTCTCAACGGTAGACGTTTTAACACAAAGGTCAGTTTTCTATCTTCTTGCCGTTGCTACAACTATTACATAATTATTAGGAAACGGAAAGAGTAAAACGAAAATGTATAAAATATATAATATACACAGTGATGTTGCCAGGATTTTTTTTCTTTGGCGCTTTAGAGAGAGCCGAAATTTGGTCTGTCATGGCTGTTTCGGCTTTTTACAGAAAGTTTCGGCTCTCTCTGCCGAAGAAGTTTCACAAGTTTTTCGACTAGATTCCCTACTGTTACGTGCTCCCTCCACTTCCATGAATTAAAGAAGTTCTGTAAAGTTGCGTTTTCTTGGAAATTAGTCCAGCCAGCACAGGAATCTCGCAGAAACGGACAAAATCGAGCCGATTCACTCGTGAAAACTTCGGCTCGGCAAGCCGACACGACAGACAGATTATCGGCTTTAAAAAAAAAAAAAAAGAAAAAGAAAATCAGCTTTTAGCCGAGATCCGACCCCAAACGACATCCCTGATACAGAGAGAGAGAGAGAGAGAGAGAGGGTGGGGGGGTGTTTGGGGGTTTAACGTCCTTTTCCACCACATAGGGTAATATCAAAGACGGGGCAGCGATGAAAAAGCCAGCACAAATATTTGGCCCCAGCCGGGATCGAACTCACGACCCGAGCATTAGAAGTCCTACGCTCTACCATTCGACCACCCCGGCTCCCCGAGAGAGAGAGAGAGAGAGAGAGAGAGAGAGAGAGAGAGAGAGAGAGAGAGTACAACCATAAACCATTAATTCGATAAAGCTGTTTCGCTTGCAGGCAAGGCCAATCCGTACAGATAGCACGAGATCTAATTTTTGGATCTCGGTAGAGGGCAAAGCTGAAACATCATAACAGGGTAACGGCCGATAAAAAGGCCGCTGTGACGTCATTGGCATATTTATGACATCATCTTAGCGCACGGGTCAGCTGGTGCATTTGCAGACAACACGGCGAGAACTGGGACATGAAAACCTTTACTTGCAAAAACGTGTTCGTGGGTACATAGCATGTTTATGCATCGTCATCAACAACATCAATAAAGAAATACACACATACAAGACGCGTTCAAACATCGAACAGTGGTAAAGGATACTACAAAGCAGTGTACTTATTTACTCCTCTCTACATCCCCGCACCGCACCAATGACCCTGCTCCCCCTCCCCTGCCCCTCCGCACCCCTGCCCTCCCCCCCCCCCATTACCCTCTCCAACTCCCATTCTCCCGCCTCATATATTTGCGACCTTTTCTTGTGATTTCTTTCAACTTACGTACTCTACTGTTTTGTTCGTTGTTTTTGGTTGAATCGTTTTCAGGGGCGCCGGAACCGGTGGGGCAGGGCGGGGGGGGGCAGCTGCCCCCCCCCCCTCCTGTACCCAAGCAGGGGGGGGGGGGCAAGAGCATCGTTTTGCCCCCCCCCCCTGGAAAATCAGGTAACTATGGCAAGGGGAGGGGGGGGCAAAGCCATGGTGTTGCCCCCCCTCCCTTCCCCTACCCCCCCTCCCCCTCTTCCTGCTCTCTCCCGCTTTTCACTTTCTTCGGGCAACGTCCTTCCTTTCACTGGCTCACTGGTTCGGAAAGGTTTTTTGTCTGTGCAGCATCTGACCGCCCCCCCCCCCCCCCGTTCCCCCCTCTGAGATTCTGCCCCCCCCCCCCTTCCCCCCAACATCTTCCGGCGCCCCTGGTTTTACCAGGCAAGATTTACGGTTCCATGACGGCTCTTACTTCAGCCAACACGAGTATAACCAAAGCGAAACGCTCTCACTAAGCCAAAAATTTAATTTAAATCTGTGCAGACATAAATTAATTCTGATTTTTTTTTTTTAAGGCCACTGGTGCACAACCCCAAACTTACTTTGCAGGAATTGAGCTAACATTTAAGGCAATGTCATTAACGATGATGATGACGATGATGATGACGACGATAATAATAATAATCTTTGTGTCTGCATTATTTTACATGTTGTATGTGATGTTGTGTTGCATGTACATGTAAATGAAATGCCGAAACTCTTTTTTTTTTCTTAATCGATTTTAAAGGATTTTTTTTTTTTTTTTGCAAAGGCGGACCATACAATACTCAAAAGACTACGTGCAGACTTGCAGGTGAAAAAAACCTATCATACACGACAGGGCCAATGGAAGATTTGTCTTTTCAATCACTGTGGTAACACAGGGGCGTAGTCAAAATGGCGAGTCAAGACGCCGGTGCCACATCGAATTCAAAGTTTCGATGACGATGCTATAACCATAATTATGTCTGAGTGCATTAAGTTTTTTTTTTTTTTTTTTTGCATCGTGGGAACGTGCCATTAGCAGCTGCGTTCAAGGCCCGCATGTAAAAGTCGGGGTTAGGGAGTTTTGCCCCGGGTTAGAGTCTAACCTCGAACTAAACTAGCTCTAGGGTGAAATTTTCTGTTGTTTTTTGGTTTTAAATCAGGAAGCGGGTCCATTCCAGGAAGATGCCTCTGTCGTTATAGAAGAGTCTTTCTTTTTTCGCTTCCTTTTTTAAAGTTTTGTTTTGGGGTTTCTTTGGTCCTAGTCTGGGTGGGTGGGTGTTTGGGGGTTTAACGTCCTTTTCCACCACATACGGGTGATATCAAAGACGGGGCAACGATGAAAAAGCCAGCACAAATATTTGGCACCAGCCGGGATCGAACTCACGACCCGAGCATTAGAAGTCCAACGCTCTACCATTCGACCACCCCGGCTCCCCTCCTAGTCTGGGTTAGGTCCATAGCCGTGGGTTAAATTAACCTCGAGTTTTACATACGGGCCCTGATCGATAAACGTCCTCTCTTTCCCGTTGACACACCAACAGTTATCCGTTGTCAAGAATGGCAAAACTCGGTGCTACCCTTTCCAACGCGGGGAAGCTGGGACAGCCGAATGGTAGGACGTTAGACTCCCAATGCTCGGGTCTTGAGTTCGAATCCCGGTAGAACCCACATATTAATGCTGGGCTTTTTCTCGTTGCTCCGTCACCGTAAGTGGTGGAAAAGGACGTTAAACTCCCAAACACCCAACCCAACCCTTTCCAACGCGTTTCGGCTTCTCTTCGTGAAAGAACAGGGGAAGTTTACCATCCAAACCACGACTTTCACTAACATGTATATTTATGGCTTTAAGTGAGACAGGTAGGTGGATGGGTGTTCTGGGGTTCTGTTAGTTAGTTAGTTAGTTAGTTAGTTAGTTAGTTAGTTAGTTAGTTAGGGCTTTACGCCGCGCTCTGGGGTTCTGAGTGATATCAAAGGCGGGGCAAGTAGAAAGAAAGGCCAGTTAAAGTATTTGGCCCCGTATGTGTATGCGAAATGTGTATGCGTATAGATAGGTATACGTGTGTGTGTGTGTCCCTACAGATGTCCGTATATAAGCATACATCACATGTCTGAGAATAGATGTATGCCTATATAGGTGTAACTCATTAGTATTGATGCTGTGCCACCATGTGCCCAACCAAAAAAGAAGGAAAAAAAGTATTTGGCCCCATCCGGGATTCGGGACTCAAAACCCGAGCATTGAAAGTCCAATTCGCTACCGCTACACTGTTCTGGTTACCATCCAGACAACGATTTCCAGTCACAAGCATACTTCAGTCATATAAGTATGGCTTAATGTGAGAACAGTTACATTAACGTCGCAACTTATCAACCGATGTAGCACCTGCGTTTTGTCTCGCCATTTCGACTGCCCGCTTGATAACAGGACTTTAAAAAAAAAAGCTGAAAGTCAAATGCCTATCCCAAAGTTAACACAGTTGCTTTCATGGACGGGCAGATGTCTGCTTCGTGACCCCGTTAGCTTGTGTGCCACAGAAGGTTAATCAAGCCGCATGCAGCCATAGGATGAAATTGTCATTGTGAAATATGGGTGTAATTATTACTGTGAGCATCTATCAGCCGTTAGGTCCTCTGGCTATGACGACAGCCAGCCTCCCTGGACAGAAGAGTGGGCGGCCGGGAGGTGAGACGGTACTTGTGGAAGAGAGAGAGCAATGACTGTTAGAGTCCTGGTTGCCCCCGGAGCTATAGGGACAGCAGCGCTCTCTGATCTGGAAGAGCACGATTCGATTGAAGGTATACTTCCGGGAGGTGGCACCAGTCCGCAGTAGTCTAGTCCGGGCTACCATCTCCACTCGTTTTCAGAGGATTTTCTTTTCTGCTCCAACATTTCGCCAGCTCAAGGGGTATTAGTCCCGGGTCATGGGTGGAATCCACGGAGGGCTAGGAAGATAGGGCACTTTTTATTACGCACGATGATGAGGGTGAGGACAAGGGTGTGTGTGTGTGTGTGTGTGTGTGTGTGTGTGTGTGTGTGTGTGTGTGTGTGTGTGTGTGTGTGTGTCCTCCCGAATACATGGCATTACAAAAGAACGACCGTGACGACAGCAGGTGATTAAATGGAAACAACATATTGCGCTGGTCAGTGGCCATCTTGTTTTTTTTTAAAAGCACATCGTAGATTTCATAATGTGTCACTCATTCCCCACTTTTGGCTAGGGGACCTAACCTTTCTCTACGCCACTGACTAACAATCCCGAGTACAGTCCCTTGAACTTTAACACACGAACATACACAGAAATAGTATCAGGTAATTTTCCCACTCCAGTCTTTAAGAAGTCCCATCCGACAAGAAGACGCAGGCAGGTGTGTGTGTGTGTGTGTGTGTGTGTGTGTGTGTGTGTGTGTGTTTCCACCACATAAAGGGTGATATCAAAGCAGGGGCCACAAGAAAAGACTCACAATAATTCCTTGGTCTTGTCTGATGATGATAATGACGACGACGACGAAGACGACGATGATGACGATGACGACGATGATGATGGTTTCACATAGCGCACGGTTCAAATCAAATGAAATCAATTCAAATCAAATTAAATGCATCTTTATTATCCCAAACGGGAAAATCGGGTTTGCTAGACACAACGAACAAACCATATAACATAAAACGGAAAATGTTCAGATTAATATATAATATACACTAAACCTTACATAACGATTTCTATTAAGTACATATATCACCCAAATTAATTCCCAGTGTTAATAACATGCACCATTGAAAATAGCTCAGGAATGTATATAGTAATAGCAAATAATTATTTACACTATCCACCCTGTCTGAGTGCTCACGGAGATTTTTTTTACGAGCCCCCCCCCCCTCCTCCCCCCCCCCAAAAAAAAAGCAATTGATTAAAGGGGCAATATTTATGATTTCAATACTCACAGATCGTTCTGAGCTGTTTTCGCGGTATCTATCATCACACCATTTGAACACCTGCACAATGACAGCGTCTCTAATGCCTGACACTGAGCCAGCAAAAGCGTGTCCAGTGACGCAGCTAATACGCTAAGGGAGATGGTCGCGCCGACAACAGTCATAGAATCTGAGTCAGTGTTCGGACGCTCGCGCGAAGTGTAAACAACATTACATCGCGTCACGAGTTGTACTGATCATCAAGATTATGTTAATTCGCACTCACAAGCCAATCCGTTCCAAAATATAAGTTGGTTCAGTAAAGTGGAAATGGCACGTTTATCCGAATGCCTACCAAGTAAGTTTGGGGTTGTGCTTTTGTGGCCTCACTAAAAAAAAAAAAAAAAAGGGGGGGGGGGAGCCGGGGTGGTCGAATGGTAGAGCGTTGGACTTCTAATGCTCGGGTCGTGAGTTCGATCCCGGTTGAGGCAAAATATTTGTGCTGGCTTTTTCATCGTTACCCCGTCTTTGATATCACCCTATGTGGCGGAAAAGGACGTTAAACCCCCAAACACCCACCCACCCACCCCTTAAAAAAAATCACAGTTAATTGATGTCTGCGTGTATTTAAGGTTGGCTCAGTGGGAGCGTTGCACTGTGATGACACTCGTGTTTGCTGCACTACGAGCCGTCAAGGTGGGGTGGCGTGGGTGTTTAGGGGTTTAACGTCCTTTCCCACCCCATACGGGTGTGATATCAAAGACCCCAGGGCAACGATGAAAAAGCCAGCTCAAATATTTGACCCCGGGATACGAACTCACGTCCCGAGCATTAGAAGTCCAACGCTCTACCATTCGGCCATCCCGGCTCCCCCGTAAAAGCCGTCAAGGAACCGTTAATAGTAAGACTTAGTAGGGCTTCGTACGGAGAACTTCGCTGAGCAGCGTAACCCACTTGCATGTAAATTAGGCACGTTACGGGTACCATTAGCTAATCGCAGCGCGTTAGCAGCTCGCGGCCTCTGCCGTGTGAGCCTAATTTACATGTAAATGGGTTACGCTGCTCAACGAAGTCCTCCGTACGAAATCCTACTATCTTGCCTGATTTTCGCATACAGGGCCCAAACGGAAAAAGAGTCAGAAACGTGGGATTCTCGTGCGCAGTACGACATGTGGTGATGGAGTCACCAGCTGAAGAGATAAGCTAGTCTTCAAGCGCTTCCAGATTGCTGTGACGTCGGCTGCCTCCTTCAGTGATTTGTGACGTCGGCTGCCTCCTTCAGTGATTTGTGACGCCGACTGCCTCCTTCAGTGACTTGTGACGTCGACTGCCTCCTTCAGTGACTTGTGACGTCGACTGCCTCCTTCAGTGATTTGTGACGTCGACTGCCTCCTTCAGTGATTTGTGACGTCGACTGCCTCCTTCAGTGATTTGTGACGTCGACTGCCTCCTTCAGTGACTTGTGACGTCGACTGCCTCCTTCAGTGATTTGTGACGCCGACTGCCTCCTTCAGTGACTCGTGACGCCGACTGCCTCCTTCAGTGATTTGTGACGCCGACTGCCTCCTTCAGTGACTTGTGACGCCGACTGCCTCCTTTAGTGACTCGTGACGCCGACTGCCTCCTTCAGTGATTTGTGACGCCGACTGCCTCCTTCAGTGACTCGTGACGCGGACTGCCTCCTTCAGTGACTCGTGACGCCGACTGCCTCCTTCAGTGACTCAGGAAGAGAGTTCATCTTTCTGTCATCTCGCACATCGCGCACGTTAAAACCGTGTGGACTGACACGAAAGTTCTAGTCTTCCACGAGCTGACAGCACGTGCACTTGATTTGAACCATTGCACGTGCAAACTGTTCGTGTCACCATACCACTGAGGCGTCTAGAAGAAGGTAACTTCGCGAGGTCGTAGAACCACCGTCTGCTTACCGATGAAGACACCCTCTTTGGTCCGGTCAACTGTGTAGACCGATGTTCCACTGGGTCCGGTGTGGTTGGTGTTTGGTCTGCGGAAATAGAAATAAAAAAGAACACGTCTTAAGAGAATCAATGAAACTTGATTTTCAAACGGTAGAGGCAGTTGACATCAGATAATCAGTTTTCATACCTGCCGTTGCTAAAGATTTCTATTATCTAACTAATCGAAGGAAATAACACAAGGGGGGGAAAATAAAACAAACAAACAAACAAACAAAAAATAAAAACAAGCAGTTGTTGCACACACACACACACACACACACACACACACACACACACACACACACACACACACACACACACACATCTATTGATTCAAAGCGCACAAGAAGTCAATAATAAGCAGACACAGAAAGAGAACAATAAAATAGCAGGCAAACAGTCGGCATACAATTAATCAGACCAGATTATGTAACGTAATAATATATGGCATAGTTATAAGCGAGTAAAGGGTATAACATTTGTGACTTCTTGTTTTACTGTGACATGAAGTATTTGAACCGAGAGAAAGAGAGAGAGGCTGGCTGTCTGACTAACTTCTTACTCCAGGAAAACAGGTTAGTAGGCACGAAGGCCCATCATGCAAACCTGTCCAAAATAAGGGACGATAACACGTTGGTTAAAAAAAAAAAAACCCACAAAATATAGACAATCAAGGCAGTTAAATGGGGGGAAAGAACAGAAAATAAGGGGGAAGAAAGGTAAAAACAAACAAACAAACAAACAACCTCCTAAAATGGCTTCTGTGTGTCTTGAGTAAAAACCCTCTTGCTGACCCCCCCCCCCCTCCCCCCCCCCAAAAAAAAACAAAAAACAAAAAAAACAACAACAACAAAAAACCCGCCACCACCATCACTACCACCACCAAGAAAAATAACAATCACAATAACAACAACAACTGGAAAAATATGTAGGTTCAGCTGTTACCCGGCACGTGGTGGAGCCGGCGCGACCCTGGCAGTGGGGCGACACCAAGTGCTTAGGAGCATGTGCACACTACGCCGGAAGTCCGCGTTGGCTATGACGTAAATGTAGGGGTTAAGAGCGGACGCTAGCTTGGCGAACATGGTGGGCATGGCTGTTGCCCACACAGGCACCTCAGCATACAGCGACCACAGGGACATGATGGCGTATGGAGACCAGACAGCCGTGAAGAAAAACACCATGGCAAAACACATCTGTTTGAAGTGAAAAAAAAATGAAGAGACTGACTGACTGAAACTTTATTTTCCAAGGATGAGAACATAGACGCACAGGTCTCTCTTACTGTCTGTCCATGACACACACACACACACACACACACACACACACACACACACACACACACACACACAGAGCATACATAGCATTACATACATAACATATGCCACACGCAATGCCTACAGCAACACACATACAGAGCATAGCTACAACGCGTGACACCCAATACAGCACAGGGGTAACACACTGAGCAGTAAAACATTAACATAAGTAATGGAAGTATAGAATACGCCAATATTAAGACGCATGAGGAAGCTATAAGAAAGGTAATAAAGGAGAGAGAGAGAGAGAGAGAATTAATGCAGTGTAATAATTACGGACAATGGATAACAATGCTGGGCTGTATATTGTCTGTAGGTTACAGAGTTGAAAGTTGGTTCATTCGTTAGATCGCGACCCCCAAGGGTCTGAGCCTCTGAAGGAAAAAGAATTGTAGGGAGAGGGTAGAGAGGGGAAAACACTGCCGAGACGCGCTTCCCGTAAACCAAAACAACAACAGAAATTTTGTTTAACCACAACAACAACATCGAAACAAAGCGAACAATACCAGCAGCAGCAGCAACAGGCGTGATGACACTACCTGAGCGTGAGGTCAAGTCTGGGTCCGTATGTAATAGTCGAGGTTAGCGCTTTTAACCCCGGGTTAGAGTCTAACCTCGAACTAAATTAGCTCTAAGGTTACATTTTCTGTTGTCTTTTTGTTTTAAATCAGGAAGCGGGCCCATTCCAGGAAGGTGCCTGAGCCGTTTTGGAAATTTAATAAATTTCTTCTGTCTTCTTATGTCTTCTTATGGATTTTTCCTTCCTTTCTTCGCTTCCTTTTTATATTTAATTTTGCTTTTGGGTTTCTTTTGTCCTAGCCTGAGTTAGGCCCCTAGCCGTGGGTTAAACCAACCTCGACTTTTACATACGGGCCCAGGTGTTTGTTTGAAGTTCCTGTGTGCTAGTTTGTAGTGGTGTTTGTTGTCAAGGAAAAGGAGCGTGATTTGCGTGATTTTTGAAAGTGGAATCGCGGAAAATCGTCAAATGAGTGTTTTTATCACCTTTCCCACTTATTCTTAGAGCATCGACTGTCGTCCTAAGAGTTACTGGTCCACGGGAAGTAACTTCATTGTTCAGTTCGGCGACTTCGCATCGCACATTCTTATGACCTCCCATCGTGCGATTTGTCGGCAAAGCCGGGTACATCTGCTTGTAGTCAAATACACATACACACACACACACACACACACGCACACACACACACACACACACACACACACACACGCACACACGCACGCACGCACGCACACACAATCGTGTTACCCACCCCGCTTAATCGGACCTCCGTTCGCAAGGTGTGGTGGCATGCCGCCTCGTAGATACTTAGGATGCGACCTGTCATGGAGTGAAGCTTAGAAGCCCGTATTACGATGCGGTAGTAGCAGAAACACATGATGGCCACAGGCAGTAGGTAGCAGAAGAGGATGAGGCAATGCACGTACAGGATGGCGGCATCTTCGCTACTCGTCCATTCCACGCTGCACGATGTGCCGAATATCTCTAGGGTGTAGCTGGAATCAATCAATAAGTCGATCGGTTTACTACTCACTCACTCACTCAGCTTTGGTAACAGTGCTAGTAAACACTCCCCCTCCCCTCCAAAACACACACACACACACACACACACACACACACACACACACACACACACACACACACACACACACAGATGTGAGATGAAAGCGAACTTTTGTGTATTTTTTCGTGAAACAAGCAAACAAACAAACAAACAAAACAAAAAACCCAAAAACAAACAAACCCCAAAACAACATCAACAACAGAGACTCACTTATTCCAACCAAACAGCGGCATAGCTGTCCAGAAGGTTGAATAGGCCCAGATGACAATGATGCATCGCTTGGTCACTCGGGCTGTGATCCGGTATTCTGCAAGTACACAGTAATGGAAATGGCAGTAATTTACAAGAAAACTTTTATCTAGTTTATGGTATGTGCTTCCGACATCTAGCATTAGTCAGAGGTGACAAATTAGCTTTTTTTTCTTTCGAAAAAAGGTGCTTTTTTCAGCAGAAAAACAGTTTTCAATCCTAGTTTTCTGCAGAAACAGAATTCTTCTTTTTTTTTTCTTTTCTTTTTTGTTTCGGTGCAGACAGACTGACTTTTATGTTGAAGAAGCGACGTTCTGTCTGCCGATTTTTTTTTTCTGCAGAAACACTGTCGTTTTGTCATCGCTCACCAACGATAGACATCTACTGAAAAAATAAGCCAGCCTCTGTTGTCACTGGTTGTATCTGTATGTCCTCCAGTGTAGCAAATCAATAAATATGCAATTTACATAATTATACAACAATTGAAAACTCTAACCTCGAACTGTTTGACATTAAGTCTCCCCATCTCAGTAGTTTGTGCACTAGACTTTGTGTTCGTACTTCACGGTCATTCACCTTTGATTAATATCACTGTGCACTTTTCACCTCTGTTGGTTTATGCTGTCCTCAAAGGACCTTTCTATCGCCTTAAAAGTGTCTGGGCGGTTATTACTGTGGTCGACTGTTTCACATGCATACAGCCTTGCCATTCAAAACACTTAAGATGCTTATGCCACATTAAGGACATGTGGGTATCGTCCACTAGGCATTACATTCGTACACAGAACCTGCGCATTTTGAATGGAGCGAAAAAAGACACATTTCCAGCGGGAAATAACATGAACATATAAAACATTCAGAGCATCAATTGAATGTTTGATTTTGAGTCTTTATCAAGTCTGTCTTTGTCTGTCGGCAGTATTCTGCCTTCTCACTTCGTGTCCCCATTATGTGCCCATTAAGTCCAGAGTGTGCATGGTCACTCGCACAATCACGGAAAGTACACGAGAAGACTGCAGTTTTGAATAAAAAAAAATTAAAAAAAAATAAAATCTATGGCACATAGCTAAAAACGAAAGTCAATATTCACTATATCTACGGATTGAGACGTCCTTCAGCAGACTGGTCAAGATCAGCTACAAACTGAAGGAAAGACAGCAGGGTAGGAACAAAGTTCTGTTAGCCAATCCACCGTTACAATATGTAATTACACGTGCATATGTAATTAAATTTTGGAAAACAAATACAATTCGTACTCACTTAGCCATGGCAAACAGACAGAAATATATCTGTACAGGCTGAGAAAAACCAGCGTTGTCATGGCAGCCAAAGTCATCAGGAAGGTCAAGAAACCTTGCAGCTTGCAGACCAAATTCCCGAACATGTAACGGCCGTAGTAGGCCGAGACAGTGGTGAACGGGTAGCCAGCAACAGAGACCAGTATGTCAGCAGTGGCCATGTTGAACAGTAGAAGATTGTGAGGTTTGAGGCGCAGTTTGCGGGACCGAAGCAGAACCAGCAGGACCACGCCATTGCCCGCCACGCTGAACACACCTGCGATAACGATATACCTTGGTAACAGGGAAAGACAACTCTTTCGTTTGCTAGTAGGGTGTTCATAAATAAATGGAGTAATGCTAATTTATTAATTATTTCAGGGTTTTTTCGTGGTTGTTGGTTTCTATCATGCGATAATAATAATAATAAGAAGAAGAAGAAGAATACAGGAGCTTTCCCAAACTGCTTCGCCTAACTTCATCCAACACGCACGCCCGAGTGTGTCAAACTCATTCACTCACCAAAATAATGCAATTACGAAGGGTAAGCTCAGTTATTCATTTTACGAAATTTAGCGTTCTATTCAAAATTAATTTGGTAATGGGACTGAAAACAGGGACAATGGATTTTAAATCATAAACGGATGCACAAGTCACCCTACTCAAATGGAACGGGGGTGGGGGAGGGGGGGGGTAACAAGCAAAATAAAGAAGTGACGATACTGTTCAAACAGAACGGGTTTTGTTCTTTCTGTTCTTGAATTGGAATAACGAATCAAAGATAAATTGCACTTACCAACAATGGTCAGATAGATGGCACACATCATATTCCCGTCATGACCCAAGTTCTGTACTTTTCCCATGGACAGAAACAAGGGGTAGATGTCGTAGTTTGTGTAGTTCAGCATCTCGGTGGCCTGACTAGTCCTTCACGTCACCCACAACTGGAAGTGGTAAAGACCTCAGACTGGTACTTTGCCAAGACAGCAGCGGCACACAGACAATTCCGTGCTGACTTAACTTATGGCAGAAACAAAGGTGCCCCTGGCTACACAAGCCTTCTTCTTCTGCGTTTCCTGTACTGAGTCGATGGTCTTCAGTAGGTCTGTCTTGAAGCTCCAGAGTTTCTTTCTGTCAGCTGCTTCTTCTCCTTCTGCGTTCGCTGGACTCGGTTGGTACTGGTGTGAAATTTGTGGTCTTCAACACGCCAGTTTTGGTGCCCCAGAGTTTCTCCTCCAGCGCTGCTCCACTGGGCCAGTCCTGTGCCCTTGCTTTTTGGAAGAGCAGGCAGAACTGCAGAATGTGCTCTGTGGTCTGTGGATCTGTTTCCCTGTGATGCCAGCAATGTCAGTCAATTCTCAGTTGTCGAAAACAGCGGTCCCGTTAGTGTAGTTGATTGTTAGAGCCTCGGAGAGCAGAAAGTAAAGAGAATTAATACCTCGCGGCAGACCACGTTCTCATTATCACTAACCGGTTCTTATTATCACTAAAACGTTCCTATTATCACTAAAAGATTCTTATTATTGCGAACCGGCCTCCGTCTGTATATAGGCTGAATATTACAGCGAACAGTTTTTCGAGACAATGGGGTCTTCATATCTATCTGTAGCTCTTATTCTCACTGATGAGTGGTGTTCTTACTAACCTACCTTTGTTGATACTCCGTACATTTCAGAGAAGAGTTTGTTTCGAGACAATGGGTAGAGACACCACATTTGTGTGACCCTCATAACGTTCTTTTCGTTACTGGCCATGGTCAGTGTGTACTATTATCACTTACCGATCTTCGTCTGTTGATACTCAGCAAACACAGTTTTTCGTGACAATGGGTTGGATCGCCAAATTCATATCTAGATGCGTATTATTCATTTGCTGGCGGTTGTATAACGAAACCCCGCACAAGTCGTTAGCACCCTGTATCACCCAGAGCTTACCCCTTGTCCACATACTAATGTCAAACACTCGTCGTCTTCTGTATGTTTCACAGAACACAGTCGGGTTTTAGAGGCAATGCATAGGGGAAGCCACAGTCATGCGGTCTAGACTCATTTGCTGAAGTTATAATGAAGCGCAGACAACAATCACAAGCACTCTTTATCACCCTGTGCAATACCCGTTGCCACCACATTAGCATTAAGCATTCCTCTTCCTCACGAAGAAAATGTTCAAAAGCCGGCTACTGTATGTAATGATATTTTGCGTCTCACGAAAAGCAGGATCCCAAGGTCTCCGGGAAAGACTCAATCAGATTCCAAAGAAAACGAAGGCCTTGCTTTTTTTGCCACACGAAAACCCCGAGCGTCTTGCTTTCCTTCTTAAAAATGGTAAACAAATGCTAAAGTTTCTCTGGACTTGAACATCAGTTCCGTTGGAATGCAACTGTTAAAGCTTAGACACCTGTCTAAAATTCACAGTACTGGCACAACACTCCCAATGGAATGAAACTGTGGAAACGGAGACAACTTTTACACCTTTACTGTGCTGGAGTAACACTCTCGCTGTACTAAAACTGTGAACCGTAGACACACATTACAACAATATGTGCTGTACTAGTACAACTCTCACGTTGGAATAAATCTTCTCCTCTTCTTAGTGTCGCCTTGCCATTCCCGGCTACGATGACATTACCAAAAGAGGTGCTGTGTCCGTGCGTTTAGTTCTGGTGTCTTTCATACGGCTGCAGCCTTATACACTTTGGCAATTAGCTAACATCAATAGCGAAAGGCGTAGGTCTTGTATTTCTGTAAGTTTTTTTTTTCCTGCACAGAATTAGTAACAGATTCGTCTCGTGTTTCTTAACTATGAGTGTCATTACACAATTCCTGTCTTTTTATAAACCTTGTCTGTTGAACAGAACGCCAAATAGTAGCCCCGTTGGCTTGTACGTTCCATGAACGTTTTTGCTACAGATTCCGTTCTTCCGTGTAAAGTTGTTACTTTCCCGTGTCCCTTTTATAGTTCCGGAGTCTCCAAGCTTTCTCCTTTTTGTGTGGCCTTTGCAGGTCTTACGAAATATTCACTTGTGAAAGCCTGGCCCCACACCGTTCATATAAATCTCCAACACGACTTGTGAACCTGAAAATATCAAAGGGCGCCACATTTCGAACGATTCTTGCACCTGAGCGAAGACTGGTAGTGGTCAAGGTAGACGACCCGAAAGCCATCCCCCAGACACAGGACCAGGACTATTTAGGGGAGAAAGTCAGCCGCGATAGCTCTTAACAGTCCGACTAGATAGATTCCATGGTTGATGTCACATGGGAGTGCTTTAAGTCGGCACAAACAGCTAACAAGGTGTTTTTCCGTGTTTCTCGTGTGACATGCAGCTACAACATGCCTTTGTCCTTATTTTTCCATTTTTCCAGAGTTTTTTGTTGTTGTTGTTGTTCGAACTAAAATGTCTCCCGTGTGTAATGAGCCTAAGAGAACTTCACCAGTACACTAGCTATTCACAAATTCATAATCATCGCTTAGAGATTTAGTGGAAGAACTGGAATGACGGGAAGATCAAGCAGTACGTATTGAACTTGTTTTTTTTTTTTTTTTTTTTTTTGGGGGGGGGGGTGCGTGCGTGCGTGCGCGCGCGCGCGCGCGCGCGCGCGTGTGTGTGTGTGTGTGTGTGTGTGTGTGTGTGTGTGTGTGTGTGTGTTAAGCGCCGAGAGCTCGTCAGACTGAATATGCGCTCAAAAAAGTTCTCATTATTATTTTTATTATTATCGTGTTTTTAGCTGTTTTGCATTATTGTTCGAACAATAACGACTCCAGTGTATCATGACCTGTAGCTGACTGTACAGAGACGTATCGGCTTCGTTTATATTTGGTGGCTCCCCTGGACTAAACCTTGCATTTATTCTATTTCTCCAGGTGTAGTCCTTAACAGAAACACAGGCCGCTAGTTTCAGGTCGCGTGTGTGATGGAAAGTAGGTGGATGAAACCTGACTGATCCGATAGAGGAATTTTCGCAACCAAATTTTCCACGTTGCAGCGTTCTCTACGGTACCTTGAAACGTCAAACGGAGTCACACGATATTGGCTAGCATCTGTGTGTGAAAAAAAAAAAATCGGAGATACTCTCTCGCCATAAATACCCCCTATTTTTGGGCAGGTTTAATTAGTGCAAAAATAGACGGAATCGTCCCAAGATTAGTCACTCCGTTATGTAAGTGTACGTCAGAGGTTCGCAGAAATAGCCTGTATTTTAGCCGTTGTGTTCTGATTGACCTGTCTGAAAGGTAATCTTGGGTGCTGGTTGCAAGGTCTGAAATAGAAGTGTTTGGTAATTAGTTTTATTTCCATTTTGTTTTTTAATTTTACCAAGGTACAAACTCCTTTAGGTGTGCACCCAACTCAGTCTAGCATCTGCCACAATGATGGAGTTCCGTTCTTCCGATCTTTGTGACTTTCTCACGATGACAGCTCAAAAATACATGAGGGTTGATGAAACAAGTACATATCTGCCTTTTATTGGTAAATCCTTCTTCGGTAAATCTCCCCTTGGTGCGTGTATATGTCGTACCTACATTGTGAAATTGCCTAATTCACGAAATAGCCAGTGACTTTGCCTACAGTGTGAACTAGGCTGCGTGTACTTTGCTTAAAATTTGAAGTAATTTTGAAAGGTTTCCTATTTCTTAAATTAAGCAGCGTAATTCGTGATTTATACAAAACTACCTAGTTCACGAATTTGGCAAACTCAAGAACCAAAAGTATAGAAAATTCCTACATCACCACCACCCACCTCAAAATCTAGTCCAAGGAGCTCCAATTTTTATTTTTTCTTTTGCTTGCTCTTGTGTTCCAAACACGTGTATGAACTCTGGTCAGTAACCTAATTACAATTGGCTGTCTATTTCGTAAGTTAACCAGCTTTTCAAAAAAAAAAAAAAAAATCACAATCCAGGCAAAGTCACCGCGTATTTCATGAATCAGGGGATTTCACAATGTAGGCGCGACGCAATTGTCTTTGAGTTTCGTCCAGTTACTTTTGTAAAGAAAGAAAGATAAGCTTACTGCTTTTTTCGGTTCATTCTTAGTCCTGTATGTATGATTTTTGTGATTTGCAAAGAAAGGAAATGATAAACGATTACAACTACACTGTGTTTTGTTTCGCTGTGTCGACAAAGGTTGAAAGAACTGAAACGAAAAAGTGAATTCAAATTGGTACTTTTACCTGTCAACTTCATAATTCTACACAATTCTACATTTTTTAAAGGATCCGGGATAGTCGAGGGGGTACGACGTTAAACTGTCCACGCTTGGAGCCCAAATTTTGTGCTTTTTACTGCACTTTCATTTCTTGAATGTTAAGAATAACTTGTCACACCACCTGCGTGAGGCTAGCGTCAACTGTTTGGTTCACCGACAAAATCTGTGAATATCGTCACTGCCTCCCACATTTTACCAGCCCTCTAGATCGTTCAGGTTTTATGTAAAAATTAATTCAGTCGGGCAAGTCACAACACCAACACAGAAACCACAAGCGTGAACCAGCATCCTCTGTCACATTGTCAGACGACCGGAGTCAGTGAGGCTGACGTCAAATGTTTAGTTCACGGAATTGACGTCATATCTCTCTCTCCCCCCCCCCCCCAAACATTCTGGATCCGCTATAGCGTGGCGGATCTAGTGCCTTGGTAGGTCTTACAGGCTTGAAGAGAGAAAGAAAACAAGAAAAAAAAAATAGCATGAAATTTGCAGAAACAACTTTATGGGATGGAGCCATTCCTCCTTGTTTAAATTTCCTCGTCGCCCCGTCTTTGATATCACCCTCACTCTGTGGAGAAAGACATTAAACCACCAAACTCACTTAACTGTTTCACGAAAGTACCACGATTCCGGCAAGGTTTGGAGCACGTAAATAGTTTTAACCATTCACGTTGCACTTTGTGCACAGCTTCCCGTGAAACACAGCCATGCGACACAATTAGGGACCTCTCTATGTTCAACGGTCTAAGTCGGCGCCTATCATTCCAGAAACAGAAAAAAAAAGATCCACAAGCCTCCACAAGCCAACAGAAGATCCACTTTGCTTGTCGCGGAAAATGAGCTTTAGTTAAAACCCGGACGATCCCCTGGATGTCTCTTCGTGTGGAAGTGGCTGGAAGTGGGAAGTGGGAGTGTAGAGCTTCGTACCAGACGCGTTATTTTTTTTAAAAAGGGTAACAATAGGGAAAGAAATTGTCACAGCCGTATTGTGTTGGCGATTTTATCATGGAATGCCCGAGACATCGAGCTGAACGACACCTTTCCTTCTACCGTCTACATTTCGGAGATCAATTTCATCTTTTAATGTTTTGTAGAGTCATGTTACTAGGACTACCCAAGAAACAACAACAACTACAACAACAACAACAACAACAATAGCAACAACAACAAAAACAACAACAACAACAAACTTTGGTCAAGTTTTTTAGGAACAGTAAAAATGGTTAGTATGTTATCTGGCTAAGTACAGTTATGTATATATCTCTGCATATGTATGCAAGTATCAAGTTTAGCGATTTTGAGATTTCTCCTTTTCCAGGTCTTTAAACAACCAATACAACTTTGAAAGTTTCAAGGCAAAAAAAAGAAAAAAAAAAAGAAGCTTTTACTAAAACCACGCCATACTGGCATGATTCCCATTCACATTTCGGAATATTTTCCTGTTTGTCGTCATTCACTGTCATTTGCGACCAACAATTTGACATTATGACTACGTGCTCATGTTTGGTTGACTGACCTTTCGCTTATCATCCTCATTTATTGCCATTTAAATACAATTTCGTCTCTCAGGAATCGGAATAATTATCCAAGTTTTGGCTGTGTGACTAAACACCGTCCATGATCATTTATCACCAATTCACGACCAATTAACATCTACTGTCATTTGGTAGAAAGGCCTACGCGCCTGAATATGATAAACACTTAGGCCTTTTAACCATCGAACGGTAGAAATGCAGTTTTTGTTGTTGAGAACTAATGATATCCGTTCAAGTTTTGGCTTGTAAGTTTGTGTGAAGGACTCAGTAGCTGAACCAGTGACTCAGGTCCTGCTGTGTTGCTCGCTCCTCACTGGTCATCCAGTTCCAGTAATCACAAACCAGCGAGGTCTTTTACCGGCAAATTAACTTCACTGCCAGTTGGGGGAGCCACCGACCCGCCCAGCAAGGGGCACAGACATAAAACTACCCACTCGGACATTGCGCACCCCCGGCCGAACAAAGACGACACCTCCTGCGGGTTACGGGCGGTGACTTTACGACGTCTCACGACCGTGACTCCATGATGGATCACTCCGCGGGGTGTGTGGAAGGATTCAGAAGGCGTAATGAGGCGGAAGTAAGGAGTGCTGAGTCCCTGCAGAGTGTGGTGCCACTGATCAGGTTTTGTCGGACTCAGCGGTAAGTTTACGAGTCGATTTCGTCCGGCGTCTTTCTTGTAGAAATATTAAACGAGCGGCGGCAAATGTCCGTCCATCCGTTTGTTCCTCCTGCTGTGCGCCAACCGGGAAGGTTAGGTCACTCTAGATTAGCGTACCATGAGACCTAAATTCACATTCATATTCATGTACTTTAATATCCCTTATGGGTATATCCTATAAGAGCATTTTGGTTTGCGACGTATACATAATAACTACAAAAAGCATGCATCCATTAAAAATCACACAATTATGCATATTTGCAATAATACAACCGGCCCCCGTAGTGTAGTGGTTAGCACTTCGGACTGTGGACCGGGAGACCCGGGTTCGAGTCCCAGCCGAGGCAAGCGGGATTTTTCCTACCTAGGTCGGCTCCTACCCAGAGCGGGTGTGCTATGGGCCCAATGGGGAGGCTGTTGCCACACAGCCGAGCTTCACCCACTTCACGGGTGCGACTTTGGGGGTGCTTCCCTTGGTATGACACGTCTTATGATGTGGATGATTACACGGCCGGCACCGCAGGTGCCGTAGTTCCCGGGCCTGGTTAATGCCGGGATATTTATGACAGGAAGCGTGGAATGCGGCCCTGTCCCGCAGTCCCAAACCACATGGACCTCCATAGCATCATCTTACCATCATTCTCATCTCCATCATCATGCATAATAAAAAAAAATTGCCCCAGCTTCCGAGCCCTCCGTGGATTCCACCCATTACCAGGGAGGAACACCACTGGGCCGGGCAAAGAGTTGTGGCAGCAAAAAAACAAAAAACAAAAAAACAAGGGTGCGTCAGTCAAGAGTGAGAAAGCTGCAGCATAGCATTTATTTTGAGTCAAGGAGATTTTCTTTTATAATAATTTTTAGAACTACACTCTTTCTTGCACTGCTACAAGCTTACATAAGCTACCCAGTTCACAAATGGCGTCATTGTTTGACCATCAGCAACAGATACGGGTGAATGGCGGGTTTGAGGGCAGACCTGGTGTGGGAAAAAAAGAAAAGAAAACGGTGTTTGGGACACTTACTCAAATGCGAAAACAGAATAAAGAAGCTCGGGGCAAGCTCAGTAGAGGAGAGGTGTTTGCGCCAAATTTCAATGTTTTCCTTCGACAGATAGCCTATACTCCTGTGGCGCTAAAATGCTGCAGAAACACAATACAACATGATCTGAAAATAATTGTGAATTTTGAACACGCATAGTCGGCCTGTTTTCACTCGAGGTCGGTCGATGAAATAATAATAACAATGATAATAATGATAATAATAATAAAGGGTGTTAATAATAATAAAGTGTGTTATACAGAAGCTTTGCCCAATTTCTCGGCTCAAAGTGCCTCGAATTGAATCCAAAACGCACGCTGACGCGAATCACGCGCGTTTTCTTACACACTGGACATGAAGTCATTACAATCACGTGGTGCGAATGGTCAGTTCAGCTATTAAAGTTTTGGAATTTATAATTGCATTTATTTTGATATTTTGGACTAGACATTTCCCAAGCACATGGAAAGGAAGCCGGAGTACCCGGAGAGAACCCTTCGGACGGTCGGCACAAAAGAACGGAGCCACATACTTCAGCTGAAAAAAAAATCGAAGCTTCCAGTGGGACACGAACACAAACCTCCCGCACTGAAGGCAGCAGATGGTACCTCGACACCAACAACCGCCCTGGTTACTACTACAGCAAATACACAGCACAACACGATACGAATATTAATTGTAAATCAGTGTTCAACACGCATGGTCGGCCTGCTTCCGCTCGGGGTCGGTCGATAAAAACATATTAGGAGCCGTGTTGTCCTTTGTTGCTGCGGATTTTTCACAAGCCAGTGGCCACTTGAGGACTACATGTCCTGCGATTTCAGCTTTTCACGTAGCGCTGCGGGAGGCAGGATCATTTACTACAGAAGCCTGCATTATGCCGAGTGTAGTCAGCTCTTCGTGTCGCTTTGGTTAAAGATGTGGTCCCAAAAAGTTTCGGTTAAAACCTTCACCATACGTCGTGGGGGCAGTTGCATCAACACATCCCTTCAAACGTCCGTAACTTGGTCAACTTGGTCAAATTTATTCTTTTGTTAATAAGGGTTTGTGGGAAAGGGCAGGCCAAACATCTTGTGGTTTTGACAGTAAACAAGCATATCACCAAAATGAACACTGTATGATAGTAAACCCACTTGTCAAGCGCGCGAATTAGCCTTTGTTGCTTGCGCGGCGTTAAACCCTAGCTAACTAACTAACTAACTAACTAACTAACTGGGGTGGGTGGGGGTTTGGGGGTTTAACGTCCTTTTCCACCACATAGGGTGATATCAAAGACGGGGCAACGATGAAAAAGCCAGCACAAATATTTGGCCCCAGCCGGGATCGAACTCACGACCCGAGCATTAGAAGTCCGACGCTCTACCATTCGACCACCCCGGCTCCCCCAACTAACTGGGCAAGTGGGGCTAAGCGCCGTGGATATGAAACGTGCGCCTTGGTTTCCGTTTGAAGATAGAAGCATATATAATCTGTGTTTTTCTTTGACGGTGAAATACCCGATTTCGTTCAAATATAGACCAAGCCCCAACACGTTTCTTTCAAACTAAATGGGTGTATTTACGCAGTCTGCGTTTTTGATGTTTAAACACGCGATGCAGTTCAGACATAGCCATAGACAAGGAAAGGTGAGGTACTGGAAGGCAAAATATTAAGGTAAGGTACGGAAAGATTGAGGTAAGTTAAGGTGAGATTAAGGTAAGATTAAAGTGAGGCAAGATTAAGGTAAGCAAGGGTAAGGTAAGGTAGGGTGAGTAGGTAGGGTAGGATATAGGGCACGGTAGTACTAGTGCGTGGAGTAAAGTGACGTATGGTGCGCAGTGTTAAGCAGCGACCTGGGCCAGCATGTGAAAGTCGGGGTTAGGAAGTTTAGCCCCGGGTTAGAGTCTTACCTCGAACTAAACTAGCTCTAGGGTGAAATTTTCTGTTGTTTTTTGTTTTAAATCAGGAAGCGGGTCCATTCCAGCGAGGTGCCTATGCCGTTATAGAAGGATTTTTTTCTTTCTTTCTTTCTTCGCTTCCTTTTTTAATATTTAATTTTGTTTTGGGGTTTCTTTTGTCCTAGTCAGGGTTAGGCCCGTAGCCGTGGGTTAAAATTAACCTCGAGTTTTACATCCTAGCTCTCCGCGTATGTCTCTGGTATCATGAAGCGTTCTGTCGCACTCACAAGCACGAGCGTACCGACGCAAAACGTTCCCCTGCGAAACCTAAAAATGTCAGACACTGGGCCTTTAAAGTCGTAGACGATATATACAGTATAGGAAAGCGTGAAGATCATAAAGATTTCTCACGGACAAGCTGTCTTTTCTTCCATCCTCCCGCAGGTTACATTCACTTCGTTTCAAGTCGTGCCATCTATTCTATGGCCGGCCTTTCAGAGGTTTGATGTATGATTTAGTCTCCATCTGTGAGCGTGCTAACCAGCGCGCTTAATGGCCCAGCGAAGTTATCGCTGGCGAAAAGGATATTCACAAAACACTCCAGTCTGGAGAGGCTCGCATTGTGGGTAAATGGGCTGTCCTCAAAATGTGAAGATGGGCGTAAAAATTAATTTGCTAACTATCAGGGTAGCGGCGGCTGAGGGGGAAAGGTGTACACCATTTAAAAACACATGATTGGTTCTTTCGTGTGCGACGTTGCTTGAGAAACGGCACGCATAAAATTCATTCTCATACCCCGGCATTCTCAATATCATGAGCATCATGCATTATGCACTAGATCCCGGTCGGTAATTTCGCTCTCTGTACCATCCATCCCGCTCTTCATAAGCACCAGAGCACACAATTCAGCCATACGCGGCGTTTTCAGTAGACTAGCTGTTGTCAGGTAATTTTACCGACCACCTATTTGGCGCTGCTCACAGTGCTTGAACGCAAAATACTTTTTATTGCAGGTCCGAATTTGCGCAGTCTACCGAACTGCGTCTGCTGCAGTTTAGGGGCTTGGGCGTAGGGGTTAGTTAAGATGTCCAACTAGGGATCCTGAGCTTCCTGGTTAAAATAATAATAATAATAATAATAAATGGTATTTCTAGGGCGCATTTCTTTGAATAAAACTCATTGCGCCTATCACTCACTCACACTCACGCGCTTTATACAACGATGAACAGACGTACACTGGTGAAACTTACTAGTTAAAATAACTGGGGTTAGTTATTTGTGGACTCACGCCGCTCAAGCAACAAGGACCAGCACGCAGCTGAGGAAATTACTGATAGGCTTTGCGGAAAAGGAACGTTTTCAGACTACTCTTGAAAACAGACAGTGTGGGCGCATTTCTCAGATCTGCAGGCAGAGAGCTCCAAACGGCTGGAGCGGCAAAACTGAAACAGCGCTCATCAAAAGATTTCAGGTTGCGCTTGGGGATTTTGAGAAGCCTCTCGGACGACGACCGGAGGGTTCGCGACGGTATATAGGTGACAAGTGAAGCTGAAAGGTATGGTGGGAGAATGCCATAAAAGTGACGAAATGCCAAAAATCCCTGGTGGAAAGGACTTTGGTTGGATATTTTCTCTCCAAATCGAGTCAGAAACGTGCAGACTCGTTTACGGTGTCTGTCTGACCCGCCGTCGTGTACGCAAGCACGCACAAATATCAAGTGTGCGCGCTAAAAATACCACGGCCATCCTTCGAAGAAGAGTAGACTGTGGCTGTGGCGCGGAAAACAGAAATACTGTCGTGATATTTGTAGTGAAGCCACTAGCGCACAACCCCAAACTTACTTGGTAGGAGTTGGGTTAAAGGCCATCTTAAAGAGAAGTGTGGACAAAGATATCCTCTCACTGAACGATGTATCACCTTGCAAGCGCTCCTCGAAGTCATAGTAGTTGCCGACCCAGAGGTTTTGAAGGCATTAACAGTGGCGAGAAAAACTCATCGGACGACATCACCCTGTAAGCACACCTCTAAGCAATTGTGGTTACAGATTCAGGGATTTAACGGAAATTTGAAAAGGTGGAAAACGATCTCACTCATTGAAAACCCACCTCTAAGCCATAGTGGTTACAGACCAAGGGATTAAGACAGATCAGTTTAAAGAATAGGTGCGGAAAATGATTTCCGCTCATTGGACTTCATGACCATGCAAGTTCTTCTCTGAGCCTTAGTGGTTACAGAAGCAGGGATTTAAAGGGCATTAACAGTGCTGGGAAAATGATCCCCACTCATTGGACGACATCACTCTAGGCCCAGCAAGCACTTCTCTCAGCCATAGTGGTCACAGGCCCAGGGATTTAGCAGGGCATTAACAGTGCTGGAAAATGAGAACGACGCAGCCCGTCAGGCTCCCTGCGGCGGAGCACCATCAGGCGTCATTTTGTCACCTGACAGTCATTCTCCTTCGAGTGGTCGCACTCAGGCGCGCGTGGCCGTGCAACCGGTCCCAGCGGCTGAAAGGACCGGCCGCCAACAAATTGTTTATAAATATCACATAATGACGATTTCCCCGGCCCCTGACCGCGCCAAGTGCTAGGGGAGACAGGAATGGCGGTGACAAACGCTTGTCTTGGGTCTCCGTCTCTTTTCTCTCCAAGCAGAGACCCCTATCTTCCGGTAGGGGAGACAACTCTTAGGTCCCGTCTCGAGTGTCACCTCAGAAAATTGGCTTTTGGCTGTCCCGTCTGTTGGTCGGTTTATTTAAGGAGGATGTTGCAGCGAGACGGGAAATCGTGCAAGAGAAAACGTTTACCAAGTCCGGATCCATAGTTTGTGGGGGAAAATGATCGTATTGATTTTAAATTGATGTCTTGCTCCCTCTCCAGCCTACCCATCCGAACCCGCGACCCCCCCCCCCCCTCAAACAAACAAAAACAACAAAACAAAACAACACAACAAAAAACAAACAAACAAAAACACCCCCCCCAAAAAAAACAAAAAAAAAAAAACAAAACAAAAAAACACCAATAAAACAGCAACAACACACAACAAAAACAATACCCCCTCAAGGGTCAAGAATAAATTACTTGACAAAGAAAATCCAAACAACAAAACAAAACAACAACAATAAAAACAACCTAAAACAACAACAACAACAATAAAACGTCAAAGAAAAGAAACACACACACACACACACACACACACACACACACACACACACACACACACACACACACACACACACACACACACACAACAACAACAACAACAACAACAACAACAAAATCTTTACAAGATCACCAACAAAACCTCACACAAAAAGAAAACGATCAGCCAACTGACCAACCAAACACTCAAACAGACAAAGACCAATATCAATGGTGAACGCATGGGTCGGTGTGCATGTTTCATCCACGCCCATATGAGCGTATCAAATTTGAAATCTATCTTGCTTCTTCTTATATCAGCTTTGTTTATTTTTTTAAGATAAAAAGTGAACTCTGGGTTGAATCTCTTGGAACCGCATGCATGGATTTCTTTGCACTGAATACTGCACTTGTAAATGCTTCGACCATTATCTGAACCCCTAGTATAATGCCCTCGGGTGGTGCTTTTTTCGTATGTGGTGGAAGAGGACGTTAAACCCCCAAACACCCACCCTGGTGCTTATTTCAGCACGTTTAGCTAGGTTAGTCTCGTTTTAGAATTAAACGGGCGCATAACAGTAGTGATTTCCCTATTCTTATACGCCCGTTCAGATCTAAACGCAATCATCCCAGCTAAATGCGCTTCAAGAATTAGATCCCGGATTTAACTCTAAAGACAAACTCAATCCTTCCTGAACGCAAACAGTTCTGTCAGACTGGTGAAAGGACCACCACACCGCTATCACAATATTCCCCATCACAGCCACCCTCGTCCAGTGGCTCTGCCCCCCTGTGGTTCTAACAGAACTGGACACGCGGTAACCACTTCACTCCAACTGTCCAACCACTCCCACCACAAAGACTCGGCTGGACAGCTAGCGGTGCGACAGACGAGGGACAACCGCGTCTCCAATAACTAATGGCTTCTCTCCCTTGAAGAGCATCTCTTGGCTTTGAGGTGCGGCAGATAGTGAGCCCCTGGTGGCAGGGAATTAGTCCACTCGAACGAACCGATACTCGCTTCCCGTCTTCGATCCTTCTCCCACCCCGCACCCCTCCCACCCGACCCGACCCGACAAAGGGCTCTAGCCCAGTGGTGAAGGCCTCAGTATATAAGGTTTTTAGGCTTCCAAATCGTTGTGAACTCTTTTGGTAATATCTGACATTGTACCACTTAGACATTGTCGTGTCTGACATTGTACCACGTGAAGGTTTGCAAAAGTAAAGTTAGTAAGTAAAGCAATGCAAATCGAGTCGAAATCACGCGCACACTTGTTAACGGCACCTGTCCCGCCCTCGCGTACACACGCACGCACGCACAAGTCAAATAGCAACTGTGCATGCTAAGAATCCAACGTCCATCTTTCAAAGAAGAGTAGGCCGTGGCCGGCGGCACGGAAAAAAACAAATACTGTCGCACGCGCCAGAGTGAATAGCAGGGTGATGGTTTGCACATAAAGTAGTGTTAGCGGCAGCAGGCTTTCACTGTTTTGTCCTTTAGCCCTGCGGCGCCATGAGCATTTCGGAAGAGATAGTTTGTGCGCCGAGGAGAAGTCTACCATACCATACCAATATCACGTAGAACACGCATGCTGATGTGACTGTTACAAACAAGGCAATGGAAGCCAGTGTGATCACACGTTACCGGGGGCTACGTTCACATGGTGTAATTTTCTTGTCGCTGTTTCAACCTTCTGCTCTTTGTTCTGGTGCGAGTCGGACTTTTCCTGAGAGCCTCTGACAAAGAAAAGGAAACGAAGCATACATTTTTAATTTGATCCTTTCCGTCTGTGTTCCATCTTTTCGGGGTGTGTGTGTGTGTGTGTGTGTGTGTGTGTGTGTGTTCGTTCGATGACGAAGTAGATTAGAAAGGACAAGATGGAACACAGGACTTTGTTCCTAATCGTCTATCCAAAGAGAATAAAGTTCACTTTCATCCCCCCCCTCCCACACACACACTCACACAGCCTGAAACTAAATAAACAAATAGACGGATACTTAGAAAGTGTTGGGGGGGGGGGGGTAGCCGAGTGGTAAAGCATTGGACTTTAATGCTCAGGTCGTGCGTTCTAATCCCGGCTGTGGAGAAATATACTTTTTCATCGTTGTCCCGTCTTTGATATCACCATCTGGAGGAAAAGGACGTTAACCCCCCAAATAACCGACCGACCCCCCTTGAAGTCACGTGTACCCTCCCTCCGTGTGAGATTTTTCCCGCTCCGTTGTCATACGGCCTGCATGCCTGGCGGGCAGGATGCTATCTGCCATCCGGCCTTGCTTCCTAACATTGTCTTCGTGTAATTTAACATTTACTATGGGTGCAGTCAGCCATGGTGCGCTGCGAGGGGGTCGAGCAGAGAAAGGAGTAAATTATGAATAACGAGCAGCAAACCCCAACCCTTTCTGCGCCCCTTAGCCTGTTTTCACCCGCAAAAACATTAGGGATGTCCTGGGGGCTCGGAGTCGGGACCTCGCCTTTTAGTGTAGCCTTCCGCCATCAAATGTATCGAATTATTTCTGCATGGGATGATAGTCATTTGCGCCTCGTTGGAGGAGAGCTCCGAGCGCGTGAAAGAGCATTGGTACCACTCAGGCAAGACGAGACTATGTCATCAGAGTCTCGGCAAAGCGACCATTTGGCCTGAAAATGGTGTGACCTCTTTACTCGAGCTCTGACCTCGGCGTCTGCTGTCGCCTGCTCACGCCGCTTCTCGCGAGACCTTGCCAGGTAGGGGGCACTTCCGCGGCGTGATCAGGTCCTGTCACTCTTGTCAGATCGTTTATAGCGTGCTGGGCTGAACGAAGTGCTAAAATCTTTGACTGAATTTGAAGTCGAAGATTTAACAACTCGAATTTCAGACGACAAAGCGGAGAGTGGGAGAGTTTAATGCAATGACAAGAGAAATTAAATCCAATGTACCTTTATTGATTATCCTTTTCAGAAAATTATTAAGTATGCCATAACAACACTTACAGATCAACGAATAAAACCTGCGTAATGACATAGTTATCACATGCAGATCGATATAATCTGCTTTTGCGAACGTTGGCGTCAGTTTCAAGAACAAGAACTGGCCTAAATGTTCAAACTCCATGTAAGTTCTACAAATCTTGAGGGGGGGAAAACACACACACATTTCGTAACATCCCAGAGTGAAAGTTTCCGCACTGAGCTCATAAATGTTCTCTTTGTTTTGTACATTTGTTTTATTTTTTTTTATTATAACTAATATGGTTTAGATTATTTTGCATTCATGACAAAACTTGGACCCTTTTCGGAAAGAAAAATTACACAAATGCACATGGAAATTGGATCATTGCAATGCCTCCCCAAATTTTGTTTGAGATCCTAGACTGTTTTACTTGCAGCTGCTCTTGTAGAATAAAGGGAACAAATGAATTATGCTGCCAGAGTCACAAGAAAAAGAAACATCAACAGTAACAACAATAACAATTACAACAACCACAGTAGCACACAAACAACAACAACAAAGCAAAAATGTTTCTCCTATACTCGGCCTTGCGTAAAGGGGCGTAGGCTACCATTTTATGCCCGCGGGTCGTTCCCAGCTGTGTTCGTGGTACCTATCATCAGGCCACTTAAACACCTGGACAGTGACAGCGTCTGAAGTGCTGGCACTGAGCCAGCAGAAGCGAACCCGAAGAAGCGGCGACCACAATGAGCGTTCCAGTATTGTAAAAAGTGTTAAAAACATTGTATCGCATTGAGAGCTGCGCTAATCATGAAGATAGAGTATTTCGAGCGTACAGGCGCACTCACGAGCGAAACTGTTCAAAGCATAAACGGGCGTATCAGAGATGGAATTAGCCGTCTAACTCTGAAGAAATACGCGGGGATATTTTTGCTTGTTTTGGTTTGGTTTGGTTTGGTTTGGTTTGTTTTGTTTTTATAATCCGTCGCAGCGATCATGCACTATTCTCATAAGGTACCTTTGCGCTTCATAAGTGGACAATGGATTGCATTTGAAAGCTGCCGTATGATCCAGAAACTTGTTCTCGTCGACGAGGATGAAAATGAATCACACGATAATTATATGTTTGTCGTACTGCGTGTGTTAAAAAATTATAGACCAGCCGCATGAACACACCGAGGTTCAGCAGCTCACCTCTCCGGCTCTCAACGGAAACAAAAAGACACTCGAGCTGTGAAACTTCATCATCCCAAGCGTCAACGGAACACTAGCTTTACACAGACCGATGGGACAACACCGAAAACAATAAGCAACACCTCTAAGCCAGATGTAGGGATAGTTTAAGCCCCGCAGCAGAAAATCGAGAGGCGATACAGTTTCCTGTCACAGCAGAGCTTTTCCTGGGAGGTTGCGTTTCCATGGAAAAGCGTACGGCGGAAGTTGAAAGAGTGATCCGGAGAGGGAGAGAGTGGGTGGAGGAGAAGGGTAAACAGTTGTTGAAGTTGTAGTTAAGCAGACAATACCGCCGTATCACAGCAGAGTGCCGTCCCGGTTCAAGTTTGTTCATGTCAAGAGCTGCTTTTTCTTCTTCTTCTTTTTTTTCCTTTCTTTTTTGAACAGTTTTCCTCACCTCTTCTTGTGCGAGTCTTCCTACTGCAGAAAATATCGCCAACAAGATGAGTTCATGTGTATGTCTGCACACAAAAAAATAGCGCTTAGGGGCAGCAGGCTTTCGCTGCTTCGTCCTCCAGCCCTTGAAACGCCATGAGAAGACATGGATATGTGCGCGGAGGAGGTATACCATACCATACCATACCATACCATACCATACCATACCATACCATACCATACCATACCATACCAAACACAACGACGTGGCTAACATACAGCCAGAAGCTGGTCGGCAACACCAACCTCTCAGCAGTAGAACTTGAACTTAAGTTCATATAAGGTAGGTCTACAAAACCTGGAGATAGCGCTGCCGCGAATTAGTCCTTGTCGCTGACGCGGCGTTAAGCCTTAAAATACTCACTCACTCCCCCCCCCCCCTCCTGGAGATAGTGAGTTCAGACGACAACTCCCTAGAACTCTTCCGCGACAGAGATTGATCTCAACTTACATCCTTTGTTCAGGTTTCACGAACAGACGTTCAGACGGTATTCAAACTCTGACAAACATCTACTATAATCCCACATGTTGTTGAGTATGGTGTAGTGAATAAGTAAAGCGCCCAAGCGTGACATATGGTGAGGTACTGAGGCGACACCTCCTTCTTGAATATGACAAAGAAAAACTGCTGTACATTGTATTCAACCTGCAGGGTAAAAACACGAGCACGGCGAACAGCGGCAGGAGAAGCTTTCTTTTCAAACAGACACCATTCGCCCCTACACCACCTCCATACCCCCCCCCCCACCCCTTGTCTCTTTCTCTCCGCCAAAATCTTTTGTCACTATGTCGATTTTGAAAACGGGAGAAGCGCTTTTGTAGTGCGAACAGTGCCTTGTTTTGTTCAGTGGTAGATAACGTACAATCTCGTCAGCTGTTCTATGCACTAAATAAATAAATAAAATAAATAAATAAGTAAATAATAAATAAATAAATATTGACCGTCGACAAAGTTAAAAAAAAACAAACAATGCCCTGGATGTTTTGTTTTTGACAATAAATGAATAAATAAATTTTGTACGAGATTGTCTACGAAGTTAAAAAAATGCTGTGGATGTGTGATCTTTTTAAAAGAAATAAAAAAGTATTTGCATCACGCTTTTCTCATTACCTTGACTGCAGGTTTTCGAACACCATACAAATAGCCCCCCCCCCCCCCCCCCCCCCCCCCCTCTTTAAAAAAAAATCGTGAAAATTAAATCGCTAAAACGGAGCAGATGTGTTCGCGTGCTTTTTTTTTTTTTTTTTTTTTTTGGAAACCTCGCTCGCCATTTGTGAGGAAGAAATCTCTGTTTGAGCCCATTGAAATGACGGATCACAAACACTTGAAACTTCAGGCTCGTGCATTCATTCTGCTGGAATGAGTGTTTGAGCGCTACACGCTTCGCAAACTCAAATAACAATTTTATCGCGGATTTTCAAACTGTATCAATGACGCATTAATTTTGCTGCCGTTTTGAAAACCGCAAGTTTGTTCAGCAATTTTCAGAAGGTCCCCTTGAAAGTTTGAAAATGAAACACGAGTGGCTATACAATGATCACCTGAGTGAAGGACTGTGATGGTGTGAAGTGAATGGCTTTGTGCTTGGCCGGATTGTAGAGAGCGTATCTGAACTGCTGCAGAAGCAGTCTTTTTACGAAACGCTGTAGGAGAGAGGGCTTCGAGACTTGTCGTAGGAATGGAACACCTCTTGATCATGACTGACATGGAACAAACGTTCGCAGTTTCATTACAGTTATTATTACTCTCTCTCTCTCTCTCTCTCTCTCTATCTCTCTCTCTCTCTCTCTCTCTCTCTATCTCTATCTCTCTCTCTCTCTCTCTATCTCTCTCTCTCTCTCTCTCTCTCTCTCTCTCTCGATGACACAATGTACACGATCAACTGAACATTAAAATAAAAGAAGAAATAGCAATATCTCGTGAACTGTATTCGTTTGTTCCAGATATTGAGGCAAACAAACAAAATTCATCATCATCATCATCATCATCATCATCATCATCATCATCATCAACAACAACAACAACAACACCCACAACAACAGCAGCAGCAGAGGCAACAGTAACAATAACAAAACTGTAACAAACACATTAGAAAACCATCAAACAGTGCAAACAAGATGACTAAGCCAGGCAGTGAGCTTGAAGCACTTTAAGTTTAACAAACAAACAAACAAACAAGCCAAGCGTGAGGGGAGAGAGAGAGGGGGGTGGGTGGGTGGGTGAGTGTTTTGGGGCTTTAAATTAAGGTCCTTTTCCACCATATACGGGTGATATCTAAGACGGCGCAACGATGAGAGAGAGAGAGAGAGGGGGGGGGGGTGATGATAATGATGATGAAACTGTGTTATATAAGAACATAGTCATACCGATCTGTCCTTGCAAATCTACGACAACATTAAGGCATAACACAAAACTGAAACGAAAAATGAGAGAGAGAGAGAGAGAGAGAGAGAGAGAGAGAGAGAGAGAGAGAGAGAGAGAGAGAGAGAGACAGAGACTATTAGTTAAAACAAACATCTTCAAGGCTCTCTGTGTCGACTGACACACGCTGAGGGCCCAAATTAGTTCAGTAGAAGCCGTGGTAAATGAGCGAAGCATCTGCTGCCTCGGCAGAAACGCCCCTTTTGCCAAATCTCCGCCAAGGGAAGGAAAAACTTCGACAATTTGGCATCCGCCTTGAGGAACTCTCTAGCTCAAGGAGTTTGGATCAGGTTTGGCCAGATGTCTGCAACACCAAGTCTCATTGTCTCACGCCAGAGACGAGATCTGGGCCTCGCCTGACACGCGGCAGGGGGTCGATTATTTAATGCAACATGGACATTTTGGTCATTTTCTTGGGTAATTTAATTGTCATCTCGAGCATTGTAGGCTGTCAAATTTATGCAAACGAAAGCGCGGCGGGGGGATGGGGTTTGCCTGGAACCTCTGCCAGCAGAAATATAACCAATTATGCCGAGGGCTTTTCTGCCCCGCCCCCCAGATGTTCGCGCGCGGGGCTAATGTCTCCGATTTGTTCCCCAGTTTACACGGTGGTGCGGGCTGTTAGGGCTCTAGATCGATAAACACGAAAGTCACTGCCGTAAACAGGTCTTCGTTTTTGCGTCCGAACATCGGCCATATTCATTTTCGAAATGTCTGATTACTTTCTTCACAAGGCATATTTCAAGGGTTCTCTTTACTTTCAAATCAAATGTATGTATGTATGTATGTATGTATGTATGTATGCATGTATGTATGTATGTATGTATGTATGTATGTATGTATGTATGTAACGTTATTGTTATTGTAAAGTTGCACACAGATCCATCAGGGGGTTGGGCGCCAAACAAATCCACATCATTATAACTGGTTAAAAATAAATCTTTTTTTTTTTTACTGCTTGATCACCCCTTTCGGGGGAAGTCTGGATGTTTCAGCAGGAATAGATGTGTTGTTGGCTTATATATCGGGAAGCAGCAGCTGAATTTTACCCATTTTTCTGGTCGCTGGGAATCGTTAATGAGTTCAGGCAAGCTAATGCCCTGTCTTGCACTGCGTTGTCTTGTCTGCCATTTATTTTATTTTATTTTATTTCATTTTGTTTGATAATGACAAGGACGCTGTATTTGTCAATGGCGGTGGTTTTCAAGAAAGGGAGCATAAAAGTATTGGACGGTAAAGGCCCATTTATAATTTTTTTCGGCTCACAGATCGTTCTGAACTGTTTTGGTAGTCTGGCATCACACAACGTCATGCCCAAAATTAATACAGCCACAGGCTTGCGATGAGGGACAGCTGAGTTATCCTTGTTCGCGCGGCCATCAAACGTCAGTGTGTAGTATCGGAGCTTTACTAATCTGTAAGGTAGATTATTTCGAGCGAACACGCACGAGCTCAAATGTTCCAAAAGACTGTCTAAATAATGCCAAATGATCATAGAAATGTCGCCTTTAATTACACAGACCTCGTAATGATAATTTTCTGAGCAATTCAGTTTGTGCATACACAAGCACAACAGATCTCATAGACTGTGCATTGTCTGGGCGGTTAATATTCATTCACCTTTAACAACAACAACAACAACAACAACAACAACACACACACACACACACACACACACACACACACACACACACACACACACACACACACACACACACACACCTATTGGACAAAAAACAAGTTCTTGTACACAAACAAACAAACAAACAAACAAACAAACAAACAAAGAATTACCAAAAAGAGAAACATACAGCCACAAAAAATACTATCAGACTAAAGAAGTTCATGTCCACCTACAAAAACAAGGCACAAGGAACCCCTCACAAGCTAAAGAAGTTTGCAGACATCTGCCGGTCTGTCGATTGTGCCAATTACACTCTCATTGCCTCACACGCGGTCCGCAACCCCATAGCCTGACCCCCTCTCCTTAACTTTTCCATCTCTAATGCCGACAGAAGCCGATCGCTACAAACTGGCTCTGTTCTCCCGAATCAGAGGTGCCGATCCCTGCACGTGGGGGCCATCCTCCTTGAAGAATAGGATGCTAATAGCTCGAGAAAAGATGCTAATTCTGTGCACGGGGCGTGGTGACTCGAAGGAGGGTTGCAGGCAGTATTTGTTTCTTTCTCTTTCTTGCGGAGAAAGCTATGAAGGGTTGGGTGCTGCTCGGTGAAGTCCTTGATGTGTTTGAAGTCAGTGGGTAGTCTAGCTTGAAGAGGTCGCTGAATGAAGCTAATAATGAGAGTTTAGTTGACTTGCGCTAGGACTGAGGTAGACAGACAGAGTCATGGGGGAGAGGTTAATATGTAGAAGCACCAACGAACTGTATTTTGTTTCGTTTCTTGCCGATTCGTTCAAGCTCTGTGGCCGGAAATGGTCTGGAGTCTGATGCACGAATAGGGACTAGACGAAATTTATCTGAGACCTAGCTCTAGTCTTAGACTTACCACGCTAGGTGTGTCTGTCTTGCCCCAGTCCCCGTGTTGGAGATCCTTGGTGTGTTTTGGCGTCAATGTGTAGTCTAGCTCGGAGAGGTCGCTGAAAGAAGCTTATAATGACAGTTTACGTCACTTACGCTGGGAGGCAGACGATGGGAGAGGTAAATAGTAAACTTTAGAAGCACCAACGAACTGTTTCGTTTCGTTTTGTATCGATTTGTTCAAGCTCTGCAACTGTACATTTGAGCATTTTCAGCCTACCTCCCCCCCCCCCCCCCCCAAAAAAAAAAAAAAAAAAAGTTTTAGATTTTGGACCTTCAGTAGCTGAGCTGACGCTTAGCATAATACGATTTTTATGTGGTGGTGTCCTATGCGTGAGAGAATGCGTGAGATTCGCGTGGGCGTGCATGTTGGGTTACGTTCGCGACGCGTTGAGGCAAAAAAATGGCTAAAGATCCTGTATGATTCCAATTATTATTATTATACGATAATAATATATTTCTCGTTTAGTTCCGGCCATAAAACGCTAACAAAGTGAATGAATTCAAATCTGTTGGTGCTTACGTTTGAAAACGTCGATATGACGCATGTGTATGGTGTGAAACGAAAGTAATATCCACTCGTGTCATAAAGGAGAGAAAAGAAAAGATGTTTATTTCTTGGCACAGTCTCAAAATGGACAACAAGTTGTGCAATTTTTTTCTCGGCGGTCCTCCAAAAATACACGACAAATAAAAATCACAGTCTCTAACTATCCGCAGAAGAAAAAGGTTTTTTTTTCTTGGCACAGTCTCAAAATGGACAACAAAATGCTTTTTTTTTTCTCTCTCTTGATTGTCCTCCAAGAATACACGACAAATGAAAGTCAAAAGTGCTCTTCAACTGTGCACATGCCTTACTGTAATAGTCTGGTTCATTGCTAAGGTGATGAATGATAATGCATTCTGGGCTATTCAAACAAAGAAAGACTGGAGGGTGTCACATGCTGCATCGCATGCATGTTAATCGGTTTCGTTTGTTGTTGGACCAAGAAATACAGTTCTGCCTGCTTTGTTCTTTTCTTTGGCCAAATTATGACCGAGTACTGGTCTAAAACAGTGTAGTTGTCAGGATTAAAGTTACAAACTGCTGCAGACTGAACGAGTAAAAGCTCACAAGAAAACTGATTCAAAAACAACAAGAAAGCCCATCCAACACCCCCCCCCCCGCCCCCACCCCCAAAACAATCAAACAAACAAATAAACAAACAAACAAACAAACAACATCAAAACAACATTAAGAAAACAAACAAACAAAAAACAAAACAAAAAACCCAAAACAAACAAACAAACAAACAAAAACCCAACAAACCACCACCACCACCACCACCACCACCACCACCACCACCACCACCAACAACAACAACAACAACAACAACACACACACACACACACACACACACACACACACACACACACACACACACACACACACACACATCACAAAAGACCCCCCCCCCTCCCCCAAATAAAACGAAAACAAAGTAACAGCAACAACAACAAAACAAAACAAAAAACAACAACAACCAAAAAACCCAACAACAACAACAACAACAACAACAACAACAACAACAACAACAACAACAACAACAAAAACGAAGGAAACCACACCAAACCACACCAAACCAAACCAAACAACAACAACAATAAAAACACAAACAACAGCAACACAAACACAAACAACAACAAAACCAAAAACAACAAACAAAAGCAAAACAACAACAACAAATCAGCTAGCAAGCGTATGTGTAAACCGGCCATAATCACACCGTTACATCCCTGTAACTGGACCCTAACCAGCCTCATCCCGTTACCACCATCTACTGCACGCTACCACTCCTGTCCCTAGACTAGAGAGAGAGAGAGAGGAAGCACTCGATGGTCGGATGCTGCTACTCTGTCATCTCCCCTCTGTTTCCAGGAGGCCAGGGCGTGGTCGCGGCGGTCACTTCAAAGCCTGACCTCTGTTAAGCGGACACCCCCAGGCGACGACCGCCTGTCCGGATTGCGGTCCGCGCTCTGACCAGTTGGTCAGCCGCTTGTAGGCGTGGATACGGTACAGCAAATTACTCGGCGCGGCGGATTTTAGCCTTGCTAATCAAGTACATCCTACTTAGAGCACGCGGCTTAGTGTTCATTGTAATTATCACGTTTTTAGGCCAGAAAGCCGCCGTATGCTTTCATCGGATGTAGGGAGGCTGAGAGACGAAAATAATGCAGGAAAGTTGCCTGAAGCTGCACTTCTTGTTTTTAATTGCCAGCGCGTTCTTTTTCCTGAATAGATGCTGAAACAAACATGTGAGTGCTAGACACTTTGGACAGATACAAATGGCAGTGGTTTAAATTGGTTCTGGAAAAAGATCCCTCCCACACGAAAAACGTAAAACATAAACAAATCCCCCACCTACACACTAAAAGAAGAAAAAAAAAAGCTGTGTTTAAATAAACTGCAGGCAGAAGCATGCTGACTTTCTAAAACATAACATATACTCATATATCTGTACAAGCACCCATCATCATCATCATCGTCGTCGTCATCGTCATCATCATTATCTCCATCATCTCCATTATCCTCATCATCCTTGCTGTTCTTGCTAATTAAAAAAAAGTACGTTCACACTGCGAATCAAAATTTAATATTCAGCCTCGAAACTGTCTCGAGAGTATGGGACAGGTCCCCTACCAGAATATAAAATAAGTGTACTTATTTTCGGGAAGGTGTTGAATAACATTAGTCAGAAAGTCGACACCAGCAGAACAGGCAGGCAGTTGTCAAATTACAACAAGATTGATTTTAAAATAATCCCTCAGGTATTCATTTTCACCAGGCCAGAAATGCCTGTCATTTTTATGACCACACATTTTTCAAATGGCGTGTGTGGGGGGGGGGGGAGGGGAGAGGGGGGGCGGGGTTAAGGGCAACGGTGTGTGGCAGTGGCGGGGGGGGGGGGGATGAGAGAGATCAGAGGGCAGGTGAGGACAAAATAGTGTGAAAATTGCATTTATGGCTAGTAGACCAAATTTAACAATTTTGTACAAATTGCTAAGGGACAAATTTTCTGTATGTACATGTGTATATTAAGAGATTAAGAGAGAGAGAGAGAGAGAGAGAGAGAGAGAGCAGATACTAACTAATAAAAAATGCTAAGTCAACTTAATCTCCCGCCACCCCTGTGTTTAAAAGAGGTGGGTGGACCCTGGCTAAGAAACATTTTCACCTTGTCCCTCAGCCCTCACCCATCTATCACAGGGTACCCGCCCCCTACACTGGCTTCTCCCCCCCTTTCAGACTGCAAATCAAGGGGTTGACTTGTTCTTTTTTACACCCTCCAGCCCTGATGCCGTTCAACAAATTAGTGTGAGAAACCCTGATGGTGGAGATAAGGTGTCCGCAAATCCTCCGCTTGAATGAAAGCCGCACCATTTTGCCGTGAGCAGAAGTCGGGTTTGACGGACTAAAAACTAGCTGGGTGACACGAAAGATGAAGTGCTCGATTATGCTGGGGTGGTTCGCGTCGTGCGGCGAATAAAGCGGGCAGTACAGTAGATTGAGATACAAATTACAGCCTTTAGCACGTCCGGTTTCAAGCTGGTGGTAGGAGATTATCAGCACCTGGACCGAGCAGACTGGATGAGCAACTGTTTTGTTGTTGTTGTTGTTGTTGTTGTTTTTGTTGTTTGTTTGTTTGTTTGTTTGTTTTTTGTTTGTTTGGGGTTTTTGTTTGGTTTTTTTTTCGCCTGGATCTGTAGAGATTTTGTTTTTTACTACTTTCCAGGAGACCCTCCACCACGAAATGAGTCTTCTTGTGCTATTTGTTTATGTTACAAGACGACTCATTTCGTGGTGGAGGGTCACTAATATTATCGCCCCTTTCCGGAAGTTCGGGCTGCTTCTCCATGGGAACACGGAGGTAAAACAACATGGACGGGCGTTTTTCCGGTGCTGTGCCGCTTCAAATAGTTACACGGTCAATCAGCGGGTTCTAACGCCAAAGCACTGCGCTGTTTCCGAATTCAACATGCCAGAGCACCTGAGAAACGCTGTAGATATTCGGTTGTCGGTAAGAACGATTGAAAGGGGCCGTTTAATAACCAGAAACCGGTTTGTATTAATGCGTTACTACAATCTATAGACATGTATGATTATGTTCATGGTTTAAAATAACGGCTTTATTGTTCATGTTTTAAAATAACGTCCTCGAAACGTTTGAAGCGGCCTAGCAACGGGAAAAGGGTCGTCCATTTTGAATATCCGACTTTGGGAAGCGTGTCACTTAGGAGCAGCGTCACCTAAACACTTTGATCTTTTGGCTGAGGGAGGAAAGCCGGAGGACCCGGAAAGAAAGAGAGAATGTGCAGCGGTGCAGGTATATCAATACAATGGAAACAGTATTCAACGCACAAACTTTTGGGGGAAAAAAAACCACAAGAAACAAGAACATAATTACATGAAGTTGAAAACAAATCACAGTTTCAAACAAAACTGACAGAGAAGAAGCATGTATTATTGCAAACCAATAATTCAGAATATGCATGTGTTGTCGAACAAGTGAGAAAACAAACAAACAAACAACCAAAAAAACACAAAAAAACACTACAACAACAACAACAAAATTCAGTTCAAACAAAACCGATAAAGGAGCACATTGCAAATTACTCATCATTCAGCGTATGCATTTTGAAATACAGACATATGGAGCAATCGTCATTTCGGCAAACAATGACAGAACGAAGCACATTACAAACTCATTATTCAATGCATACATTCTCAAATAAAGACGTATGAAGTTCAAAACAAATCATTTCAAACAAAACCGACAGAAGACCCACATTGAGGGGTGGGGTGGGTGGCTGGGTGGGGGTTTAACGTCCTTTTCCACCACATAGGGTGATATCAAAGACGGGGCAACGATGAAAAAGCCAGCACAAATATTTGGCCCCAGCCGGGATCGAACTCACGACCCGAGCATTAGAAGTCCAACGCTCTACCATTCGACCACCCCGGCTCCCCCGCACATTGAGGACTTACAATTCAGCGCATGCAGTCTCATATGAGTTCTTTTGAAACTTTAAAAAAAAATCATTTCAAACTGACAGGGCAGAACATACGACTATTTGACTTTTGTTCTCCTAGAGACATGATACGTTCACACTTCTATGTCACTTGTCCTTGAAAAAGGAGTCGCCAAGAATCGCCAAATCGCCAGGTCGTATCCAACTCCAAACCGTTTCTCCAAGCTCGCTCTCTTTCGAGTTGCGTTTGCACACATGACGCGCATGGATGAGTTTGCCTGTCTCATATTCGGCACCCCCTGCCGGTCGAGGTAATGTCGCCAGAAATATGTACCTCTCCCAATAGGGATCTGTCGGCGACAAGCACTCCGCAGGCAATGGGTAATGACTCGGGCTAAACCTCACGGGGAAAACCACGGTAACCTTAACCATCCTCTCCTGGTGAGTCTTAGCCGGCGCTTTGGGGTCTCCGTCGAGTGAAAAATAAGTCACTCTGGACTTCTCAGCTTCAAGTCGTTAGTCATTGTGCGTGATCGGCAGGAGGGCCGAGCGCCTTTCACGCGGTTGATGGGACAAAGTGGGGGAACAGTTCGGAAACTTATGCCTGAGGAGCGACGCCTTTTATCTACTCGCTGACGATGAGCAAGGCTCACTTTACAACCTGCTGGGGCCGAGGGGGTAACGTCTCTCATTGCTGTCCTCGTAACCAGGGGGAAGCTTCCCATAAGGGGGGGGGGGGATGCCTTTTACAAAGAGAGAGAGAGAGAGAGAGAGAGAGAGAGGGGGGGGGGGGGGAAATTGAGTCTCATTTTGATCTTTCGAAACTTGGGGGATGTTGTCCATCATGGATGTGATACCACAACAGAAAACAACGACAACAACAACAACAACAACAACAACGGGTCACATTTTGAGCTTGCGAAACTTGGGGGAATCTGTCCTAAAGGGGGTGCTGGCTTTAAAAAAGAAAAAAATCTGGTCTCATTTTCATCCTGCGAAACTTGGGGGATGTTTTCCATCATGGATGCGATACCACTGGAGAAAAAAATCGGGTCTCATTTTGCTCCTGCGAAACTTAGGGGAAGCTGTCCATAGAGGGGTGATGCCTTTTAGGGAGAGAAAAAAATTATCGGGTCTCATTTTACTCCTGCGAAACAGGGGCGGTTTCCATCATGTGGGTTGATGCCACTAGAAAAAAAAATCGGGTCTTATTTTGATCCTGAGAAATTTGGGGGAAATTATCCATAAGGGGGTGATGCTTGGAGAAGAAAAATATAATCGGGTCTTAATTTGATCCTGCGATAGAAAGTGTTAACCATTTCTAGTACCACGACTCAGCTTAAGCGATGGATGGTATACACTGGCTTGTCGCTCAGCACATGACAGAACCTGTAGGAAAGCTTTTGGCATGTGGTTCATCATGAAATCTGCAGGAAAGTGAAATCCATAAAGAACAGAGAAAAAGATTTGATAATAATAATAATAATAATAATAATAATAATAACTGCGTATTGTATAGGCGCTTTACCCAGTTTCTTGAATCGGCTCAAAGCGCCGCGAACTGAACCCAACACGCACGCTCACGTGAATCACACGCAGTCTCTCACACATTGGACATGAACACATAACAATTTAGAATGATTCAATGTACCACATCCGCCTCGTTTCGTGCAGTCGGACCGGGAAAGAAAGCATAGAGCTCTATGAATGCATTAGCACACTTTGCATTGTGAGAAGTCTTGGTCACAGTAAAGCAAGCAGATTTTTTTTTCAGTGAAAAAAATGAAAATTATGGATGTGTCAAATCATTGCTGCCAGATAGTCTACTTTTACTTGACTTGTTCTGGTTTTTATGAATGTCTGCGAAACTTCACTGAAGGTAGTAAACATGCAGCATGTTGCAAGTTTGAATTGTTTCTTGGTATGGTATGCAAGACTTCTCCTCAGCACACATATCCATCTCTACTAAAATGCTTATGACGCCGCAGGGCTGGGGGACGAAGCAGTGAAAGCCTGCTGCTCTTAGCGCTACTTTATGTACAAACCTCCACCCTGCTATTCACTCTAATGTGTGCGACAGTTTTTTTTTTTTTTTTTTGCCACAGCCTACTCTTCTTAGAAAGATGAACATGGGATTTTAGCCTGAATACATGACATTTGTGCGTGCGTGTGTACACGAGGGCGTGACAGGCACCGTAAACGAGTCTGCACATGATTTTGACTCGATTTAGAATGTAAAAACTCCTACCAAATCCCTGCCCACTAGCGATCGAACCAGGCAGCTTAGGAACCGAAGTCCGATACCTTAACCACTAGACCAAAGCCCTCGTCATTTACTTTGATTTCCAAGTATCAGAAGCAGGCAGTGTAACACGTCATCACCACCAAGGAGATTTTGAAACAGAAAAGTGATTCTCTGGCAACTGAACAGAGTGAGAACAGACACTGAGAAGGCACTAGGAGCACCAAAGACTGTGCTGGACAAGACAAACACAAAACAGACACGCCTACACCGCTATACCTTCCACCAGGGTGGATACATGAACTACCAGAACAGCGGCTAACAATAAGAACTTGGAAGGAGGAGAGAGGGAAATCGGGTTTGTCGTACAAGTCCCGGCCGTGAAAGTCAGACTTTTCACGGGCTTTGCTTCGCCTCATAGGTATCAATTTGGGACGCGACAAAAGCCTGAAAATTAAAATCGCGCGCTGGATCTGTTTTCATAGCGTCGGGTCACCCAGGGAGTCGGCCGTTTATCGCCGCTAGAACGTGGACGTCCTTTATGCTGAAGGGTTTGGGTACATAGTTTCTTGATGGCACACACGAGTTTTGTCCAGTCTGTCCTGTGCGGTGGTGAAGGGTGGCGGGCGTCGTCTGGTGGGTTGTTCAGCTGCTCTCGCATTTCGTGGTAAGGGGTGTGAACTCGGACCCCCCCCCCCAAAAAAAAATAATAATAATAATAAAATAAAATAAATAAATAAATAAATGCAAAAAACTAACAAACAAAAAACAAAACAAAACAAACAACAACAACAAACAACAACTAAAACAACAACAAAACCAACAACAACAACCCCCCCAACAACAAAAAAACAAAAACAAAAAACAAACAAACAACAACAACAACCACAAAAAAACACACAAAAAAACCGAAAGAAAAACAAAAGAAAATAGTGTGGATGAGCATTTGAATCCATACTGCAAGCTGAAAAAGCCATTTTAACAGTTGAACTTTGACTGTGATGATTCGGCCATAACTTTAAAAAAAAAAAAATGCCTATATGTGACCATCCACATGGCTCACTGTTTTGAGCATGTCCAAGTTAAACATGTTTCTTTAGACCTACTCAGGCTACTGAACAGCTCCTTAGTTCAAGGGTAGCCCCCCACCTTAAACCTCCATTTGCTAACCTACGCCCGTCACTGTTGCAAAGATGGACCACAACTCCTTTGCGCTAAGAAACTGTGCGGGTCGGGCGAAGTTAGTGTCGCTAACAAGACGGCGCCTGATCATGAAGAGAGGGGAGGTTGTAGAGCCGGATAAAACGGCTTTTGTCACGCTGTCTGGTCCACCACCGCCCTCTTTCACAGCGCCATCAGGCCTTTTCTTGCCGGGGGTCGGTGGAAACGCAGCAGCCGTGGGATAGGTGGCCCGGTAGATGCTCGTTAATTCTGCAAGAAACACCCGGCTCCCCGGCATAGCTCCCCCCCTCCCCCCCCCACACACACACATTCACACACAGACGACTGCTGGCTTGTTTCGCTTTAGTAGAGGTGTGGTGGGTGGGGGGCTTTGGGGAAAGGAGGGGTGGGGGTGGGGTGGGGTAAGAGACGGGTTAGGGACCTGGCATGAGGTTAACTTTGTAATTTCAAATGTCCGTATGTCGTTTTAAAAAATCTATATCAGTTGAGGTATTTTTCTTTGTTCACTTTGGGGAACACACAAATTATATGGGGGTGGGGGAATGGGGGTGTTGGGTGGCGGGGGCTCAACCCGTTTCATCGTCAGACTCGAGAATGGAAAGTAGAAGGTTAGAATCCTAAAATTTGTACAAGCTTTTCCAAGCACGCCCGTCATCATCGCGGTCGACAGAAGATGTTAAACCGCCGAAACCCACCGACCCACGAAATTAGGGGAGTCGGATAGCCGAATGGCAGAGCGTTGGACTTTTCATGCTGGGGTAGTGAGTTCGAGTCCCGGCTGGGGCCAAATGTTTGTGCTGACCTTTTTCTTTGTCACTTACCCCGTATTGGATATCACCCCTAAACGGTAGAAAAGGACGTTAAACTCTCAAACACCCCCCTCGCCCTAACCAACGTTAGCTTTTAACACTCTACGTTTAATTCGTCTAGAGAGTTATCTTCACTTTTGCACGTTCGTCCAGAATGGTTGAACTGGTAAGAGATAATGGACGGAAGCACACAAGTAAGGCAGTTTATGTTTGTTTGAGGTTTTTGTTTTCTTCTTCTTTTTTCCCCCCAGCACATACGGGTGATATCAAAGGCAGGGCAACGAGAATAAACCCAGTACAAATATTTGGCCCCGGTCGGGATTCGAAACAAACAAGACAGAAAGATTTTTTTCTTTCAATCGATCACCTTGCTTAATTAACCCGCAGGCGGGATGGCAAAGTGTGTGCGTCTGTCGAGTAGCCACCCACTTCAACGTGAAGCATGTAGATAGACCCGGGTCCCGGACTCATTCGCCGCAGCTACATCTCAACAAAAAGCCCTCTGTCTTGTGAGAGCCATTGGGTCAGATTCACGAGGTCCCTCTCAGGTTCGCGTCTGTTTACCACGGGCGGAGAGAGTGGTTTTCAAACGCCACTTATCCTGTGTATTATACCCATATGACACTTTTCACCGGCACAAAGGGGACCCCTACTCCAACCGTTGTTTCTTCGCGAACGTGCCTTGTTTGGCGTGCACAATGCTGCCATATTTTTGTTTGCATTCCTGAATGCTCGGAAAACTTTTTTTACAACCACCGTAGCTGCGGACACCTACCGTGTTCTCCTCCCCTTCTCGGTGATTAGCTTCCAACTCGAGTTCATCTTGTTCCACGTGTGTGTCGACTCAACCCCTGACGGTACATCAGCAAACCTAAGGTTTCTAAAGGCCGGCTGTATTTTCGGAGGGGCTCAAGTGCCCTCCACAAAGCTCATTAAAGGTGTTAAATACATTTATTGTATGGGACATAAACGGTACAAGTCGGTCTTTTGCGTCGCACCATATTTCGGGCTGTCAGCGCGTTGAATGAGACATTAAATGTATCAGTGTGTGATCCACTCGAGCCGCAAATTGCCTTGCTTTCCTCAAGTTTCTAATTTTCTGTTGAGAGCGTGTCAAAACTTGCATCATTAAGAGCGAGATCGTTGAGAGAGAGAGAGAGAGAGAGAGAGAGAGAGAGAGAGAGAGAGATTTTCCAATATTTTGGTGAGGCCATGGTAGTAAACGAGTTCCAAGCATTCAGGGACGCAAACAAACAAATGGCAGCATTGTACACTCAAAACAAGGCACTCTCGCGAAGAGAGAGAGAGAGAGAGAGAGAGAGAGAGAGATTAATTCTGACAGTCCAGGTGGAGTTTGATTCATCCACCGCAACTGTGTTTTCTTTAACTGTAGCCACACATTCTA
>JACVVK020000059.1:805000-847500 GCA_018292915.2 Batillaria attramentaria
GATAGGTGTTTTTTTTTTTTTAAACTCATTTTGGTACTTCACATCTCGATCTGCATCTCGTATTTTTACTTCTTTTTTTTTTCCTGTTGTACGCGTACTGTTGGGAAAAAAGTTAGACCAGCAGCTTTTAATCAGTTTATTTGCCTAGAATATTTACAATCGAATGAAAAAAAAATATCGAAGAAGAAATCTTCACTGCGTCCCCAACCACTAGATAATTAATACTGTTTTCCGTGCAGATGCATTTAAGCCACGTCAAGGAGGGGGGGGGGGTATTACTGAATGCATGCATATTTGACGTCATTAACGGCTCCTGTGTACGGACCATCGCAAAAGGACTATATTTTAATTGAAGTTGACGCCGTACACTCTGGGTCGCCAAAGTGAGAGGAAAGTTTCTGTGAATGAGAAGAAACGACGTGGGGAACAGGGTGGAAGGGGTGGGTGGCTGGAGAAAGGGTGGGGGGGTTGGGGGGTGGGGGGAGAGAACTTGGAAGAGTGGATGACTGAGAGGCGTAAACGTATGACGAGGTGGGGGGGGAGGGGGTGGCAGGGAAGAGGGAGGGGAGGAGTTAAGAGGGAGGGGTCGAGGTACAGAGACAGGGGGTGGGACATGACAACGCTTTACCGGATAACCGTTTCTTGTCGCCCGCCGCTCGCACGCCGCGAGGTGACACGGAGAAGATTGGGGGAGTAGCACCTTCATACACAGACACACAGACACACACACACACCAGAGAAAAACCGTGGAACGACGGCGACGGGACTCAATTTGTACAGCTGCTAACGTCCGAAGCGGGTATGCGGGACACTTGTTCTTGATACCGGTACTCACCTATCGCCCACAGTACCTTGACATCTTCAGCGCAGTGTCTTCTTCAAACAGCAGAGTTTCCCGGAATCCGGTGCGCGAGCAGGTAAAGTTTTGTTACATAAATTTGTAAGAATTGTTATATGTTTTCATTTCCCCTACCCGTACTTATACTCACCCCACCCATGCTTAGATTTAAATGTATTAATAAAAACTGATATGCAATTAAGCCAACGCGTGTATATTATTATTATTATTATTATTATATGCTGTTGCTCGAGATGTCAGTCTCGATGTCTGTGGTGTTAATAATAAGCTTATAGTATGTATGTGTGGCAGCAAGATCTCATAAAAGTAAAGGGTTCTTGACGACAGCTGGTTTACAATGCGCATGTTATGCACTAAATGAAATAAGTACATGTGAGCAATTTTTTTTTTCTTGTCAGCAAAGGTTTTAAATAATCTTACCTCTTTGCGTCCATCAGGTACGTGATCAACCCTATCACAATGGAGGATACTGAGGCGCACGCAGACATGAATTTAGCGGACCACGACTCAGACGTATCGGACCAGCTCATCTCTGTGGATGACCTAGACTCTGAAGGAGAAGACAAACTCTCCTTGGCGCACTTCTCAGCGTCGTCTCTCTCCTACGCAAGACCTAATCATGAGGACGAGCCCGTTTCATCGTCACCGACGCAGTTCGGCAGTAGAGCGAGGGATCGGAGCAGGTCCTCCTCGACGTCGCCAAGGTTTGGCAAGACAGGAGGGGCATCGGAAGGCTTGAGTGGGGGTGGGTTGGCGGCTAAGCTAAAGAAAAAGGCCGCCCTTGCCAACAAATGCCTGGACGAGTCCGAGCTGCAACACCTGAGGCTGAAAATCAACAGCCGCGAGCGGAGGAGGATGCACGACCTGAACGCTGCCCTGGACGGTCTGCGGGAGGTGATGCCGTACGCCCATGGGCCGTCCGTCCGCAAGCTGAGCAAGATCGCCACTCTATTGTTGGCCAGGAACTACATCCTCATGCTCAACAACTCGCTGGAGGAGATGAAGAAGCTGGTAAGCGACATCTACCAGACTCACCCGCCTCCAGGAAGAGGCGCCAGTGCCGGGCATCTTCCTCCGCCTCCTGCTCCACCACCACCACCACATCATCTTCATGGGTCAGTCACTCCAGCACCTTCCCCTGCTCCTCTAGCAGGACCTGCCACGTCTCTGGCATCCGCGGTACACCCTGCTCACCACAGCCACCCCCAACTCCCATCCTCACCTCGACCTCGCACCCATCCCCATCCGCACGTGCAGGTTCCCTTGGCGCTGAGTCTCTCCTCTCTGGCCTCGCCTCCTCAGGGATCAAGGTTGTCCCCGACAGATCTATCTCCTTCCGGGTCGCCAGGAAAGCCCCAGGTTTCCTCACCAGCCACTGCGTTCGCGACCTTGGTGTCTCAAGCTGCCGCAGCACCACATCCACCTCCCCCTCCATCTCTACCGTCAGCGGCAGGTCTGCCGCACGACCACAGGCATCTGGTGTACGGACGGTGGCACGCGCATTGCACGTGTAGTCACTGCCTGGTGGACTCCATGCGTTCCCCTTACAGCGGTCACGTGGGTCGGTTTCCGTACCCGCTCGTTACAGCACCCACACACCATCCATGCAAAAATAATTAAGCGTCTGTGTGAGATTTTTCGGTGGTCTCCCAAGTGATGAAAACTTTTAAAAAATGTGCCAGTACAAATCTTGGAGCCAAATAAGTGATGCTCTTGGTTGAACAAGGAACATCTTTGGACAGATCTTGGACTGAAACATTTACATGTGGACTGTAGAGTTCATCGAAGACTGCACAAGTGGACCGGCGTTTGCGAAGTCAGATGTGACTGACCACGCGCGAAAAGAATATGAATAAGAATAAGAGTGCCCAGTGTTTCTTTTGCGCCAGAAGACATTTCAACAACAATAGCTACTCACTCGCGCTACCTTGGCTGGATTGTGAAAACGGAGGATTGTGAAAACTATCAAGCCATAGCCAAGACAAGTAAAATAGAACTGTACAAAAGTTTACAAAAATCAGTATTTTTTGCAATAGTAGCTATGCACTTATTCGTAAAACTTGGGCTGGGACTGAATAGCCGAAAAGGAGAATTGTGAAAACAAGGCATAGCACCAGAGAAAAGAATTTCACAGAAGTGCTCAGTGTTTCTTTTGCGTCAGAAGACATTATATTTTTACAACAGTAACTACTCACTCGCGCAGCCTTGGCTGGGACTGGACAGTGGAGAAGGATGATCACTATCAAGGCATAGCAGAGAACACAGAAACGATTTGGATTTGCCAGAATGGCGTAAGTGTCGTGATCATGTTTGCCGTAGGATTTGTCCAAAATATAATCATCTCTCGTCAGTTTGTACAGTCAGCAAAATTCAGCAATGTGCATCAGTGCCAGTTAAATAAGATACATCAGTGTAATACGTTTGACACACATGTGGTTTTCTCATACAGTGCCTGGTTTATTTCACCAAAGAGAACATCATTTTCTGTGACATGATTGCAAGTGTTTTCTATGATGAGACCCATTCTGGCTGAACTGAACTGAAGTAATGAGACTCATTTATAACGCGATTCTTACATTACCTTTACATTACCTCTACAATAAAAAAGAAGAAAAAGAAAAAGGTTAATGTGTCTGAGGACAAACTTACTAGTTACGAAATCTTTAAAACACCAACTGAGTTTTGCATGCACATTGTAGTTGTTATACAGAGAAACTGTCTAAATAGACCTCTTTTTTTTTCTTTTTTTTTCAAACGCACCTCTCTCTTGTGTAGGGATCATAACAAAAGGGAAATCAAAATCTGTAGACATGTTTTTTTAAGTTTCCGAAATTTTCATGAAAGAACCCCCCCCCCCCCAACCCCCCCCCCCCCCCAAAAAAAAAAACACCCCAAAAAACAACAACAAAAAACAACCTAACCCAACCAACCAACTAAACAAACAAACAAACAAACAAACAAACAAACAAACAAACAAACAAACAAACAAACAAACGTTTTTTTGTTGTTGATTCAAATGGTATCTGTTGGAGCAAGCGACTATCATTGTAATAGGATTTTGCCAGGTAGTAATTGCATACTGTACTGTATTGCATAATGTTTCTTCATTCATGTACACCGTTAAAGCCTTCATGATTTTCCTTCTTTGTGTGACAAAATATTCAACACAACCAACCAACCAACCAACCAACCAACCAACCAACCAACCAACCAACAAACAAACAAACAAACAAACAAACAAACAAACAAAGGATACTGTATCTTATAATTAAATATGAAGTTTCAAACCTGCAAATTATCAAGACAAAAACTTTCAAATTTCGGTTAAAGTTAAAGATTAACGGGGTGTACATGGCGTGCTATTTGATATTGAACATTTGAAATGGGTACATACTTTCCGACTTGAAAACACTTTACTAGAAATACATCATTATCTTTGTATTTTGTTTTCTTTTATTCGAGAAGAACTTTCGTATTCGATCGAAAAGAAATGTAAAAGATGTCACAATTTCAATTTTGCTGTCAATGTTTGTGACATCCCTCGGGATGCGACTGTAGCTGCATAGCTGTCGAACGCTGAAGAAGAAGAAGAAGAAGCTGTCAATGAAAGAAGAAGAGAAAAGGGACGGAACCGAATTTTGAAAAGTACAATCATGTATTACCCGTCACACAATTTTAACAAAGCAAAAAACCTTCGGACTTTGTCGTCAAAGCCTTTTGATCAACACTATTCAATTCAAATCAATTCAATCAAATATAACTTTATGCTGTTGTCTGATAAAATCAGAAATTTTCTACTGATGAAAATGACTTGAACTGTACATAAAAATATACATTCATGAACTTTGTCCACTTTAAATGTCTAGTCTTTGAAAGCGATGTGCCTTACCCATAATTTTTCTCAGTGCGATCTGCGCTATGCAACACAAGAATATACCGTCTTGAGCATGAGCTCAAGTTTCAAGAATTTAAAATTTTTGATTTTTCTTTTCTCCTTGGAAAGGACACGCGATTTAGCTGTGGTGTATGTGGCCTTGAAATGATATGATTAAATATGATAAAAACATTTCACCGTGTATTGAAACACGGCGTCGTATTATGCAAAACAAAAATAGGTAAGTGAATGTTCAAAACTGAGATGCACGCGGAACTTTGGTGCCTTTTTAATTTTTTTTTTCTTGGGTGCCTTATCTGACTAATTTCTTTTTCTTGGGTGCAAGTATACTGACGTGAACTGTTCTTGTGTCTGAAAGAAAACGAATTGTGCGTGATGCAGTCCGTATTATTATTATTATTATTATTATTATTATTATTATTATTCATCCATTTTATTGTCTTGGATCCACTCTTCTGATTATAACACATATAGGCTACAAGTGCGAAAAATAAAATGTTTGAAGAGATCAGGTGATGTGTTTTGCTCAGTCATAACACTGATTAGAATCACGCTGTTGCTTTATTGTTGTTGTTGTTGTTGTCGTTGCAGTTGTTCAGGGTTGTTGTTGTTGTCGTGGTGGTGGTGGTGATGTGATGGTGTTGTTGTGTACTCACTGCGTTATATGTAATCAGTATTAACAAATTATCTGAGATTTGATTTGATAAAATATTGAATTTGAATTTTAAGTTAGTACCTCAGTCAAACAAAAACAACAACACTGAATTATCATGTGCCTCTGAAGTGTTTTAAATGTGTATTGTGTATTTTATGCTTCGATCTTAGTGTATATATATATATATCATATAACAAACAAAGAAAGAAACAAAGAAATAAACAAAAAACGAGCATGACTGACAATAAACAAAATCACTAAAAGGCAAACAGAAAAAACACACCTGCAAACAAAAAAGAAAACTAGAAACACAAAACAAACAAAACAGACAAAATGAACAAAGCAATACAAAAATGAACAAAATGAAAAACGAACTGAAACAAAAGAACATTGAACAAAAGAAAATTGAACACCGAAAACAAAACAAAACAAAACAAAACAAAACAAAACAAAACAAAACGGTGCTAGAGATTGATCATGAATCGCTAATGTGATTTTTGTTGTTGTTGTTGTTTGCGCTTCTCGGCTAACAGATCGGAGTGTGCAAGACAGGCGAGAACCCAAGTCGAAGCGTCGTCTGCAAGCTTTGACGAGTAAGCTCCCTTCCTTCCCTGCCGAGAGTTTACAGTTGAGATGTGCTCATTGGTCCTTTGGTAGCAGGTTGGCCAATCGGCAAGTGTAGTATATACAATTCACGCCGATTGAGGCAAAATGGCTGCCTAGGAAGGATTTCACAACGTGTTGTGATAAAGTTTGTTCTTGATTATTGCTACTTGTAAAGTCTTCAACATGCCGATCACTTGTCGAGCTTGTGGTTCGCCGGCGACTCTGAAACGACCTAAAACCGTAAGTATAGTCCCTGACGGGCGTCATTACAGCCTCAAATGAGAACAACAAATGAACAAACTCAAGCCCTCGACTGACATACGATTATGTTGCGATCTTGTTTATATTTTGTAGTAGTACCTACAGAAGTAGAACAGTTTGGTATATATTCCACAATCCACATAATTATGTTGTTTTTTCGTAGGGTTATTCTTGTCACGAAACAGCCGTTTCGACGCCGCCGGCGTGATCAGTCACATTAGCGCACTTCGTAGATGAAGAAACAGTCTGTCAAAGTCGGTCTGTGCTCACTTAATTGTACAGTATGTACAGATCGGGTTGCGTATGTCGCCGTCAGATTAGGGCGTACATCAGGGTTACTGCAGTTGCTGGTTTCATTATTCCCAGTTTATATGGGTGTTGTGGGACTCACGGAAATGCACTGCTTTTTGTGATGGTTCACTTCAGTAAATTTTGTACAGATCAGAGTGCAACAAATGGACACTTAGGTGGTCACTAAAATGTTGTACTACGTTTTGCTTTTTAGTTAAATTAAAACTGGAATGTACCAAATGCACTGCTTAGTGCTCTGACATGTTTACTAGTGCAGCAGACCATAACATCATGTAGATAGTCTTAGGCGCGTTCAGTTAGCATAGCGGCTACGTAGGAAAGCTAGCGAAGCCGTTCAGTTGCGTGTAGCCAAGCTAGCCCCTAGCGTAGGAAAAGTAGAACTCCGCAGGGGTGCTAGCTTCTCATTTCAAGATGGCGACCGTTTGTGTTGGCTTCATTTTTGAGGACGGGAATTTTTTCAACTGTTTGATTTTTAAAGATCAATGGGACTGCATCATGAATGATATGACCGTTGTGTATCAGGCTTGATCTGTACCAACTTATTATCCAGTTTAATTAGCTCAATCCTGTTCTAAAGGACGTTCATAAATCATTTCGAAGCCAGCGTTTCCTTTGCTCACATTCAGCGTTCACGCTCAGGCTCAGCGCTGGTTGTTTGCTAAATGATGAAGTCTTTCACATGCGCGGCTGGGTTTCTGTCTTTGGCCTGCTTCTCTTTACTCAACATGCAAAACAACTTATCTGTGGCTTGCATATTGCTGACGATCGCCCCCCTCAACAGCATTATTGCAAAGTTCTTGTATAAGAAGTGTCTTCACAACGCCAACATTCACGCTATCCGCCATTTTGAAAATGCTCGCATCGCTTGACTGCTAGTTTTCTCCCTTTTCCAATCGCTACGTTGAATGCGCCTCTGCTGTGCTAACATGTGTAGTGAGAGGGACATACACAGCATGGCACATGTTTTAAAATCTTTTATTGTGAAATCATGCCAGGTTACACTAAAAATCTAGGAATGCACATGTACATGTTATGCATATTATGGTGTAGAGCAGAAAAGGTCTGAGCTGCATCACAAGGAACTTTTGGCTTTGCAGTCACATCTCTTTTTCATGAAAAAGTTCTCCACCACCACTTCGGCATTTGTATACTTGGACTGTACAATGCATCATACAATTTCCCTGACTACTTCAGTACTTGACTGTTCTTCCTGTTGTGTCTTAATCGTGTGAGCTGTGTGAGGTATTCCTCAGTATTAGGATATATATATATATGTATGATTGCTAAACTATTCACTGTTTAATACACTGTAATTATAGTTGTGTACGATGTAGGTGCTTTACCCAATTTCTTCAATTGGCTCAGAGCACTGCAAACTGAACCCAACACGCACGCTCACTTGAAGTTGAATTACACGCATTCTCTCACACACTGGATATCAACACATTACTCATTTACTGTCACGGCGACACATGGTGTGAAGGGTCAGCTAAGCAATTTATATTTCACAATTAAGATTTGCATTTATTTTTGAATTTGGAGGCTAAACATTTCCAGAACAGAGGGGGGAGGGGGGGGGAGAAGCTGGAGAGAACCCCCGATGAACTGCCCAAATAAATGGTGCCACCTGCGAGTTGGACTCAAACCTGACTTCTCACATTGGTGGCGAGGTCTTAACCACTAGACCACCGACCGCCTCAACCTCTGATGTTTGCTGTTCATAGTTTCACGATACATGATTTTAAAGCTATCAATCATTTTTTTTTTTGACAGTCTGACTTTCCAGAGCAACAGAGATATTGATCTATGAATTACTTGTATACTTTATATGACATGTCTGATTTATCCTGATGCTAAATGGTAATGAATGATTTTTGGAAATGTTGAGGTCCCATCTAAAACAACATGATCAATGAGGCGGAAAGGCCATCACAACATAAACCCAAATACGAACACAGAAACACATGAAACGGGCCTAGTGCACTGAAAGTATCACAGGCAGGTCTCTCTCTCCCTCTCTCTTTACCAACAAACAACAGACATGAGGAATAGTCTGCTCCAACTCCCTCCACCTAAACTAAAAAAAAAAAAAAAAAAAAATTGACAGCAAAGAAGAAGAAAAAAAAAGTTCAAGTTCCTCTCTCTCTCTGGAGTGTAAGGTATACTGGCTGGTGTGGTGATGAGTCAGGCACTAATCTACATAAACCACGTTCTTTACACTCAACTCTGTCTCCTAAAGTCGTGTAAAGTCATCCTGTTTGCCGGTGACAGGATGAGGCCAGAAAACTGACACAGCCCTCCAGTCGTTTACGGGACAAAAGAGCAAACAAACGTCTTTCACTGGCGCTGATACCGAGTGACCGATCGGGAGCAGGCCGGTGAATCGCCTGCCAGCAATCCTAGCATGACGAATGACGGGCGAAACACAGGCAGCAACAACTGTACACGACCCCGTCCGTGCAAAAATTAATCCCTCCTCGCTTCATTTTTCCCCGTGCCTGCAAATTGCGAGGTGTTGGGAGCCGACAGGAAAAGTATCGGGTGGAGGCGACATCCCAACACCGCGTGTCAAGGAAGGGGTGGCAAGGCGATGCGGGGACAGCTTTCCAGGACAAAACAGCCTTCCTGACGTATGTGCAACTCAAGCGGTTTGCCCCTCCCCCTCCGGCGGGGCGGGGACGGTGGGCAGGGCGGAATCTGTCAACCCCCGGGCACCCCCGGGCCACGCTCTGGAAGCTGTCCTGCTGCCGACCTTAGTCGGGTTACCAACATAAGCCTCCCATACGTCGGCTCGTGTACAGGGCCTTGTCTCCAGCCCGCCAACATTGCTTATTAACCTGGCAGGGCATCAGGCAACAACCTCCGTGAAAAATCCACCCCCGGGACAATCTGGGAGGCGCTGTTTCGCCCCGTGTTTCGCGAAAATCACTTCCCGCGCCTCCAACACACTAATCACCCTGTCGCGGTGAAAGGCTTTCCCCTTGTCGCGTTGATTTCTGTTACGGTGTATTGTATAACCAGTTGCTGCCGAGGACTGTAAAGGAGGGCGGGCGTTGAAATCTACAGACGCGGATAATTAACAAGCAGATTACCTCCGGGCTCGACTTGCCAGAGTGAAAAAAAAAAAAAACCCTGCGCAGGTGGGGGAAATCGAGCTAGCTTAGTCGAGTATGGAAGTGGTGGTCGGTAGCGGTCGTTTGGCACGGGGTGTAGTCAAAATGGACGCGTGTGTTTCTGGTGCTGCTCCACTTCAAATACAACGGAGTGTTTCTAACACTAGCATTGTTTTAGAGGGAAGGGGGGGGGGGGGTCGTTTTCAAATTAATTTTGGGTAGCACGGGTGTTTGCAACGGACTTGGGTTTGTCGTCGTGAAACTGAGAAAGGGACCGTTTACCAACCAGGCAACTACTTTGACTAACGCTTTACTACAATACAAAGACGTCACGTGTGCATGCTCATATTTCAAACGTGGCTATGCGTGAGAGCAGTCATCGTCGAAACTTTAGAAGCGGAGTAATAATAATAATAATCGCATTAATACAGGCGCTTTATCCCAAATATTTTGGCTCAAAGCGCCGCGAGCTAAACCCAACACGCACGCTCACGTGAATCACACGCATTCTCTCACACACAGGACATAAACGTATTACAATCACGTGGTGCGAAGAGTTAGCTCAGCTATTTAAATTTCGGAATTTAGATATGCATTTATTTTTCAAACTTGGTGGGCTGAACATTTCCAAAGCAGTAGCACCGGAAACACTCACGCCCATTTCGACTTCACCCCAGGGTATACCATGATACAGGAGCGGTGGTCCCCGGGTTGCTCAAGGGGAAAGCCGATAGGTACAGGTAGTTTAGCTGTTATTGGTTTGCCCTGGAAAACGAGACCTATCGCCAAAGCCGGGCCATTTGTACTTGCCTGCCCACCGCGCGGATTTCAGCACTACCCCCTTCTCATCCATCCCAGTTTGTGAATGCGTTGTGTCAACGGCGAAATTGAAAACATGTGGTTGCGCCCACCCAGATAACAAAAGACACCTCTGCACTGTGTGTGAGTGTGTGTGGCTGGATTTCTTGGGCTATAAAACAACAGTGTGCAATTATAAGAAGGCTGGTGGGAAGTGTGAAAAAAGTGATCACCCGCAGTTACTCGATACGAAGGACAGTGTTCTCAATTTGAAACCTGATAGTCGGAAAATCACGGGTGTTCTTGCGACTCTTGGTGGCTTGCTAAAAAAGAGAAACAAGAAAAAGAAGAAACTGCTTGTGTGCTGGGGGGGGGGGGGGGTGCACTCTCTGACCCTTAAGAGTTCAGCAAAATACACACAACTAGTGTACGATAATCTTCAATTGTCTGCCACATAATTGTAGGCATTCAGACTAGACATAAAATAATGTTGATGTACTTGATTTAAAAAAAAAAAAAAAATCAGAGTTTTTACTGACACCTGTGAAGGCTGACACCAGAAGAGGTATTTCGGAAAATGGTCAGGTTTATTGGTGAAAGTTAGTCACCGTGCTCAGCGTGCTGCGTCTGGCGGTATTCGTAAAGAACACATTGTGGAGAGTTTGGCCGAACTCTGTGAGCAAACGTTACTGTTGGCGTAGAGAACAAATCGTGGGTCCCATACTTTGACCGAGCTCTGTCAGCTAACGTTGCTTCTGGGCGTTTAGCAGAGTGTAACGATTAAAATCGTCCAATCAACTTCTGAGAAGCATCCGAGACGACGAAATAACCACTCGGTTGAACACACATTTGTCTTAAAAGATACGGGTTACCCCCCCCCCCCCACCTCGCTCCCCACCGCCCCCAGGCCGTTTAAGTGTTTTGCCTTTGCACCCATTCACCAAACCCAGCTCTCCCAGTCTTGCAGTCAGACCTGTGAGTAGAACGCCTTCACCCACCAGGGTATTTTGTGTCGCAGTCGCATGGCAGTCCCCTCCGCTTGGGTGGATGGAAAAACAAGCACATCAGCCGTCAGTGCGTGTCCCAAATCGACGGCGCATCGTCTAATTCCCTAACTTCATTTGCTTCCCCATTGTGGGCCATCTTGCTCCGGGGCAGTGACAAGGACTTTGCCATTTGAAGATATTGTCTTTGACAACAGACCACCAGATCTTGGGTCCACGGTGGACAGAAGGCGCAACGCTTTGTGTGTGGGGTGGGGAGTGGAGGGGGGGGGGGGACAAGACAATGTTGGGATCGAAAACGGAACGCTGTCTGGTTGGTGCCGGGGGGGGGGGGGGGGGGCGCGGTGCATCTCGGTGGTCCTTTGGGAGTCAAGCGGATTGAGTGTCATTCAGACCGCGGTCATATTTGTCAATTCCGAATGAAAAACATGCTAAGCTCCAGGTCACGTCGCTCTCGTAGCGTTGAACGCCATGCTATTTAATAAGACATTGTCTAAACATTCTAACGCTAAGTTTGGATGATGGCAGAAACCACTCAACATCTGGCTCTGGTTTTCTTACTTTGTTCAGTACAGTGTATTTTAGTAACGTGAGTAATGTGTGTTTCTTTGCCCCTTTCTTCCTTTATGTGCCGTTTATTACAAATAAGAGGAGGCGTGGTTAAGACGACAGTCACCAGTAACATCACGGTGGCGGGGACGTTAAGCAGCGACAGACTTAAAGCCTCAGTTTTCTTGTTTTTCGTCGAATGAGCTTAGCGCTTGCTTAAAAAAAAAAAAAAAAAAAAAAAACAACAACAACAAAAAAACATCCACCTATGTCAAGATAAAACAGACCATCACGAAACCTCGCGTCGCAGTAACATTGCTCCAAGGCAGTGCTGGCTTTTGAAGCGAAGCCGCTAACTGGGCTAGTCTATTTAAAGAGTTAAGACGTACGCAATGCAGTAATCATACAAAAGAAGTTTACTATTGGAACATTTACTGTTAAGAAGACGGTCTCCGTATCTGGTGGAAGATGACCTCTTCGGCAAACAGCTTTAGAGCTTTTTAAGTGTCCTTTTCCCCTTCCCCTTTTCAACGCGCATACTGTTATTTTAAGAGCACGGTGACGTCAGTTCCGCTGCCTTGTTCATCTGTCTCACGACTTCGGGCGCGGCAGACGACGTTTGCTTTGATTTCAGGCAACGACAGCTTCTCCACCAACAACACGCCCGAAGGGTCCTCCGCCGCGCAGACTGTCAAACATGCTGTTGTCACGGTAGCGATCATGGCCGGATGACAATCTCTCGCTGGTCAGGCAGAAGATGTCCAGCTGTCCCGTAATGCTTGCTGACCACCGGACCGCGGTCACGCAGCTGTCACGTCATGCGCATGTGTCTCTCCCCGGCTACAGTGACCGCTGGTTTTTCTAGAATTTACAAAGCGACAAGATATTTTTTATTAGTTCCGTGTCTTTTCTACGATCAGAGTGCTTTTTTTTTCAAGCCTAAAATGATCACGTAATTAATTTTGTACACCTTAAAATAGGGGAGAGGGGTTGGGTATAGAAATTAAGAAAGGAGGGAAGGGGTCATCGAAAACATTGGTGGACGGCAAGGAGGAAAAGATCTTTTCACAGTTTAACCAGCTTTTTAAAATTTTATATTTTTTTTATTTATTTATTTATTTTTAGTTCAGATCGTTTCCTGGAGCTGTTTATTCACTTATTTTTAAATTTATGTTATTTCTTCTTTTTTTAAAGTAGGGGTGGGAATCCGGATTTGTAGTTTAAAAAGCAAACCCCCAACCATCTGCGATGGCGATGGAAAGAACTGATAGTGACATATCCCTAGTTACCGCTCTAGCAAAATCAGTGATCAGCCGCAAAGACTCGGATCAGAAAATGTCCAACGCAGTTTGGCTCGCCTGGCCGCACGCACTTTTCACGCTCCACTACCCTGTGCCTGGATCTTCCCCCCACCCCTCCCTTCCCCACCCCTCCTGCCCGAACGGCTGCCACGAGGCTTACGTCACGTCACCTGCCGGCTGGAAGAAGCTTGTCTTTGCTTGATTAGCTGCTACCCATTATCTTGTCTCCCTCCCTGGTTGACGCTTCTGGTCGGGTCCTACTGTTTACCGCAAACACCGGATACACCGGCACCAGAGGGTTAGTTACACAACTTTGTTGTTGTTTATTTACTTGTTTGTTTACACTGGGGAGCCGTGGTGGCCGTATGGTAGAGTGTTGGACTTCTAATGCTCGGGTCGTGAGTTCGTATCCCGGCTGGGGCCAAACTATTTGTGCTGGCTTTTTCATCGTTGCCCCGTCTTTGGTATCGCCCGTATGGGAAGGACAAGGACGTTAAACCCTCGAACACCTACCCACCTGTTTGTTTATTAGTCACAGTCACACAAGTTTCGGTCAGCACTTTCCCAATGCCCTTATCCACAAAGTCGTGAAGTTCCGTGGATCCGGCAGAAAAATGGCCTAAGCTACGAACGTTTGAATAAAGAATGTGGATGCAAACGTTGAAGCTTATGGGTTAGTAACGTAGGTTGAAGGTGGTTTATTGTTAGTAACCCAAGCTGAATAACGTTTAGCTTTGGTGACCTTGGCTGAATACGGTTGAGGGTTAGAAGTCAGAATGACCAAGGTTTAGGGTTAGGTCGTGGCTGGGTTTGGTGCAGATTTTTCTTTATTTTATTTATATATTTATTTATTTAATTTTTATCTTAGACCAGGGCAGACTGGTACAGATCTATTTAAATTTATTTATTTATTTTTAAATTTCAGACCAAGGTAGACGTGTTTCGCTCCTTTGTTTTCACCATCTTTTACATTTGTTTATGGTTTTTGTTTGCATTCTTGGCGGTTTTTCTGGTGGTGTTTTCGGTGTTTCTGGTAAATACTAGGACCCCTAGTTGACCCCTTTGGCCACCTCCGCCATGCTGGTCCTTGGGCCGGTGCCGCGCCCTCATTAACACGTGGACACATCTTCTACTCACGGGTCATCGCGGTCACACTCATAGCGCACGGGAGGCGCGGGGGTTGCAGACTCTTGGCCCTCGGTGGCCCCAGGGTCGAGTCCCTGACAGCTGCCCACAGAGCTAATTACGGACCAGAGACCACGGGCAAAGGCAAGAGCCTGATGGATGTGGCGCTGTGGTCCGATGGCTGTCTCTAGCACACGTGTGACAAAGAGAATCAAAGCGGTTGTGGCAAAATCCTTCTGTTCTGTGAAGGATGCGATGTACATTACACAACACACACACACACACACACACACACACACACACACACACACACACACACGTGCGTGCACACACAAACACTTTTGATCACATTCTGAGTCGCCGAGAGCCTTATATCACGTGTCGAACCTTTCAGGGCCACATGGAAACAGATGTATTCTTGTGACGTTGTTGATACGTAGTGATATCGATATTCACCTTAATAATTTTGTGTTGATCAGGAGTTTGTGATCATTTTGATACTTTGTGTTTCAGGGGGATGCGTTGTGCAAGGAGTGTTTCTACTACGCCTTTGAGGAGGAGATCCACCACACTATCGTAGATGCCAAGCTCTTCACGCCTGGAGAAACTGTGGCCATTGGAGCATCGGGAGGGAAAGGTCAGTGTGTAGGAATAGGAGATTGTATAGAGATCGTATGAATCAGCTTTTCAGAGCTTAAAATCTTTCACCGTTTGGCTGATTTCCATCTTTGGCTAGAAATTTTCCTAAATGGTTTGAGCGCTTGTTGTTAATGATCTGGTGACTTTTTCCCCCAACAGATTCCACAGTGCTTGCCCACACAATGAAGGTTCTGAATGAAAGACACAACTACGGCCTCAAGCTCATCCTCCTCTCAGTTGACGAAGGAATCACAGGGTACAGGGACGACTCTCTGGAGGTAAAGCGAACCGTCATCAGGTTACGACGACCCAGTGGGTTATCTCAACATTTGATGTCTCCTTGACTGTGGTGGATAAGTTAAACAGTTCCAGAGGAAATAGGCAACGCTTTGCAGTAAGCATTATTCTTTTCAGGGCTTGAAATCTTCTACCTTTGGGTGGATTTCTACCTTTGGGTAAACATTTTCCTTCACACTGAAGCACTTAAATCATGCCAAACGACACCACATTACACAGATTTTAGTCTAATCCTAAAATATTTCATCCAAAAAAAGTGTTTTTGCTCCTGTGAAACACTTAAAATCATGCTGAAATGCGCCAAATTGCACAGATTTTTGTCTGATGACAAAAAAAACAAACAAAAAACACAGGAGGAGCATGCCCTCGGAAACCCCTAGCATAACAGCAGACACGCACTTGTGGTTTTGCCACTTTGTCACTGAATACTAAACACTTTTCTTCCTTTTGGAATGTGGACCAGTTTAAGCCCTGCACTTTGAGTTGCCGCATGAAATGTGAAGGCAGTGGACCAACCCACTAGGCCATGGTCGCACCTGCAAAAGTGAACCACATGGTCCCAGTGACCGCTTTAAATGACGTTGACTTGAATTATTTTACTCTCTTTGCAGACTGTGAAGAGGAACCAGCAGCAGTACAGCCTGCCTCTCAAGATAGTGTCTTATGAGGTATGTGTAACAGGGTACATACCACGGTCTGCTTACTTTACTCACGTAGATCTATACCTACCAGTGTTTGTCCCTGTGTGGCACGTCCATTTTTAGCAGTACAGCCTGCCTCTCAAGATAGTGTCTTATGAGGTATGTGTAACAGGGTACATACCACGGTCTGCTTACTTTACTCACGTAGATCTATACCTACCAGTGTTTGTCCCTGTGTGGCACGTCCATTTTTAGCAGTACAGCCTGCCTCTCAAGATAGTGTCTTATGAGGTATGTGTAACAGGGTACATACCACGGTCTGCTTACTTTACTCACGTAGATCTATACCTACCAGTGTTTGTCCCTGTGTGGCACGTCCATTTTTGGCCATTGCAAGACCTCAGATTCGGCCTTCCACACCATTTGTAATTGTAGAAAGGGTAGGGAAGTCGTAGTGTTGTAGTGATCTTCCGTATGTACAATGTTCATACACTGTATGCATGTACATGTAGTGTGTGTGTGTGCGTGCGTGTGCATGTGTCTCGAAATGTTCATTCGGATGTGTTTTAATACCTTGTCAAATTTCTCATGTTTTTACCTGCTGTTGTAATGGCACGTGGGGCTTCTACTAAGGGACTGGGGTCACATTCAAATGAATTTAATTATCATTAGATATACCATGAGTGTTGGTTAGAAAACTTTGCTTGAAGAAAGCAAAAGATGTGTGTTTACCACATTCTGCTGAGTATCCAGACTGGAATGATCTTTAGTGATAAGAGTTTACACACTGTATCAGTGTATGACAATGTATGCTGTGTAAGTTTTATTAGAATGTGTGTGTGTGTGTGTGTGTGTGTGTGTGTGTGTGTGTGTGTGTGTGTGTGCGTAGTTCAGATTTCACATTTGTCTAGATTCAGATACAAAATGCTAATACTAGTAACAGCACTGTCAAACAGATGCATTGATTTTAATGTGCTCACCTAGTTTATCTTCCTAAACAAAGTGCTGGTTATTCAGGAGCTGTATGGCTGGACCATGGACGATATTGTCAAGCAGATCGGCCTCAAAAACAATTGTGAGTATCAAGTCATTCACTTTTTAGCAAGGACTCTCTCCTGAATGTGTTATGTGGTTATTTTGTGTGTGTGAACAGTCATGTATCGAACACTTTGTGCGTACTTCTATTGTTATTTGTTGTACCCTGCATTCCGCTAGCGAAAAACTTCTCAAAATTCCGAAGCGAAACATGAAAACTGTCAGAGAGCGCTCTTTCAGCTTCTTAGCCCGACTGTCTTGAACTCCTTGCCAATCGAACTCCGCCTTCAGAACTCACTGCCTCTGTTTAAATCGCATCTGAAGACCTTTCTCTTCCGCCAGGCCTTTCATAGCTAAACCTCTGTTAAGTCTGTCTGTGTGCATCATGAGTTCATTGCACTGCCAAACTGTATGTAAGCCGAAGGGATGTAAATAGCGTGCATGTGTGTGTGTGTGTGTGTGTGTGTGTGTGTGCTTTACGCGCAGTGAGTCCTTGGAAGTTGGAGAATGGCGCTCAATAAAAGCCATGTATTATTATTATTATTATTATTTCTGAGTGAACGACTCCATTAACCCTTGTAGTGCTGAGCCCGGAATATTCTGAACTACTTCTATGGCTCTTTCAGCGTACGTCAAATTAATTCAGCAAGACCAGGGTTAATGCTTGTTTACGCTTCAATTATGATCCAGAAAAATTAATAAATCAATACAACTGTTGACGAACCTGCAGGTAAATCACTTGTTTTTTTACTTTTTGGACAGGTACATTCTGTGGGGTGTTTCGACGCCAGGCACTGGATCGTGGGGCGATGCTACTGAACGTTGATAAGATTGTCACAGGTAAGAAAAACATTCTTACAGTAGTAACAATGACAAATGAATTTGGAGGTTTGGTCCACTTGGTTATTGTAAATAAATATTTTCCTCTCTCCAAAAAGTGTGTCTCCTTCTCTGAAGCACTACTATCATGCCAAAAGACACCAAACTGCACAGATTTAGTCTATTTCTAAAAATTTCCTAAGAAAAGTGTTTCCTCCTCGGAAGCCCTTAAAATCATGCCAGGGCCCGCATATAAAAGTCGAGGTTAATTAACCCACAGCTACGGGCCTAACCCAGACTAGGACAAAAGAAACTCAAAAGCAAAATTAAATACAAAAGGAAACGAAGAAAGGAAGAACAAATCCTGTAACGGCTTAGGCACATTGCTGGAATGGGCCCGCTTCTTGATTTAAAACAAAAAACAACAGAAAATTTAACGCTAGGGCTAGTTTAGTTTGAGGTTAGACTCTAACCCGGGTCTAAAAGCCCTAACCTCGACTATTACTTACGGGCCCAGATTGCATCAAAGTGCACAGATTTAATCTAATCAAAAGAAGGAAGAAAAAAAAAAAGAATCCAAGGGAGCATGCCCCCAGATACCAGTAGCATAGCACAGTTGATTTGCGGACATGCACTCGTGGTTCTACCGTTTAGTCAGTAAATGCTGCACATCTTTCCTCCTTTTGGGTCACGGGCCATTTTAAAGATCTAAGCTCCCAACAAAAAGCTTTCTGAAGTGTGAAAAAAATTTACAGAGCACAGTCAACTCTGTCACAGTTGCAGAGTTTTCAGCGTCCCTGAAGCCCCAATAAAAGCCAAGGGCAGCCTAATTACACAGCTCAGTTTGCGTTTTGACACTGAGCGAGAAAGATCATGCAGCACTCAACATCCCCTAGACACTGTAGCGATGTGTCTCGCTCACTGACCAAAAGCCAAATAATGTCACAGCAAACTCGTCCTCTGGTGTTATAAGGGTCCCCGAAGCGCTGAAAACTCTGCAACTGTGACAGAGTTGCCTGGATTATGCACAGTCGAAGGAGTCACAATGTTTGCTGCTTTTTGCTGAGATTGCTGACCTTTAAGCCCTGATGTGTACACATCTCTTGCCAAACTATGTGTGTTGGGGTGTTACTGACCGTGTCCTTCTGGTGCTTCTGTTGTCTAATTCTGATTTGTTTATTTTGCAGGTCATAATGCAGACGATATAGCAGAAACTGTGATCATGAATGGTATGTAGTATTGTTTGCTAGTCTGTGTGTAGTAAATTTGAACAGCCAGGCTGGAAACAGATTTGGAGCTAAGAATACATGTACAGTGAAGTCACACTTGCTTGAAGTGAACCTAGAGACAAGGCATTGAGATAAAATCAGTTCAGCTACGCCTGTGTGTCGCACGGTTGAGGAACACATGCACTGTTACACAGCTTTGGCATTTGTGATGTATGCTTTCAGCATATTTGTTCAGTATATGATTTTCCCACAATTTCTTGTGTGTGACAGAATGGTTAATCATTTGCTTTCCTCAGTTGTTTTCTCCTCTTTTTCACAGTTCTAAGAGGTGACATAGCCCGCTTGAGGAGGTGCACAGCCATCACAACGGTAAGACTGGGGGCTGTTATGCTCATATTTCACATGTACATGTACTAGGCTTCACAGAAGCCAGCTTCAGGGCCATATGCAAAAGTCGAGGTTAATTTAACCAACGGCTACGGGCCTAACCCAGACTAGGACCAAAAAAACCGAAAAGCAAAATTAAATACAAAAGGAAGCAAAGAAAGGAAGAAAAAATTCCTTCTATAATGGCTTAGGCACCTTGCTGAAATGGGCCCGCTTCTTGATTTAAAACAAACAAAAAAAAAACAACAGAAAATTTTACCCTAGAGCTAGTTTAGTTCGAGGTTCGACTCTAACCTGGGGCTAAAAGCAGTGTGCTGCCTCTGAACCCCAGCCAAGGTTTCAGTCTTCTTTTGCCTCAGCAATTCCCCAGCCTGATACATAACTTGTTTGGTATGAACAGGGTAAGCACCTGCAGTGGTGTTGGATAATCTGTCACGCAGAATCAGAATCAGAATTGTTTATTGATAGGCTTTAGGTCCATTCAAAGTTGAGAGTGACATCCAGACATTCTTATACACATCATTTCTTGTACATGAAATAACCAAAGTGCAAAATAAAGTATATCAACTCAGCTGAGCAACTGTTGTCTTTTTCTTATAGCTAGAAAAATATATAATGCCAGGTTCTTAACTGTATAATAGTTACTTGAGGCCATTAACAAAGTGAGTCGAAGGCTGCTTGGATGGTTCCAGTATTTTCTAGGAATAAACCGGGTACGTATGTCAGAAAGACTGGGACAGTATAAAAGAAAATGTAGCTCGTCCTCAGTACCAATCTGTCACGCAGATTTACTGTCATTGCACACTGACCCTTACTGCCACGGGCACAGCATTTTAAGGGAGAGAGATCTGTCTCCTTTTTGATATGAGACGATTTCCTGAGGCAGTGTTATCAATTTCTTCCCATACCCCTAGAACGTTGAAAACATAATTCACTCAAGTTGACATCAGAATGAGACGGACAGTGCTTATTTTGGCCATTGATCACCAGTTCTGATGCGACTGTTTCCTTACAGCTGAGGTTTACTGGACAAAATGATCAATTTTCTTCTTTGGGTGCAGGGTACAGAGGGTGCCCTTCCTCGATGCAAGCCGTTCAAGTATACGTATGAAAAGGAGATTGTCATGTAAGTTGTTACATGTATCTTTATAGGGAGTCATAAACTGTCCTCCTGCCAAGAGTGTGTGTGTGTGTGTGTGTGTGTGTGTGTGTGTGTGTGTGTGGCTGTGGTTGTTGTTGCTTGCTGCAGTGTTCCTTACTGCTTTCAGAACTGAGGGTCACTTTGACCCTCTCTGTCAAATTCAGAGGGTCATTTTGTAAAATCACAGGGTCAGACCCAAGTACGAAAATCCTGGTTCGACCAGACCCGTTCTTTACAAGATTGTCAGAGACAAGTGCTTTGTGAATCGGAAACCCCAGCACTAGGGCACATAATTCTCTGTTGTTTTCAATTCTAGCGACCGTCTGAAGTATGTTGTTCTACTTGCGGTTTCCAAGTCTTGAAAAACGGTGTGTCATAATGACATACAGCCCCAAACTCTCTGCATCAGATTCTGAAATCTCTGCATAAACGAGGCACATACCTTCGTAATAAGGAACACTGTGGCTGGTCTGGGAGCAAGGATAGTGAAGCTGGATTTTCAGTGAGTTCATATCAAAATGCTTGTAGTGACTGCTTCCTTGTTCTCGCCTTTGGTGTCATCATTATGTGACGGGGGAAAAAAAAAAGACGTTAACCTTTAGCCATCCATGCCAACTGCTCTCTGGTGTTCTGCCCCTCAAAATTTGGTGGACAAAGGGACAGCATCCAGGAAATGGGACAGTGGAAAACCCAGAATTACATGAATTATCTCCCTTCGACATTGCATAGTACATGTATGTAATGTTTATGGCTCTGGCAGCCAGTGATGGCTCTCAGAATTGCATTTTTGCAGATTATAACTACAATGTATAAGATAATTAACAGAAGAATCCCACAATACATATTTCCTTGCAAAAGTGCAGGTGCATGATTTATCACAGACGCAGACAGTTTTCTCTTCATACTCCTGGTAGCTAAGCAGCTTACAGGTTAAAAGATTTGCTTTGTTAGGAAAATCTGAGGGAGGGAAAAAAGCTTCAAAGGAAAGCTGATTAACTTCTGAGGTCAAAGAAAAGCTGAGAGGAAATATTCGTTTCCTGGTGCCGCCTACAGTGTTGCACCAACTGCCTTACAGGTTGACTTCAAAATGAGGGCACTAGCATGCTAAGTTAGTGACTGTTGCAATTGGAAGTGATGCCTGATTTAATACATAAAATTATCATTATTATTATTATTTATTTATTTATTTTTTTTTTTGGTCCACACCAGGTACGCTTATTTCAAGAATCTGGACTACTTCTCCACCGAGTGCATCTACTCACCCAATGCCTACAGAGGTTTTGCTAGGGCCTACATCAAAGATCTGGAGAAAATAAGGCCAAGTGCAATTATCGGTATGTTCAGTTTTGTTTGGAAGCTGTTTTTACAAAACTAGGCCTGCCTGTGTTGTTTAAAAGATTTTAGAATCTCACTTTGTATTTTTTTTTTGCTGTTTGTTTGGTTTAAGCCTAGTGTTTTACTGTTGCAGCATTTGGAATTTGTAAAGAATACATATACACGTACATCTATTTAATTTCTTTACAACAACAACAACAACTTTTAGAGAATATTCATTTTCATTCTTCAGATATCATTCACAGTGGGGAGAGCCTCTGCGTGAAGAAGGATGTTCGCATGCCTGTCCAAAGTGAGTTGAATTGTTTCAGTTGTTGTACAATGCCTCCCATACCCCTTATCTTTTCAACTCTCTCTTTATGGCCATTTTTGGCATATATTCACATTCCCATATATCTTAGTATCTAATGCACAGTCTCTACTGTAAAGTGTGTGTGTGTGTGTGTGTGTGTGTTTCTCTCTGTCTGGCTGTCTGTGTTTGTCTCATTGTGTGTGTGTGTGTGTGTGTGTGTGTGTGTATGTGTGTGCACGGTGTGTGTGTGTGTGTGTGAGACGCTTCATCTACATTCTAATCGCGAGGATAATTATTTTCAGTGTGCAATGAAGCTGCTTTTCTTAACGGGCATTTTCTGCAAAATGATGTCAGAAGATCTTTTTTGTTTTTATTTTAATGTGTGATGGGTAGGTGTTGGGGCAGTTTTGTGAAGAAGTGCCTTTGTGGGCTGGAGGAGTTGATGATGGCGGGGGGAGGGGGGGGGGGGGGGGGGGGAAGGGGGGTTAGACAGGAGGGGAAGGGTGGGAATCAGTCTTTGGCATTTCTTTGGCCTCCTCCAACTGAAAAGGGAGGAGATGGGTAGTAATTTTTTGTTTCTTTATTTGAGATTTTTTTTCTTCTTTTCATCAAAGCATAATGTGTATTACAGCAACCTGTACTCGATGTGGCTACATCTCCAGCAATGAAGTGTGCAAGGCTTGTGTGATGCTGGAGGGTCTGAACAAAGGACGGCCCAGGTAAGCATTCACTTGTTGTAATAAACTCACTAGATGTTGGAAAATGTTCACAGTAAGGTTGATGCACATATTATAGTTATAATCATTATAAGTATGATTTTTTTTTTTTTTTTTTTTAAATAAGGGTGAGAGAATTCCTAGAATTACTGTAGTATGTTTTATAGGGATGAATCTTAAACTGTGTTTGTTTTACCTTCAGGCTTGGCATTGGAAAAACTCACAAGGAAAGGAGGAAGGTAGGCACCTAAATCTAACAAGATTTCAAATGTCAATTTAAACAAGATGGCCACTGACCAGCCCAATATGTTGTTTCCATTTAATCACCTGCTGTCGTCACGGTCGTTCTTTTGTAATGCCATGTATACGGGAGGACACACACACACACACACACACACACACACACACACACACTCTCTCTCTCTCTCTCTCTCTCTCTCAATGGAAACAACTGACCGGGCTTGTCAGACCAATCTTGGTTTTGGAAGAGAGACGTCAAGTTGTTTTCTTTGAAATATATGACGTTTTCCTCATTGGGATGACGCATAATACATTTGACGTAATAACTTTGACTCGGATACAATTCTTGCAATGAAAGCAGCCCCATGAAAATTGAAGTGTTGCTGCTGCGCAGTGTAAAGATCGAATTTATACCGGCTCAATGTGTTTAACAGACAAGTCTGCGCGGCGAACGTTTTTTCACTATGTGTTATGTCTGCTGCGCGCGCGCGCACACAGACACACACAGACATACGCGCGCGCGCACGCACGCACGCACGCAGACTTGCGCGAGCCGCGTTTGTGCATGTGCTCCATTGAGACCTATGTGGTGTTCTCTCACTCTACTATGCTATTGAGTGAGAGTCAGTGGGAAAAACAAAGCTCACTACATCAATGAAACTCCCGCTTTCCCCGTCTACAAATAGAGAACTTCCGAAAAGTGACGACACACCCCCACGTCAATCAAACATGACGTCGGCAAACTGACGCTGATACAGTTTTGCGTCAGTGCGCGTGTGCCTTTTCTGCGATGTTTGTGAGGCGTGTGGCTTGTGTAAAGGAAATGTGCTTCGAGTACAAATTTTCGAGTCAACTGACGACAACGGCTGCAGTGAATTTTTCTAATTTTTTTGTATATTTTTTATGGCACCCCAGGCTCATTATCTATGTATAGTAGGAGCGATTTTGAGATCTAAAGTGTGTTCACCAGCACTTTCATCAGGTACGGTTTACGCCAAAAGTACAAAAGCGACAACCTCCAAAATTCACTCAGTTGAGAGTCCGTATTCATGCTATCTATGTCCCAAACATGGAGTGGTTTAGGTAAATATTACGCCTTTAAACGCCAGAAAGCCACTTTTTTTGAAAAGGGCGATAACTCGCAAATCATGTGTGCAATCGTACCTGGATCGGGCCTTCTATTCAACAATCTTGATTCATTTAGAAACCCCAAATTTGAAATCGATCGGTTTAGTATTTTCGGAGAAATAGGCATCTGAACTGGGTTCACATGCAATGTCAACTCAGGCTCGGTTTACATGAAAACTATAAGAGCGACCATTTTCTAGTAGTGAGTCAATTCAGAGTCCGTATTCAAGCTATCTACTGCCAAACAATTGAGTGATTTAAATAAATATTACGCCTGTACACGAAAGACAACCAACTTGTCTCAAAAGGGCGATAACTCCCAAATCACTTAAGCAATCATCACACGCTTGAATCGTCTAATGTAACATTTTGATAAATTTGGATACCCCAAATTTGAAGCCATTCGGTTAAGTATCTTCGAAGAAACGGGCCCGGACACAATTCACACACGCACACACGCACACACGCACACACACACGCACACACATCCGCACAGACGGCACTCACTGAGGAGGAGAACTGCGTTCGGAACACCATACGCGTCAGCATCGATGACGCAAGTTTTCTTACGTCATTGTCAGAGTTACACTTGCATAATCGTCTCTGCGGGAGATCGGCAGTGACGTGCGTTTGTACCACAGATGCTTGCCTATGAACGTGGAAATTTTAGCCCGTCCTATTATGTTGTTTCCATTACTATGGAAACAACATAAAAAGGAAGAAATTTAAAAAAATGACGGTGCCACATAGAACACACGGGTAGCGAAGAGTCAACTGCTGCTCCAAGGGAAACAACTGTGGCAAATGCTTTAGGATTTCAGTCGTCCAAGAGTTTGTGGTGCATCTGCTTCTTGTACAAGTTGTAATTCTAAAGGCAGTAATACATTTCTACAGACCCTATTGCTGGTCCGAGGTAAGCAACTGGTGCAAAATGTCTGCTTCTTGGTTTTGTAGCAGGTGTCTCCAGTATCGGCACCAAAACAAAAATATGTTCTGTCCGGCTATAAGTTTTATGAACATTGGGTGTTTGGTTGTTTTTTTAGGGTTTTTTTTTTTGTCTCCAAAGAGGGTGGAAATGTCATCTCACACACACACACACACACACACACACACACACACACACACACTCCAGGCTTGGGCTTAATAGTTGTGCCAGCCGTTTTCTCATTCTCTGATATATCACCCAAATGTGGTGGAAAAAAGGACGTTAAACCCTTCAACACCCACCCTCGTTGTTACAGTGGGAGGAAGATCTGGCCAGGGGCAACCCGTCTTCAGCAGAAGCAGGGTCACGTGATGCAGGTTCCTCACACACCCCTTCACCCAACGGCAACGGGACATCTGATCATGGCATCTGCTACAAAGAAAGCACAAGAGCTGACTCATCACTGGAGAGTGGAGACCCCTCTCCAGCTGCTTGTGGCGGCCAGTGTGCGTGCAGTGGGAACAAGGCCAGCGGTTCCATAGACGTTGATGAGGCAAAGGCGGTCGTCGAGTCCTTGGTCAATGGGTCTCTTGTTGGAGGAGACGTCAACATGGACGGGGTGGCGGAGTGCGTTAACTCCATGAATAAAGTTCGTCTGGGAGGGAGGACTGTGAAGCCGAACCTGCTGGATTTCTAAAAAGAAAAAAGAAAAAAAAGAATAATTTGATTGCTTCAATATGAATGATACATAAGAAATAGAGAGGGATCTGTGATATATGAAGATTACAAAAGGTGTGTGAGTGTGAGAGAAAGAAAGAGAAATTCAAAAATATTCTATCCAAATTCAAACCATAGCAACTCACCTCCCCCCCCCCTCCGCCAACCACCACCATCCTTCCCCCCCCCCCCACCTCCGCCAAACACCACCATCCTTCCCCCCCCCCCACCCCCCACCCCTCCGGCCTCCAACCCACCCCTCTTTAACAACCTTCCCCCTTCATCCATTTCCACCTGTTATCCTCGCACAATTCTTCTGCCTTCAACTCCTTCCACTCCACTCCACACACACACACACACACACACACACACACACACACACACACAACCAGTACCACCATCACCCCTCACGTCTCTCTTGCCCCAGGTGTCCTGTGTCTAATTAGGACCTGTCATTCAGACGCACACAATTCAATCCTTTTTCATTCGGGTTCCATTTCTGTTATCCTTCAGAATCCAGTGAATGAAAAGTCCTCCAGAATATCGTTTCCTGTTTTTATTTTATTTTTATGTCGTGTCTTGGAGGAGTGCCGCCTTATTGTGGAGCACCATACCCTTTAGAACCAGAAATGCTGCTGCCACAGGATTTGCCTAGTCCCCCTCGCACTTTTAAGGGAAGCTTGGGGGGAAAAACAACAACAACAAAAACTATGAAATTTCATTCACGTACATACAGAACCTCGAAAGCTCCAAAACGGGGAATCGAGATAGTGTTGGACTTTCAGTGCCTGGGTCGTGAGTTTGAGTCCCGGCTGGCCTTTTTCTTGTTGCCCCGTCTGTGATGTCACCCATACGTGGTAGAAAAGGACGTTATTACCCCCCCCCCTCCAAAAAGAAAAAAAGAAAAATAACTGAAACAAAAAAACAAACAACAACAACACACACACACACACGCGCGCGCGCACGCACCGCAAATCAACAAACCCAAAAGTCCACTTGGTCACCGACAGGCGGTCACTACAATGACCACATCACCGAAAAAACTTAATTTCAGAGATCTAATTCAGATGCATGGTTATTGACAGTTTCCCATCTGCGTCATTCTGAAGTGCGTCATCTTCAACTACGACGTCAGTCTCCAGTCAAAGATGTACGTAGCACACTCACTTAGACTGATCAGGCCGCAACCAGTCTAAACCTACCATTACCAAAACCACTCCACGGCACGCTGACCAAAATGATGACTGACCTGCGCCCCCGAGAAGTAATTACGCTAGCGTCCACTCTCGCTGCAATGGCAAAGGTTGCAGACGTCAGCCTAATGCAGACAGACGTGACTGGTTTCCCTCGCTCTCAGACGCAATAACTGCTTTCAGGTGATGCGCTCCGGCGATCTCGGAGATGTCGCCCCGCGTGGTCAGCAAAACTGTCGCCCTGTGATGACCGGTCGCTTTGACGTCGTAGCAATCATACTTCTACAGTAGCAGAAAATAGTGTGCGTGGGTGTGTGCGTGCGTAAGACAGTGTGTGTGTCTGGTAAGGGAGGGAATTAAGCTTACCCTAGTCACGTGGCAAGGGAGGAATAACGCCAGTCACGTGGCTAAAAGTCGACTTTTCTTTGGCCTGGTTCCCGAGTGATGGGGAGAAACGCTATATTTGCAGAAACAGAAAAGGGTAGCAACGCTAGGGAGATGACTGGGTTCACTGTCCGCTCAGAAAAGGGAGGCCAACAACTGAAGGCCGGCTAACTAAATGAACACAAAAGACAAACTACTTCAAGTTCTGCTCTCAATGTTAGAAATATGAGCATGCATAGGTCGTTAGCTTTGTGTGGTGCATGTGGCAATTCATCCGCCAGTGATTTTCGGCGATTACTTTTTACGCCTATCAAGGAGACGGAAAAAGTTGATCTTGGCCAGTCTAGCCTGTGACCTAATACTGACGTTTCGTGACAGTGTGTGTGTGTGTGTGTGTGTGTGTGTGTGTGTGTGTCAGTGTGTGTGTGTCAGTGTGTGTGTGTGGACTGTAACAATTCCAAAATAACATTTTTGAAGTCATTTACTGGCGTCACTGTATCTTGCTGTCTCAGGGAGGTTTTAAGAGCACAGGTCTATTAATGAGCTTGATTACTTTTGACGTCATTGTCACTCGAGTAGGCTAATTTTGATACTTCACTTTTTTTTTTCAGCTCGCGTTTTCACTAAAAATTTCAATTGTGCTGAGAAGAAACGGGGGGGGGGGGGGGGGGGGAACCCACTTAGAACCCCAACTATCATGAAATCAATTAGGTCACGAGGTCAAGATTAACTTTTTTCTTTGATGGGTATAAGAAAGTGGCATATAAAGGTATCGCTGAAAATCGTTGCGACTGAATTAACAAACTCACTATAGTAACGCGTTAATCAAAGTTGTAGTAGTAGTAATAAGAAGAAGAAGAATAACGAGAAGAAGAAAAAGAAGAAGAAGAAGAATGATGAGAAGAAGAAGAAGAATAACGAGAAGAAGAAAAAGAAGAAGAAGATGATGATGATAACGAGGAATTTCCGACGCCCAACCTCCTGCTGGAGCTCTGAGCGCCTTACAGTAGTAGAACATTACATACAAACAGTCATACAACACATTCTTACAAACAACATGATGATGGTGGTGGGTGGTGAAACACCCGATTTAGTCCTCGAATTGGAGCAGGAAGAGATGTGTCTTCAACACAGTTTTGAATGAGTCAGCCTACTCAGCGCAGTGGACGTTAACCAAGTGTCTTTGTCCTGACATGTGGTATTAGAAGGATGCGGGTGTCAGCAGAGGATCAGTCGGAGTTGCCTGGCGGGTGTGTACAGCTGTAGCAGAGAGAGGAAAGATATGGAGGACTGGAGGCAGTGATGCAGTTACAGCATGACGGATAACTATATGTTGTCTGGTTGATTAACACCCCTTTTCTCAGTTTTACGCCGACAGACCGGAGTCCCTTGGAAACTGTCGGTGCTATTCAAATTTGAAAATTTAAGCACTCGGTGTTACTGGGTCTTTGTTGTTGTTGTTGTTGTTTTGCCCCAACTCTTTGCCAGCTCCAGTGGTGTTCCTTCCAGGTCATGGGTTGATTCCACGGAGGGCGCGGAAGTTGGGGCAATTTTCATTATGCATGATAATGGAGATGAGGATGATGGTAAGATGATGCCATGGAGGTCCGTGTGGTTTGGGACTGCGGGACAGGGCCTCATTCCAAGGTTTCTGTCATAAATATCCCGGCGTTAACCAGGCCCGGGAACTACGGCAGCTGCGGTGCCGGCCGTGTAATCATCCACATCATAAGACGTGTCATACCAAGGGAAGCACCCCCAAAGTCGCACCCGTGAAGTGGGTGAATCTCGGCTGTGTGGCAACAGCCTCCCCACTGGACCCATAGCACACCCGCTCTGGGTAGGAGCCGACCTAGGTAGGAAAAATCCCGCTTGCCTCGGCTGGAACTCGAACCCGGTGTAGCATCCGGTCCGGTCCCCCCTCTGAAGCAGTCCCCCGGGGGACCAATTCGTGGCAAAAACTGCTCTATAATGGTCCCCCCCTTAGACATCCAGCCTCGTTTTCGACTGGTCCCCCTGGGCGATTTTGGTCCCCCCTCGCATCCAAAATAGGCCCCCTCTCGAACTGGTCCCCCTCTTTTCTAACCAATGTAGAGCTATGTCAGTATTTATTTTTAACTTTATTGTTACAAAACTTTATTGTCCCCAAAAGCACAGGGCCATAGGAACATTTTTTTTCTTTTTTTTCCGATTTATGTGCTTGTTGTTATTTTTGTGTGTGTGAGATATATTTGTTTGGTTGTGTTCTTGTTTCTTTCAGTTGTTTTTTTTGCATTGGTTCTTTTTTGCTGTCCACATTTCCTGTCATTTTTTTTAAACTGGAAATAGCATTTAGAGAATAACATCAAAGACCAAGTATCTAATATTTTCTATACAACGCCATAGAAAAAATATTTCTTCAAAATTAAGTAAGTGTCCATGACATGAAAACTAGTTGCCACCTTTGGCTTTCAGCGTACTTCAAGTAGACAGTCAAGACTGAGTACCAGTGTCTCAAATCATGACCCTTGAAACAACAAAAACAGCAGAAGACTAACAGTTCTGGTCTAAGGAGTGACACAAAAACAGGAGCAAAGTGATGTCCAAGATTCATTATATAAATTACTCTGTCTGTTTTCAATGGGGCCGATTGCCAAACTGGCCCGTATTTCAGCCACCTAGGTTGTCGGCCTGGAGCCTCTCTTGTGAACACATACACGGGCGTGTCCAACAGGGTGGCTGCAGCAAATATCTCAACCTCGGTGGCCCAAGTACGGAATGAATTGTCGTGTACTTATAATTATAGGCATGTTTGACACGAGTCACGTGACGTGTCAAGAAGCGTGGCGACCGTTTTCTCATCCCACAAAAAGAAAAGAAAAGAGAAAACAAATCTAAACTTTTAAAAGTGATTTAACTTCGTAGATTTGCCGTTCTATGTAGCCTATACTTTTGTTTTTTAGTGGCGACCGTTTTCTCATCCCACAAAAAAAAAAGAAAAGAGAAAATAAAAAAACAAAAGTATAGGCTACATAGAACGGCAAATCTACGAAGTTAAATCACTTTTAAAAGTTTAGATTTGACACTGTAACCTTGACCCAGTTCAAGATCATCTTGAATAACATCTCTGTACAAAAATGAAAATAATTATACATATAACGAAAGAGGTCTGTGTGTGTGTGTGTGTGTGTGTGTGTGTGTGTGTGCGCGTGTGTGTTTGCGTGCGTGCGTGAGTGAGTGAGTGTGCACGCGTGCGTGCGTGCGTGCATAATGTGTGTGTGTGTGTGTGTGTTTGAGAGATGGGGGGAGGAGAGAAAGTGTGGGGGGCGAGAGAGAGAGAGAGAGAGAGAGAGAGAGAGAGTGAGAGAGAGATCCAGAGTCACGTTTTCTACTGAGTTGACACACACTATAACAATAAAGTTAAAAATAAATACTGACATAGCTCTACATTGGTTAGAAAAGAGGGGGACCAGTTCGAGAGGGGGCCTATTTTGGATGCGAGGGGGGACCAAAATCGCCCAGGGGGACCAGTCGAAAACGAGGCTGGATGTCTAAGGGGGGACCATTATAGAGCAGTTTTTGCCACGAATTGGTCCCCCGGGGGACTGCTTCAGAGGGGGGACCGGACCGGATCCTACACCGGGTCTCCCGGCCCATGGTCCGAGGTGCTAACCACTACACTACGGGGGCCTTTTTTTTTTTTTTTTTTTTTGGTCGTGGTGGTGTTAGTTTTGAAACAGCAGCACCGGAAGCACTCGCGTCCACTTAACTACACCTTGCGGTATCTCTGAGGTAACTTCCACCGTCTTGTTCGCATTCCTGCCACCGCAGCACCGCAGCCGTCCTTCAGAAGGTCTCACGCAGTCCGAGACAGTCGCGTGACTTAATTTAGACCCCTGCGGCTTCGCCGGGTCCCGTAGACGATGTCGCGAGCGACGTGCTAACAGGCTGCAAAGTAATTGCGGCTGATTTAAACCCTTGCTAATGAGCGGAAGGACTTAGATTGTTTTTCTCTGTGGCAGGAGTCCGAAGACGGGGGAATTGATTTGTCACCTGATCCCGCGCCTCTGGGAACGGCTCAGTCGGCTGACACCACAGGGTGGGATATTGCCATCGCGCAAGATAGATTGGGAGGGTGCGGGACTAGGAGTCAGCATAGTGTTCTCCCGGACAATCCCCTCCTAGGACATTTTGCTCCCGGACAGTGTGCTTCCAGGACATGTTAACGGGACAAATCACATCTGACATATTTTACTACCTACCAGGTTACCCCTTGGGCCTTTTTGCCATCGGACAGTTCACTCCTATGTCATTTTTCCATCGAAAAGTTTGGATTTTGCTACCGGTCAGGTCAATCCTAGGACATTTTGTTACCGGTCAGGTCAGTCCCAGGACGGTTCACTCCTAGGACATTCTGCCCCTGGGCAGTTCACTCCTAGGACATTCAGCTCCTGGACACTTCAATCCTATGATATTCTGCTCCTGGACACTTCACGCCTAGGACATTCTGCTCCTGGACAGTTCACTCCTGGGATATTTTGCTCCTGGACAGTTCATTCCTAGGACATTCTGCTCCTGGACAGTTTACTCCTAGGACATTCTGCTCCTGGACACTTCACTCCTAGGATATTCTGTTTCTGGACAGTTCACTCCTGGGACATTTTGCTCCTGGACACTTCACTCCGAGGACATTCTGCTTCTGGACACTCCACGCCTAGGACATTTTGCTCCTGGACAGTTCACTCCTGGGACATTTTGCTCCTGGACACTTCACTCCTAGGACATTCTGTTCCTGGACAGTTCACTCCTGGGACATTTTGCTCCTGGACACTTCACTCCTAGGACATTCTGTCCCTGGACAGTTCACTCCTGGGACATTCTGCTCCTGGTCAGCTCTCACCTAGGACATTTTGCTACCGGACATTTCACCCCTAGAACATTTTGCTCCTGCAGAATTCACTCACGACGACGACAATGATTATAGTGATAATGATGATAATGATCCGGCTGAAGAAATCCATCGCAGTCGATACTGCAGTTAATTCAATTATCCCAGTATCCAATCGTCCGAGTGCGAATTGTTCTGGGAGCGAATTGCCACGTGTGCCTTCCACAAGGTTGTAACTCCTGATAAAGCAATGGAATTCTAGAACACTTACACCGGAAAACAATTTTCAGCCGATTCCAATTGCGCAATCCCCGATGCCCCCGATCTCCCTATCTCCAATAACCTGTGGCCGTGACACGGAGAAATGGACGCAAGACAAATCCAGTAGTTGAAGTAGGCTGGTGGTAGATACACGTGATTGTTTTTTTGAAGGAGTGGAATGGGAGTACTTGGTATACCGGGCGTAGATGAGTTGGGGTTTTATTAAGCCAGTACCGCCTGCTCCTACCCTCTCAGTCGAAAGGAAGGCTTGCCAGGGTCAGGTTTTAGTTTTACGACTGGTCTTGGTAGGCCTGTGTCTTTAGTCGTGACTCCTGTCCCAAAATTGCAATTTCTTTTTATAGAGAATGGGAGTTGTTGTTGTTGTTGTTGTTTGTTTGTTTTTTTTGTTTTTTTTTGGGGGGGGGTGTTTTTGTTGTTGTTGTTGTTTGTTTGTTTGTTTGTTTTTGGGTTGTTTTTGTTGTTGTTTTTGTTTTGTTTGTTTGTTGTTTTTGTTTGTTGGTTCGTTTTTTGGGGTTTTTTTTTTTCGGGGGGGGGGGGGGGAGGAGGAGGAGGAGTCATGTCGCTAGAAATGTTGTCTGTTTCCGCTTCTTAACATACCCCCTGTTGCCGTCATTGAAGTCAGTCGCTGCTCTGGTTGCTCAACCGAGACAGACAGGGACTAGTTATAGGTGTCACAAAAATATCGCGTCTTTCACTTTCTTTGTTGGTCGTGGTGCGTACTGTTCCCAAAGTAATTCTCTGTGTCGTGACATTATGGGCTTGTAACTTAATTTCCTCGTGCGGTCGCTGTCTCAGATTTTTTTTCAGGTGGTTGTAGTACATAGGGCTGGTGAACAGCTTCTTAAGCGCGCGCTGGGACTCATCTGTTACAGATATTTCTGGTTTGTTTTTGCCTTGTCCGGGAAGTAGTGCTATTGTGTAAGGTTTTGAGATTGTAACATGTCGTTGAATTCTTATCAAAGTAATACCAACTGGGCATTTCACAGTGCCCTCACCTTCTGACCTGACCTTTCTGGTTGGTTAGTTTTTGCCTCGTTCCAAAAGTAGTGATTTTAGACAAGCGATTAAGATCATCAGTTGTCGTTAAATTCGGTCCAGACTGATATCAACTGCGCATTCCTCAGTCCCTCAGCTTCTGAACTGGTTCTGCTGTCATGAATAATTGAGAGGCCACGTGGTGGCTGTCAGGAAGAGACTAGGCTGAACAATTTACTGTAACTGCGCTGGAGTAAGTTCTCCCACACACTGATCTACTTTTACGACAACTGAACCAATTGCGATAAACAGGTGACCGTCTGCACGGGAGTTAAAGCGGCTGGATCCAGCTCATATGTGCTATGCTTGTGCCAAGACGCACGCTCACGTGAATCACACGCATTCTCTCACACACTGGACATGAACACATTACAATCACGTGGTGCGAAGGGCCAGCTCAGCAATTAAGTTTCGGAAATATTAGAATTGCATTTAATTTTGTGGGCTGAACATTTCCAAAGCAGAAGGGGAGGAAGCCGGAGTACCCGGAGAGAACCCCCGACGGTCGGCCCGGATGAACGGTGTCACATGCGAGAAAGAAGAATTCTTCGCCCCGAGTGGGGCTCGAACCTGACCTCTCGCATTGGTGACTAAGTCCTAACCACTAGACCACCGACCGCTCTTCACCAAAGTTTCATAATTATGATTGATATGGAGTATAATTATGTCTGCTAAAATAGAAAACCCGTATGAATCGATAAGCAGCTATCATAACAATATCGTAATCAGATCAGAGACTGAAAACAGGAGTTCCGTCTGTTGATCACCACTTTTGCTAACGGCTGCCGGAAACCCGGCGATTCCTAATTTGGATTACTCAAACCAAAACATTTTCGTATCTCCAAACGCATGAAACTTCACTGTCTAGTGACGCATTTGTTTTAATCGCCCCTTTAATCCTCGGAACTTTAAGCCAGACCGGTCAGCTTCTGGCTTAAGTAGAGGCGACGGGAAGACGGCAACTTGCCGATAGTGGCAACGAACTACATACAGACTTGTCTATCGTAATGTACTTGTGGTCTGACCCTAAAGTTTCTGGGATTGACCTACCGTTACACGGTAATAGGGTCTAAGTGCCTCTGAACTCCACGGCGCTGAGGTCCAATTACCACTTGACATGTGGATGTGGTCAATTCTCAAAAGGGGGATTAAGCCGATGGCTGACCGCACATTGCGTGACCACGGGGCTTAGTTTGACTCTGACGTGGCTGCCTGGCTGACTGATTGACCCACTGTCACACGCTGGCTCTAGCTGAGGCCAGTGAAAGCCTGTTTGACTTGTTGATGGAGTTTTTGTCCTCTTGCCAGACTGGTCTGGATTCTGGCAACCGATACCAATTTTCGGAAGCACTTTTTTTTTTGGAGGGGGGCTGAATTGGTGGATGTTTAGTGTCAGTCTTTCTCCACACACACACACACACACACACACACACACACACACACACACACACACACACACACACACACACACACGCACTCTCTCTCTCTCTCTCTCTCTCTCTCTCTCACACACACACACACACACACACACACACACACACACACACACACACACACACACACACCTTTCGTAACTGTCGTCTGTAATAAACGAGACTCCAAGAGTCAATAACTTCCTGTAAAAGAATATGATTTTTTTTCAACACCGTCCTCACTCCTTCTTTAGCGCTCCAATAACTACAGCCATGATCTTTAAAACACAAAGTCGCGCCGACGCTTTCGGGGTAAAGTTTCACCCAATCAACGCACTCATTTCCTGAGACGGCTGGTATTTCCGAGACAGGGGGCGGAAATTTTGGGCTCGAAACTTTCACTGGTGCCTCAGTTTACGGTGTGTCCACTTTCCACGTGCCCCCCCCCCCCGCCCCCCCTGCCCCCCTGCCCCCCCCCCACCCATTCCTTTCCCTTTTTTTCCTCCCCCGAAGTCACGTAGGTCAGAAAAGACGAAAATGACCGCATCATTGTAACCGAGGGACAGATGTTCCCGATGTAACCCAATACTTGCGAGAGCCGGAGTTAAGTGTTTGTTAATTTCCCGTCTAGAAGTACAGCTCATGCACTTTTTCTATATCATTATCAGTTATCGTAAAAAAAAAGTGGCACAAGGTCAAGATTTATGGGAGAACCGAGAAAGTTTGTTATTTGAACGAGACGCAGGCTAGTCGAGTTCAAATTATAACGTTTCGAGATTCTTCCATAAATCTTCATAATCGTGCCACTTTCTTTACGATAACGCTCGTATTGCAAATTTATGTACTTTTTCTCAAGTTAAAAACTGCTCAGCGATCTTGTTTGGCAGCCATATGAGTCTATATGTAGACTATTGTGAGTGACAGATCGCTTGCAACTAATCTGAACGCACGGTGACAAACACCCCCCGAAAAGGCGAATGCTGTTTGCAAAAAGGGCGAGGTCGTGTGGCCAGACCGGCCTCCGTCGATTCATTCATTCAATAATTAATACGGAAACTACAACCCAAAAACGTGAGAAAAAAAATCGAAGAATCAGTAAGTTTGAAATGATTTGAAATGGTAGAAATCAATACAGGCCGGAGAACGCCAAAACTGACTTAGATTTAGAAGAAGACAAACTGGAGCCGCATTTGACACAGAACACTTATCATGGAGAGTTCCATCAGGTTCCATGTCGGATGACGAAGCAAATGACGTCAAATATGCTGACGTAGAACACTAGTCATTTCAGACGCCAGGGCCCAGAGATACGGAGAGCGATATAACCTCAGTCGGAGATAGGCTCGACTAGATTGAGACTAAACGGTCAGTACGAGATACATAAACAGACTAAGGCGAGTTTACCACTGATTTAATGTTGATGCACGGCTGATGATAGCCCCGGTGGAATCAGTTTGAGACTAGAGCTAAGTGTTAGACTAGTGTGCATTCTGTTCATGCATCTGGCTCAACCATGTGATAACTTTTTTTTATGTCGATACGCTGTTTGAGTTGGGCATAAGCGTCGTGGATTGGACAGATACCTATGCCATTTTTTTCCATATACATGTCTTATGATCGCTCAAACTTGACAGCGATGTCGTACGCTGTCTGAGTCATACGGTTCTTGGGCCTAAGTGTCATGGATTGAATAAACACCTAGACCCTTTTAACATATCATATTATGATGATAGAGGTTACGACCACGATTTCACTATTTACAGGTGAGACGTTAGCCAATCAAATGTCGGAATTTCTCCAAAATTTCCCCCCTCCTCCCCCCACCCTCTGTGTGTGTGTGTGTGTGTGTGTGTGTGTGTGTGTGTGTGTGTGTGTGTGTGTGTGTGTGTGTGTTTGTGTTCATACTGTTCCTCATTTAGTGCTTTTTTGTTGTTGTTTTTCTTTTACATGCGACATGTAATTCCAATTGTATATTCAAGACAAAATGGAGCACATCTTTTCAAGTTGCGCCAGAGATTTGTCTGTTTTATTGACAGCGGGACACACACACACACACACACACACACACACACACACACACACACACACACACACACACACACACACACAGAGAATATATAAAGATGCACAAGACTTTGTATTATTTCTTCCTTCAGTGCCTTTATTTTGAATTCTTAAGACATGATCACACCCCTGAAAAATATTATAATAATTGCCATCACACCCCTCCCTATATGTTAATTTCCCATGAAGATTAAATGCATTTTTGCTGTCTACACATCTGAGGCCTAGATTACGCTGCTTGGGTGGCGGTACTTGTAACGTGTTCACAAGCTTGTGCAACAAAAATACAGAGAAGAAAAAAAAAATGACTAGTGTTTTATCCAAGTGAAAAGTTTGAAAAAAAAATCGAAAACAAACAACAACAACAACCAAAACAAACAAACAAACAAACAAACAAACAAACAAACAAACAAACAAACAGCCAGAATACACGACTTCATCAAACAGCCGATCGGTCAGCTTGTAAAGCTTATGTCAGTCGTTTAATAGTTTTTAACTTTGATTGATTGATTGACTGATTGATTGATTGATTGATTGATTGATTGATTGATTGATTGTGTGTGTGTGTGTGTGTGTGTGTGTGTGTGTGTGTGTGTGTGTGTGTGTGTGTGTGTGTGTGTGTGTGTGTGTGTGAACGGAACATGACGTCTGCTAATATTTGAACTGCTCACTGGTGTGCATCAACACTTGGATCACGTGGTCAAAACGTCGAAAGCGGTTGGTGGGCTTTATATATCACAAACACAAAGTAGTTCACAAAAGGTCTATCCAATGTCTGGATAAAAAAAAATACCAGAAAATGTCATTAATGAAATTAAAACTCTCTCTCTCAAAAAAAAAGAAAAAAGACCGAGTTGTGTGTTTCACATTTCACACACACGAAGTGGTTAAAAAGTGTGTCAATCGTCTGGAGACAAATGTCATTAATTAAAAGGAAAAAAGAACTTTAAAAGAAAAAACAAAACTTTTAAGAAAAGAAGGGGGGGGGGGGTAGAAGAGACTTTCAACGATGCCAAAAACAAACAAAATCTGATTTGTCTGATCCCTTTTTGGGTGGTCTGAAACTTTTCGACCGCTTTTCTATATATGTGTTTTTTCTCCCTACGGGAGTGGGAACACGAGAATACGAAACATGTTGTCACACGCATCGAATTTGACAAACTCCAGACACGTACCAAATTGCTTTTTTTTTTTGGACGTTGTACGATACAGCCGCTCGAGTTTCGAGATTACCAACGCAAACTCGTCTGCTTCTTTTAGGATTTCTACGATACAGTCACTTGCAGTTCAAGCTGAATCCTATCATGCAGCTTCAAAGTCAAACACGTACATTAAAAAAAAAGAAAAATCAATGTGGTCATTTGTGTGTGTGTGTTTTTCTGAGTAATCGTGTGAGGACAAACAGGCTGCCTACGCAAACTCCACTGCTTCCTTTTGGAACAATACAGTACAATACAGTCTCGTTGCCCCCTCTTTGATATCACCCTTACGATAACGATAACGATCCTCAAACGATCCTCAAACGATAGATCTCAAACAATAGCCTACATGCCTGAACAAAAGTGCAAATTGAAATCGAACAAAAGTCCGGGTCACACAAAACAAAGTGGAGACGCAGTTAGCAAACCTTTTTACCCAGAGATTTCTTTTCGTCGGGTAAAAATAATCAAAGGAACACCTGACGATTAAATTTTAGATGTGAAAACTGACCACCCTTGCTAAAAAGAGAAATTAATCTGAGACACTGGCATTAAAGAAAAAAAGAAAGAAAAGAAAAGGGGGTTCGATTTTTTGTGTCTTTCGTCAAAACTCAAGCAAAAACTAAAACAGAGAGAGAGAGAGAGAGAGAGAGAGAGAGAGAGAGAGAGAGAGAAATCAACGAAGTAAGAAAACAACAACAAAAAACACCCCCCCCCTCCCTCCGCCTCCCCAACCCCTACCTCCCCCCCCCCAAACAAAAAACAGCCAACCCAAACAACAACAACGACAAAAAAACCCCAAACAAACAAACAAACAAACAAACAAACAAACAAAACCCAAACAAACAAAAATCCAAACCAAAACCAAAACAAATAACAACAACAAACAGACAAATAAACACCCTAAAACAACAACAACAACAACAACATGAACAAATAAACACACAGGACGAAACAAAACAACTATAACGCAAACTACTGAACAACAACGAAAGATCCCCACAGAAAGCACACTTCTGTGCACACTGTCCGTCCCTCGGTTATGTGAGTAGATAAAATAATGTTGACACTATCTAACGCTGCCCCCTTTCTGAAGTAAACAGTCCAGTTTGGAAGAAGTTGTGAGTCTGATTTTGCCAGGAATGTTTCGCGTTGTTGCTGGAAAGGATGTGTTTGCTCCTCGGACGCAGCACGATTGTCCCTGCGCATGCGCGCGCTGTCTCGTACTATGACGTCACGGCAACTCTTCGTTCTCCTTTTGCAAGGTCCGCTGTGAAAGAGACAAAAGAATAATAGATTAGGACATTAATCTTTAGGAGATAAAACACATTAAACAAACAAACATGGTTTGATGACGGGTCATCAGTGCCTGCCTAGGCTTAATTGGTCCCGGTGTAGCATCCGGTCCGGTCCCCCCTCTGAAGTAGTCCCCCGGGGGACCAATTCGTGGCAAAAACTGCTCTATAATGGTCCCCCCCTTAGACATCCAGCCTCGTTTTCGACTGGTCCCCCTGGGCGATTTTGGTCCCCCCTCGCATCCAAAATAGGCCCCCTCTCGAACTGGTCCCCCTCTTTTCTAACCAATGTAGAGCTATGTCAGTATTTATTTTTAACTTTATTGTTACAAAACTTTATTGTCCCCAAAAGCACAGGGCCATAGGAACATTTTTTTTCTTTTTTTCCGATTTATGTGCTTGTTGTTATTTTTGTGTGTGTGAGATATATTTGTTTGGTTGTGTTCTTGTTTCTTTCAGTTGTTTTTTTGCATTGGTTGTTTTTTGCTGTCCACATTTCCTGTCATTTTTTTAAAACTGGAAATAGCATTTAGAGAATAACATCAAAGACCAAGTATCTAATATTTTCTATACAACGCCATAGAAAAATATTTCTTCAAAATTAAGTAAGTGTCCATGACATGAAAACTAGTTGCCACCTTTGGCTTTCAGCGTACTTCAAGTAGACAGTCAAGACTGAGTACCAGTGTCTCAAATCATGACCCTTGAAACAACAAAAACAGCAGAAGACTAACAGTTCTGGTCTAAGGAGTGACACAAAAAACAGGAGCAAAGTGATGTCCAAGATTCATTATATAAATTACTCTGTCTGTTTTCAATGGGGCCGATTGCCAAACTGGCCCGTATTTCAGCCACCTAGGTTGTCGGCCTGGAGCCTCTCTTGTGAACACATACACGGGCGTGTCCAAGAGGGTGGCTGCAGCAAATATCTCAACCTCGGTGGCCCAAGTACGGAATGAATTGTCGTGTACTTATAATTATAGGCATGTTTGACACGAGTCACGTGACGTGTCAAGAAGCGTGGCGACCGTTTTCTCATCCCACAAAAAAAATAAATAAAAGAAAAGAAAAAACAAATCTAAACTTTTAAAAGTGATTTAACTTCGTAGATTTGCCGTTCTATGTAGCCTATACTTTTGTTTTTTAGTGGCGACCGTTTCCTCATCCCACAAAAAAAAAAAAAGAGAAAATAAAAAAAACAAAAGTATAGGCTACATAGAACGGCAAATCTACGAAGTTAAATCACTTTTAAAAGTTTAGATTTGACACTGTAACCTTGACCCAGTTCAAGATCATCTTGAATAACATCTCTGTACAAAAATGAAAATAATTATACATATAACGAAAGAGGTGTGTGTGTGTGTGTGTGTGTGTGCGCGTGTGTGTTTGCGTGCGTGCGTGCGTGAGTGAGTGTGCACGCGTGCGTGCGTGCGTGCATAATGTGTGTGTGTGTGTGTTTGAGAGATGGGGGGAGGAGAGAAAGTGTGGGGGGCGAGAGAGAGAGAGAGAGAGTGTGAGAGAGATCCAGAGTCACGTTTTCTACTGAGTTGACACACACTATAACAATAAAGTTAAAAATAAATACTGACATAGCTCTACATTGGTTAGAAAAGAGGGGGACCAGTTCGAGAGGGGGCCTATTTTGGATGCGAGGGGGGACCAAAATCGCCCAGGGGGACCAGTCGAAAACGAGGCTGGATGTCTAAGGGGGGACCATTATAGAGCAGTTTTTGCCACGAATTGGTCCCCCGGGGGACTGCTTCAGAGGGGGGACCGGACCGGATCCTACACCGGCTAAGATTTGGAGCCGAATATTTTTGGTGGCATTTTCTCGTTGTCCCGTCCTTGATATCACTTTCATCTGGTTGAAATAGACGTTAAAACCCGAAAAGAGCCAACTTCCTAGGTGTGCTTGCGTCACTGAAACCGCGGGTGCTTTTTCACTCACGTGTGCAACATAATGAGTCTATGAAATAATCCTCCGTCGTCTGTCTGTCTGTCTGTCGTTTGTCCGTCTGCCGTGTGTCTGTCTGTCTGTGACAAACTTTAACGCTGGCATTTTCTCAGGAACTACAACCACCAAAAACATCAAAAATCGACTTAATAAATAGACAGAGATACGACCTTTCTTTCCACTCAGACCATTTTGAATGACCTTGACTGAAGGTCAAGGTCGTACCAGCTGAATGAAAATTTAAACGAAGGGAGAAATCTGGGAGTAATCAGGTATCAGTTCAAAACATACTTCCCTTTTTGAGAGTGCATTTTTTTAAATAGACAATTTCTTGTGTCGGACTAAGCCGCTGCGCTACTGGACGACCGTCACCGTTGTAACAGCGATGGAGCGCGGGTTCGAGCCTAGGTCGAGTTTGTGATAATTATGTGATACCGGTTTCACCTGGCTACCGGCCTGCCCACTGGGTGTTTCTCTCCGGGTTATCCGCCTCCCTCCCTCCGCCCCCCCCCCCCCCCCCCCCCCCCCGAATAAATTTAAAACTAGGTAGGTTGGGTGGCGCTGCATCACGGCGACGCGCTTTCTCCGGGGAAAACAGCCCGAATTTTCCAAAAGGGACGTTAAAGTAAGTAAACAAACAAACAAAAAGTCACGATTTTTTTGTTTTGTTTTTTGGTCTGTTTCAGATCTGCTCTTATTACAGGCTTGTTTGGAAACCCTCCATCTCCCCGCCAGTCTGATTATGATATGCAGGAACACTCGACGATGCACCGTTCAATAGTGAATACGGACTGGT
>JACVVK020000059.1:857500-877500 GCA_018292915.2 Batillaria attramentaria
GCAGATGAAGCACGTGTTGCTGAAGGAGAACGGAAAGAAATGTTGCCAAAGGAGTCACTATTTGCGAAATGTGTGCAGCTAAACAACGCGTTTCTGATTGTTTTTTACGAGCTGGACCATGCTTTGGGATACTGTTAGCTGTCCGTCATCTGCTGCGATGCAAACTTGTCTTCCGAATGCGCACGCACACACACACACACACACACACACACACACACACACACACACACACACACAAACCCCAGAAAGACAGGGAGGGGGGACCATCTGTGGCAAGGGACAAAAGTATAAATCACGCGCATTCACAAAACTGGCTGCGACAAAAAGATTCCGCTAAGAACCCGAAAAGAGCTCTTCAGCCGCTGAGGAGGATTTGCCCTGTCCCTGATTTTTCTGCGGCTGTGAAAGCCAACAGAAGACAGTGAAGGGTGTGCGAGAAATACCGTGTCCAGTCTGCTATGCTCCCTAATGAGTTGTTTGGGTGTGGAGTGGGGTGCAACAGAATCAACCTGATTGTGTCGAGAAAAGTTGGCATGAAGAGGTCTCGCTGTGCCGACGATGGGGGCGGATATGGAGTGTTCACAGTGGGATGCCCCTGGTTACGTAAAATACACCACACAAGTGGTTTGATTTCGGAAAAAACTGCGAGTTTTAACGAGTTTTAAGCAAGTGAATATTTTCTGAAATGTCTGCTCGACCAGCAACCCAAGTTTCCCCACGGTAAGAGGAAAAAAAGTTTCGCCAGAGATCCATTTCTTTCCAGGCCGCAGCCCTGTGGAATCCGCTTCCTAAGCCATGAAGACACGCAGAATCCAGTGTCAGGTTCAAACGCTGTCTTAAAACCCAACTATTTAAAACTGTAACTGTGATAAGCTGACTGCGCCCTATGCACAGTCGCAGACGGATAATTCTTTGATGCAGCAGATCGTTAAAGGTCTGCAATCCCCCCCCCCCCCCCCAAAAAAAAAAAAAAAGCAGAAAAAGAAAAAAAAAGAAGCAACAAACAGTGTGTAAAAAAAAACAACAACCCAAAAACAAACTATCCGACTTTGCAAAATGCCCACTCAACTCTGTCACGGTTACAGAGTTTCCAACGTATCTGAAACCCCTGTAAGAACCAACGGCAGCCTGATTTCACAGCTCAGTTTGCGTTGTGACACTGGGCGAGAAAGATCGCAGTGGTTAGTCTTCTCATGCAACACGCAACACCCACTAGACACTGTAGCGATCTGTCTCGCTCACTGACCAAAAGCACAATGAAGTCACTGCAAACTCACGCTCTGGTTTTGTAAGGGTCTCCGCAGCGCTGAAAACTCCGCAACTGTGACAGAGTTGCCTGCATGATGCACGGTGGCAGTTTTATAAAACGATGTTTGCGGCTTATGGTTGAGATTGCAGATCTTTAAGCACCCTTTCCTTGTCGCTTGCTCACTTCTTCTTCACAGCGCGTCAAGTAGAAAAGGGGGCAAACACCTCGGACGTGAGGGAACATTACTTGGCAGTGGGGTCCTACACTAGGGCCAAAAACATCTGCTAGATTATTGCATTAACAGAGCGCCTCTCGTTCCAACGAGAATTACTCTGTCCACTTGACGACAACCTCGACCTCCAGCGAGTTAGTTGGAAAGAGAGGGGAGAAAATGAGGCGATGTTAGCTTTGTGTTTAAATACACATGAGAGAGAGAGAGAGAGGGGGGGGGGGGGGGGGGGGGTCAGAGCGTGGGTTGAGATGCAGGGAATGATTTTTTTTAAAAAACATTTTTGATGACACAGGGTGTGTGCATAGAGGGGAGAGATTTTTATTTTACACTTTTTCTTAAAAAAACAAAACAAAAAAAACCCCGCCACTTTCTGATCAGTGATGGCGTTTTCGTATAAATCTGAACGATCGTCGGATTTTTGTGATGTCGGGATTGCGACATCAGACACCTCAAGGCCCTAATTTTAAGATTTTTTTTTTATTTTATTTTTTTTTTCTTACAGATCGTTCTGAGCTACTTCGATGGCAACCCTGTTCCGGGACCGTCGCTTCTCTATGCCCCTCCGACGACGTCCAAATCGGGCTAACCGAGACCGAGCCGAGCTAAGTGATACCTAAGAAGGAAAAAAAAAAATACTCGCTGACAAATAAAATGGACAGTTGCGAACAACTTTGAGGTCCCTGTATTTTTCACAGTATGCACAGAAGCGGTGAAAACTGTCGCATTCACCAGCACAGTACATTTTCCGCCTAGAAATATTGAGAGGACAGCCTTTTAAGTTTTTCCAATTAAAAAAAAATAGGAATGCCCCAGCTTCCAAACTTGCCTTTGCTGAAACTACAAAATAATTACTTGCAACAAAGGTAAACGGGATCAATACTAGAGAGAGAGAGAGAGAGAGAGAGAAGAAGAAAAAGAAGAAGAAGAAGAAGAATGATCTCTTGAGATCAGCAAGGATGAAAGCTCAGCCAAAACTTGCTAAAAAGTTTCTCAAGACCGTTGATATCTGACTAGAAAAAAGAGAATCCTTTTTCTGTCTACCATGTTGAGACGGAAGAGGCGTCCAAAGTGGATTGTAGGCTTGAAAAAGGAAAATTTACGAACCAGCTGTGACAAGCACGGGCGAGCTGCCTTTACCGCTTTTTTTCCGTCTGATAGACTCTTTGGCAGAATTCAAGATCTCTCTCTCTCTCTCTCTCTCTCTTTCAAACAAATTCTACACGACATGCTCATCTGACCATATAGATAGAAATGTGTTACAGACATGTTTTTGCATGTTAGTGGCGACTTTGAAGTTCTTACTTGGCATACAGCCAATATCATCGACACATGCCACGTATGTTTTGATTTGTTTATCATGTGTACTTTTCTCTTCTTTATTTCCTTTAGATAGTTAAAACTTTTGTTTGTCTGTTTTTTTTTTCTCTTTTATCCCCCCCCCCCTTCTTTTGATTTATTCAATACCCTTTAACGTAGAATATCAGGACAGCTTGTAAGACGGGCAACAATGCCTAAATGCTCTATCCTGAATAAAAAAACGTTTCATCATCATCATCATCATCTCTCTCTCTCTCTCTCTCTTGAGATGTACATGTTTTGTAATGACACCAGCTGTGTACTGGTATCTGTGTGTGTGTGTGTGTGTGTGTGTGTGTGTGTGTGTGTGTGTGTGTGTGTGTGTGTGTGTGTGTGTGTGTGTGAGGATGAATGTATTTTTGTTTTTACTTTGTTTAAACGTAGATGTAGTCTCATTCCGTCGTGTTTTGCCTTATATTTGGTCGTTAGCTTCGTGACTGTCCTTGATTGTTTGTTTTGGTTGCTTGATTTTTTTCTTTCTTTCTTTCTCTCTTTTGTAATTTAGAGTAGCAACGGCAAGTTTGGAAATGGTAATTGCGCCAACAGCTTTACCGTTGATAAATAAAGGATCATTGTCATTGTCATTGTCATTGTCTCTCAGCAGGCAGCCGGTATAGCCGAATGGTAGTGTTGAACTTTCAGTGTTCGGGTGGTGAGTTCGAATCCCCTCTGGAGCCAAATATTGTACTGGCCTTTTTTTTTTTTTTTTTCTCGTTGCTCCGTCTTTGATGTCAACCGTTCATGGTGGTAAACAGACATTAACTTTCCAAACACCCACCTCACCAACCCTCTCTCTCAGTAAGTTTGGAACGTTTCATGTCTATCGTTGTGAGCTAAAGATTCATTGTTATTGTCACTGACATAACATCCATTCCATCCCTTCCCGCCCCCTACCCCCCCCCCCCCCGCCATCCCCCCTCCCCTCACCGTACCGTTGTAAAATAAAGGTTTCTACCCGCTCTCTCTCTAGTGCGCTCTCTCTCTAGTGCGCTCTCTCTCTCTCTCTCTCTCTCTCTGTGCCCCTGTCTGTCTGTGTCTGTCTGTCTGTCTCTCTCTCTGCCCGCTCTCTCTGCCCTCTCTCTCTCTCTCTCTCTCTCTCTCTCACACACACACACACACACACACAGAGGGACACACACACACACACACACACACACACACACACACACACACACACACACACACACACTGCTACTCACGCTCCTTCCACTTCCCTTGCCGGTTTCCCCTAAACCCTTCCTCCCTTCCATCAGTCTTTTTCCAACATCCTCTGGATCTAAGCCCAAGAGGCTTAGGCCCTGATTGCATATAACGAAGCGGCGCAGGGAACAAAAGCCTTTAAAATTGCATTTTGATCACAGTTTTTGTGGAGGAAGACGCGCGACCATAACTCTTTGGATAAACCATTGTTCCACGGCGCCTGCTACCCGCTGCAGATGTGCCGGCAACGCTGAGCCGACAACAAGATTCGCAGCGGCATCCTACGCTGGGCCAAGTTTCTCCCCCCTTCTTCTTTTTTTTTTCTCCCAACGTGGGATTTGTCTCCCCTTTTCCTCCTTGATGCAGTCTTCTTCCGCTAGGAGGACGTTAGGGAATTTTCCCTGAATTCAACGTCTCTTTTATAAACAGATTCTTTGTTTCGTACGCTACAAATGCGCACAAGGGAAAAGAATGCTGACTTTCTTAATTTTGGCCTTTTAGTTTCGCTTTGCAACTGCCTCTGTGTTTTGCACTACAAGGCGTCATACGTGTCAGATGAGAATGTCACAGAGAACCACCAGATGCCTGCAAAACGAATGAGCGTCCTATGTTGAGCAAATTTTTGCCTAGTGAGCTTTTGAATCGTGCAGTTACTTTCGACGCACAGCATAGATTAGTCGACGAGCGTACAGTCACCCTCCATGTGTCACAATTCGACGGAATGTTTGTGACGTTTTTTTTTTTTTTTTTTTAAGATCCCACATTATGGTAATATTTCAAAAGCCCGGTCTCAGGAAGAAGACACGATGCTCCACACACACCACAGAAAATGCACTCAAACAGAATCTAGGTCAACACCCAAAACGTTACAAAAAATAAAACAACAAGAACAACAATAACAACAACAAAGCAATGACGTAATTGCCTTACATTGTTTTGATTTCTTTGACGCCAAAATAAGACAAGCAATTACGTCAGTTACAAAACATCTGGACAATTCTTGAAGACAAAACATTACGTCAGTAAAGCTATCAATGGAAACACACACACACACACACACACACACACACACACACACACACACACACACACACACACACACACACACACACACACACACAAACCTAGCCCCAGCTTTTGTTTGTAAAACTCTGGCTTAGTTTACGAATGCTGTGAATAATTCCCCCCCCACCCCACCCCCTTCATTTGTCTCAAGAGAAAGAGCCACGTGACAAACGTGACCTGTTAGAGCGAATGGCCTCCACAAAGCCATCCGGGAACTCTCATTCCTAACTGCTACCGCGGAACCTTGAAATTAATTGTCACTGCGTAGAAGTCCCCTAGTGACGTCCTAGACGACAAAACAAATGTGATCTACTTCGCATCCCCAAGTGTAAGACAATGCACTCCTGCTGTTTTGCTGCCTCAGAATAACACACATATGTCTTTATATAGCTCCAGGTTGGCGACACTAACAACGCAGAAGAAAGGTAGAGCAGTTCTGTGACAAGGTGGCCTTAAACGGTTGAAACTGCGATCTGTTCTTCTGCGCCACGCATCTAAAATCGATAATCATGTGCCACGGTCGATAATTTAATATGTGTTTAGTAATTATCTTTGAAATGGCACGTCTTGTTGCTTTCTTCCCATGCCCCCCTCGCCCCCCCCCCTTTCCTAAAAGGGTTTTGAAATAATAAACAAAAAACTTGTAACAGCACTGCAAAATTTCAAGGGAAGAAAGAGAGAAATAGTAAAGAAACGAGATAAACAAAAAGGAGCAGAAAAGAAAAGAACCCCAGAAACAAAACGAGAACAAAAAGCGAAAGGAGACAGTTAAAAGCGAAAACGCAGTTAAAAAAACAAACAAACATGTTTTGCACGCAAGCAAGAAATTCTTTTAAATTAAATAGCCATGGGAGTGTAATATTTTGCCGGGATGAAAAGTTTTCTGAAACAAAACTCTTCATACGCTGGGAAGAGAGAGAGAGAGAGAGAGAGAGAGAGAGAGAGAGAGAGATCTGGTTTTCGAAACACACACACACACACACACACACACACACACACACACACACACACACACACACACACACCTCTGTGTATTTGCAGACGAAACGACTTGAAAACGGCTGAAATTATGTGGAACAAACACGCGCATGATCGAAGCGGTTTTTTTTTTTTTAACGAGGATTAACGAGGCCCCTGAGACTAACACTGTGTCAATATTATCGGGACAAGTTCACGGCGAGGAAAAGACAGTCTGCAAGCTCGTCTTTGTTAATACCTGACACTCGACTAGCAGAACAGAGAAAACTAATTGTTTGTTGTTCCGAACTCGAGATATGGGACAGGATTTTCTACTCTAGCCGTGGGAGTCTGAGCAGGGTGGTTTCATATGGCCTTGGTCAGTGACAAAGACAGTTTTGCAGAACTGTGAAAATGCTCATTCTGGAGAAACGATCAAACAATGATTAATTGTATGGTGCTTTTCACTTCAGATGAACTCTCTGTGTCTGTAGCTCTCTGCCAATCCGTTTGTTTATCCGTGTCTGTTTTTGTCTCTGTTTGTTTGCCTGTCTCTCTTGTTTGGCAACAGTGAGCAGGCATAATGTGATGCACTCTGTGTGTGTGTGTGTGTGTGTGTGTGTGTGTGTGTGTGTGTGTGTGTGTGTGTGTGAGAGAGAGAGAGAGAGAGGGGGGGGGGAGGGGGTATTATCAATAGAAAGACTGCAACTTGAATGTTTTTGATCGACGTCTTTTAACGTTGTAGAAACTCTCTCTCTCTCTCTCTCACACACACACACACACACACACACACACACACACACACACACACACACACACAGAGTAGGTTTTTGTCAGAAATGTCGCCGCGCACTGGTGCAGTATATCAAGGACCGTCGGCTTTCCAGTGAACGTTGATTTAATTACCTCTTGCCGCGGGCGAAGACTAGACCGCCCTGTCCTCACAGTTAACTTGACCTATCGTCCCACTCCCTTTGCTTCGCCTCCACGCTGCCAACACCTCAGGAGGTCATAGATGGCAAGAAATTTCTTCACTTTGGTTCCTACAGATGTCTGCCAGCACACTTCTTTCAACTACCAAAAGAGGGCAGTGGTTTCAAGAAGGAAGACAATATGTCGACGAGCTGCGTTCATGGTGAACTCAAACGTGCAAGTGACATGGAGTTGATGGCAGCATTACAACTTTACAGAGCTCTAAGATGGGAAGGCCACTTACCTGAAAGTGGTAGCGGATATATGCAAAATGCGGTGGGTTTTTTTTTGTTTGTTTTTTTTTACACAGTGAGAGTTGCACATTATGACAATTCTCACAAAGTGACTCAATGCGCGAACTCCCGCACTCATACCAACAAATATGCGCGCGCGCGCGCGCGCACACACACACACACACACACACACACACACACACACACACACACACACAGAGCAGGTGAATCAGGAGGAGGTAAGTGGGCTTAGTCGAAAGCCAGCCGGAACAGATGCGTTTTCAAGTCAGACTTGAAACGATCTATGTCCGACTGGTCTCTCAGGCCGGCAGGTAGTGCGTTCCAGAGTGACGGGGCAGCAAAGCTAAACGCGCGCTCGCCAACTGTTTTGAGGTTTCGACGGGGAACTTTCAATAGTTTTTCAGATGAAGAACGAAGGGTGCGTGCTGTCTGGTGGACTGTAATGCCGCTTGAATTTTGAAAACTTTACGAATTTCGTTTACGTTCTGGGGAAAACGTCTACCAAAAGGTCTCTGGTGAACAGGTGGTGAAGGCTGAAGTGGTTGACAGCCGAATGGTAGAGCGGTGGAATCTCAATGCTCGGGTCCTGAGTCCCGGCTGGGGCCAAATATCTGTGCTGGCCTTTTTCTCGTTGCCCCGTCTTTGATATCACTCTCTGGGGTGGGCGGGGTTTTGAGGGCTTAACGTCCTTTTTCCACCACATACAGGTGACATCACAGACGGGGCAACAAGAAAAAGGCCAGCACAAATATATGGCTCCAGCCGGGAATCGAGCATTGACAGTTCAAGAACGTCTTCTGCTCACCGCGCGGGGGTATTGTGAGATTTAGTAGGATTTCGTACGGAGGACTGCGCTGAGCAGCGTAACCCATTTGCATGTAAATTAGGCACGTTACGGGTGCCATTAGCCAATCGCAGCTCGCGGCCTCTGCCGTGTGAGCCTAATTTACATGTAAATGGGTTACGCTGCTCAGCGAAGTCCTCCGTACGAAGTCCTACTAAATCTGCCTAAATATATAACACGGGGTGGAGTAGGAAAAGCCCCGTACAAATTCAGCCCCTGTGGGGACTCGAACCCTCCTCCTTCCGGTCTCGAGACGGACTCTCAGATTGTTGAACCACCCGACGTACCCCTGAGCAGGAACTGACATACTTGTGTGCCTGTCTATTCAGAACTCCTGCCCTTGTATAGACATGCCCACCAGTATGGAAAACTGAGAGACAACCTTGTGATGTGTCTGTCTAGCTGTTCAGCTTCCATATCGATTCCATTGCAAGTGTTATCTTAATGACATTGGATCCAAGAGGATTGTCGAGTATCAGATTTTTTTTCACTCACCCACACAATCGTTTAAATTTGAAGGGAAGTAAACAACTTTTTGCTGTCTCTCCCCAGTTCGTGATCTTCTTGATTTTTTTCTTTTCCATTTTTATTGGTTCGCACCTATCAGCAAAATCGACCGTGTCTGAGAAAGTTAGAAAACAACATGTCTCGAGTGATGGATGCTCGACTGCAGGTTGCGCATCCCAAATTGCCTGATGCTGCGTAAGAATGCCCTTTTCAGCTAATAGACCGACCTACTCGCGATGAATTAAAAACAATAGCTCAGAGGGTACGGCCTGATTTACAGAAGCACGCACCTCATCCGATGATGCAGCAGCATGCAGATGAGCACAGCGTGGCAAACGCTTCCATGGCGATCTCTACTCGGCTGTGGGTTAGCTGTTGTAAATCGAAGTGAATGAGCTGCAATGGCTGAAAGGGGCTATTGCCACAATTTTTATGCTCACAAATCGTTCTGAGCTGTTTTCGTGGTCTCTATCAACACACCTCCCAAACAACTGGGCAGTGACAGCGTTTGCAATGCCGATAGTGAGCCAACAGAAACGAACTCGATAACGCGGCGACCACACTGGGCGCTCCAGTAGTGTAACAACAGTCGGTAGGATTTGAATGTTCGTCCGCTGGCGCAAAGTTTCAACAACATTGTATCGCTATAAGATCTGTACTTATCAACAAGATAGAGTATTTCGAGCACTCACGAGCGAAACTGTTTCAAAACGTAAGCTGGCTTAGCAAAGATGGAATTAGCCCGTTCAATAGGGATCGCGTTCGACTTTATAGGCACTTCTTCTTAAAATTCGATGCTCGCTAATCGTTCTAATCTCTTTTTGGCAGTGGCTACCACCGTACCACGAAGACACATGCACAGTGACGGCATCTCACAGGCTGACACTGAGCCAGCAGAAAGCGTCAGGTGAGGGAAGAGTCAGCCAGAGCTGCGGCAACCGCTGTAGAATTCAATTCATTTCATTTATTATCCCAACTTGGGCAATTTGTTTTTAAAACAGCGGCATTAAACACACAAACACACATCACAGACCTCAACGACTAAAAAGCACGCGCGCACGCGCGCGCACGCACGCACGCACGCACACACACACACACACACACACACACACACACACACACACACACACACACACACACACACACACGTATATATATATATATATATATATATATCACATACATAAGTACATTTGACTCTTCGCTCCCACAGCCTACATCAGGCATCCAGAGATCTACTAATGATAATAATGATAATGATAATCGTAAAGAAAGCTGACGATATCAAGATGTATCAAAGAATCGAGACGATTGAAATTTGCAGAAGCCGCTTTAGCAGTGACACATTTTAGTGTTAGCCAATCGGTGGTCGGAGTTGCTCTGAAGTTTGTAATACTACTACTACAGCTTTTCTAGAGAGCGAGATCTCAGCAAGATGCTGGTTCAAGCGCTTTACGATCACTTTAATATCACACACACACACACACACACACACACACACACACACACACACACACACACACACACACACACACACACACACACACGAATCACTTTCATAAACAAGCAGCTGTGCTCTCGATGAACTGATCTGGGGGAGTGGAGGAGGGTGGGGATCGGGGGAAGCGAGTGGTTGCAACTAGAGCCACACAAGCAACAAAGACTATTCTCAGGCTAAGCAACTAAGAAGGAGAGAAGGCTGACTGGAAGAAGTGGGTTTTGAGTTTGCTTTTGAAACCTGTGAAAGAGGGACACTGTGCAGAGGAAGGGAGTTCCAGACTCAAGGCACCTGATACTGCAAAGACCTATTGCCAAATGTCAGGTCTACACGGGGGATGGTGAGAAGGTATTTTTCTTTCTGTCGTTCTTGTTTTGTTTTATTTTTTTTCTTTCTGAAATAGACCTGAGTGTTTTCGTCTGGACGGCCAGACAAAATGAGAAGTATGCTGGGAGTATTCATCAAAGAAGCGATAGACTGTTCCGAACGAATAGGCGCACTTACATGCGCAAATGCCAAATGGCTCTAAACTTAAGTCGGCGTCTGTGAAGCCTAGTAATTTTGGCTTATGTGTCTGGAATCCTTTCACTTCACGATCCGCTTTCAGGCGGAGATATTGGGTTCCTTTACTTTTATATGAATATAAATATAGCAAGGAACCCCCTAAATACGTGACTTACGGCAAGTACTCCATTCCTGAGGTTCTGGAGCAGACAGGCGTGCGATATGTGATACACAGTACAACGTGGTTGTATTTTACACTCGTTTTTACCACGTTTGTAAGTTATATTCAGCCTTGAAAATTTCACAAAACTTGTTTTTTGTTTTGTTTTTGTTTTTTGGTGACCTCAACATAAGAAATCAAAATCAAGCAAGTTAAAAACTGACACCCAACCATTTTTTTTCCAGTTTTATCCAGAAGAGGGTGAGCGCCTTTTACGACCCATTTTTTTTTTTTTTACAACTACTTTATTTCCCGAATTTGGGAAATTCGGGCTGCTTCCCCCGGGTCACCGCGGTGCAGCGCCACCCAATACCTATCCTTCCTTTTTTTTTTTTTTTTTTTTTTTTACAATTTTGCTGGGGGAGGAAAGCCGGATAATCCGGAAAGAAACCCCCGATGAGCAGCCCGGCAGCCAGGAAAAACCGGTATTACATATCACAAGCTCGACCTGGGCTCGAACCCACGCTTCATCGCCATGATATTGGTGACGGCCGTTCAGTAGCGCAGCGACTAAATCCGACGCGCTACCTTTTAGACCACCGCTCACCCCCCCAGCCCCCCCCCCCCCTTTTTTTTTTCTTTACGAATTCCTTTTTTGTGGGTCCTACCACCCGTTCTCAACCAAGATGCGCATGGCAGAATTTTATTTTTAAACACCCATTGTGCACATGCACACAAAACCGTCAAGCTAAAAATCCACTTTTCATTTTCGACAAATGTCCCCTTCCGAACAGCACAAAGAAAACTCGGACAAAGAAGCAAAAGATTTCAAATCCATTCTTTGCTAAACTTAACAAAAGATCTCCGCTAACAAAGCAGACTTGCGTAATTTTTCTCTGGATAAGAAAGTGCATGACATTTCTTGTTCAACCACGAGTTACAGTCACCTTTTTGTTACGGAAAAAAAACAACAACAACCAGAAACCCAAAGACACGGAGACTGTTTTAGGTTTGTAATTAAATTCAAATGACAGATAAATTAGCATTCAGTTGTGAAAGAACGTTTTTTATTTTCACCTTTTCAGAGCAAAAGGAATGTAAATAAAAAGTGGATGTAAAACGAACCAGTTTAAAGAATAGAAGATGCAACAGATGCTATTACCGACAAGAAGTTATTTGGAAAGAAAGAAAGCAAGGAAGGAAGAAAAGGAGAACACACAGGAAAAACAAACAGACGCAGGGTCAAATAAGTCATTACGCGTGGTTTTCCGTAACTCGAGCATACCTATATTATCATCGTCAACCCACAAGCTGAAGACGAACAGAATTACACTAAGGTCGTGCGAAGGATCAGTTACTGAAAAAAACATACATGCATATATATGTTTTTCTCACAGATCGTTTTGAGCTGTTTTAGCACCGACACGTAGTCAATTCCTGCTTAACAGGTCATGCTAGCTAATCAAAGTGTGCGAACGAGACACGTGCACTTCGACAACAAACAAACAAACAAACAAACAAACAAATCACACATACCTGGGGGTCAGTATTGTGTCTGACAATGAAACAAGAAGGAAAAAAAGTGCTGCGTGTGGTTGCCGTGGAGGATTCGTTTTAGTCAGTGGGCGTGGCTGCAGCCGCCTGGGCTAAACGTCAGTTGTAGCAGCACTTAGATATACATGCATAGTTATACAGCCACTCACGGGCTGGATTTGAGCCAACAGAAGGCCACATGCGACGCGAACAGCCAGGTTCTGTATAGACCAAATGCATTGCAATTGGGAAATATTTCCCCGTTATCGCGCGCGTGCACGTTTTCTTTATCGTCTTCTTTTAAAAATATTATTCAATAGAACAGAATACAATAGGATAGAATACAACAGAATACAATACAACAGAATACAATACAACAGAATACAATACAATACAATACAATACAATAGTATCACGCGAATGTTTGAACTACAAACATGGCAAGCATTTATTGATCTAAAAAAAACAAAACAAGCGTAGCGTTTATACAGTTGCCAGTGTTGCCAGAACAAAGCCGCCGTATCGCCGGTTCAGGTGAAACATATATTTTTCGATGAAATATCGATTTTTGAACTCTTTTAAGAAACTGTTCGCATCTAAGCACCATCTGCAACGATAAAATGTACATTTTAGCCATCAACAGAAAGAGACTGAATGTCAGGGAAACTTGGCTGAAGCGATGGGAAAGTGCACTCAGCTGACATCGCACACGGCCAAAACACGATAATATCGCACACAAATTTCCAGTAAGAACAAAGCAGACATGCTGCTTCAGGGAAGACAAGCCATTTCCGACAGAAAAAAACCCTCTGCAAAACTTCAACACTTTTTTTTTTTTTCAGCGAAGTGGTCTTCTTTTTCATTTTTCTTTTTATTGCACCCTTTCACTCCTCAGAACATCCTGTCATGAATGTTTTGTCACTCACGGCCGAAAAGGCGGTTGTCGTCCTAAGTTTTCGTTTCCCGCCTCCCCCTCCCCTCCCCTCCCCTCCCCCTTTCTCCCCCCCCCCCCCCCCTTTCCCGACTATTCATTGACGTGTTGCGGGTAACGATAGATACAAAAATTGACGCAGCCAACAATTTACCTAAGAATCTGATTTTTTTTTCTTTTGCAGGTTTGTTGCATCATCTCCTTCTGTTCTTATTACCACTGCATTTCGAGTCACTGTCAACATGATGTCGGTGACAGCTAAACAGAAAAAAAAAACAAAAAAAAAACTATCGACGCCAAATTTTCTTGGATGCACGCAACACGGGGTGAAGTTGAAATGGATATGAGTGTTTCCGGTGCTACTCCGCTTTAAAAGTAGCACCGTCAGAGCCCGCATGTTGTACCGCATGCCCGCATACTCGTGCGCGGTACAAAATGTGTTAAACCCTGCAACACACACTCACCCATCCAAACACATGGCCTTTTCGTGAGAGTAGCCATCGTCAAAACGTTTGAATTGGGGTAGCACCGGAACCACTCGCGTCTATTTTGCCTACACTCCGTGTGCAAGACAGTTTGCAGCTTATTCGATCTGCGACTCGGAGAGAGAGAAAACATGTAGAATGAGATACGACAAACCAAGGTAAGAACATCAGCGTCACGAGGTAAGATGAGCTAAAGAAATTGTTTTCAAAACTAGCGTTCTGATCTGAGTTTGTTTGTTTGTTTGTTTTTTCTATCGCTGTCCAAATGTCCCACTGACATATCTGGCAGTTTTAACAAAAACGATTCAGTGAAACTCCGGAAACCCATTGCGATTTTTGTTTTCCTCTTCATTAGAAGGCAATTACGTGCTATTTTCCATAATTATGAAAGAAAAGAAGTGTAGCTGACACCGCTCGTAACCGGTAAAAGCATGCTGAGTTCATGAAATGTCACAATGGTTAGTTCGCATCTTGACAAGATTATGTTTCCGTTTTTACGCAGCCAAGTCGGCTTGTGGCCTACCGACGCGCTAAAGGCCGCGAAAGGCGCACACAGTAAGGCAAAAATATTGACACTAACAAAGCGCTAACTGTGTATACGAATTGAAGTGACAGTCAATTTAGGCTTTGAAGCGGCTGATACTATCATTCTTATGCTCACGGAGCGTTCCGAACTGTTTTCGTGGTATCTGTCATCACACCGCTTAGAAACCTGCACAGCGACAGCGTCGGAAATTCTGGCATTGAGCGAACAGCACCATACCAACCATACTACTGCATGACACGGCGACCACACTGAGCGCTTCAATGGTGTAAGAACAGTCGTAGAGTCTGAGTGTTCGACCGCTCGAGCAAAGTGTAAACAGTGTTGTATCTCATTAAGAGTTGTACTAATCATCAAAATAGAGTATTTCGGAGTGTAGGGGCGCACTCACAAGCGAAAAAGAAAGAAAGAAAGAAAAAACCCAAACAAACAAAAAAACCCTAAAACAAACAAACAAACAACAACAAAAAAACCAACAAAAAACAAAACAAACAACAACAACGACAACAAAACAAACAAACAACAACAAAAAACAAAACAAGACAAAAACAACCAAACAAACCAACCATGAACTGGCTTACCAAAGATGGAATTAGCCCGTTTAAATGTCCATCTTCCGTCAAACCTAAGTTCACAAATTCTTCTGAGTTCTTTTGGTAGTGTCAAACATGGTACCGCTTAGACACCTGGGCCCGTATGTAGTAGTCGAGGTTAGGGCTTTTAGCCCCGGGTAAGAGCCTAAGCTTGAACTAACCTAGCTCTAGGGTTATATGTTCTGCTTTTTTTTTTTTTTTTTTTTTTAAATCAGGAAGCGGGTCCATTCCAGGAATGTCCCTGAGCCGTTATAGAAGGATTTTTTCCTTCCTTTCTTTGCTTTCTTTTTATATTTAATTTTGCTTTTGGGTTTCTTTTGTCCTAATCTGGGTTAGGCCCGTAGCCATGGAAAAAAACAAAAAAACAAACAAAAAGAAAACAAAACAAAACCAAAACACACACACACACACACACACACACACACACACACACACACACACACACACACACACACACACACACACACACACACCAACAACAACACACAAAAAACACACCAAAACAAAAAACAAAACAAAACAAAAAACAATCTACTGCCACCAAACTCCTACGTTCTTTAAATATGGCCAAAATCGTACGCAATGCACGTGCATGTGGCAGTTCGCGGATTGAGTCTGTGACTGAACACGTGCACATGTCGATCACATTAAGTATAAAGTTAACTGTCTTTCTAACAGACTGCCTTTATGTTCTTTTCCCTTGAAAAAAAAAAGTTCTTTAAACAATCATCAATTGTTGGTCCTAAAAAATGTAACAGAATAGGGTGTTTTTGTTTTAATCGCCTGAACATCAGCGAACGAGAGAGATAACGATAAATCGCTGGCTTCAGCAACATTTTTTTTATACCCGTCAATAAAATCAGATTGTTTTGTACTTGCACTGCACCTAGCTGCATCCAACCATAAAATTAACAATACAAACAAGGCGAATCTAGGTCAACTTTGACGTCATTGATGAGGAACAATTGTGCTGGCACTGCTAGGGAAAATAAAGACAGAGAGAGAAAAAAAAGTACAGTAGTACAGTTTTTTTTTACGGGGTAAATAATTGTATGTTTGATTTATTGACCTATCCTCACCACCAACCTCCCCCCCCCCCCTCCGCCTTCTTCCACCCGCCCGCCCCCTCCCATCCAGCAAGTCCTCTTCATCACGCCCACCCACCCACCCACACACACACACACACACACACACACACACACACACACACACACACACACACACACACACAAGAAATCAGGGAAAGATTTGTAGCGACGTCATCGGAGCTCGCCGAACTGACCTCATTTGAGCCCTGAATTGAGAATTATCTTTCTTGCCTGTTACTATAAAGTGATATCTTATCTTATCTTATATCATCTTATCTTATCATATCTTACTTTAGTTTAATTAAGGATTGCTTCCCTTGTCTGTTTCTATGGTTTAAGGGTTGCTCCCCCCCCCCCCCCCCCGCTTTTTTTTTTTTTTTTTTTAGTAACCGTTTAGATTTACTTGACGATCTTTTCTGTCATATTAAAACACAGAAATTAACCAGAAGTCTGTGTCAAATCATTGGGTTGTGAGCTACAAATTGTTGATGCAAATATAAGAAAGGTCTGGTGGAGCGTCATCGAACGCCAAAGGTCCTAATAGGAAATGCCTGGGTTCTGCAGCACTACCAGAAAAAAAGTAGCAGTGACAAAAACTCATTCAAACAAACGCGCCAGCCGTAAAATTGAAATTGGATGTTTGGGGACGAGTTCCACGTCTCTGGTGACGTATTAAGGTGAGTAGGTGCGTTGCCGATTCGTGACGGGTATTCTAGGAAGGTTTCCCAAAAGGGCTGCCCTTTCCAGCTGCTTTGTTTTCTTGGTGTGAGCGCTGTTCGAGGATCGAAATCATTTTCTGTGAATGAGCCGGAGCAGTCATGCAGAGCGAAAGCAATTGACAGAGAGTAGTTTCCCCCCTGGCCCTGAGCACAAACCAGTTAGTTCCCTTATAGTTCCGTACATAACCGGAAGTGTGTCCTCTTCTACGTTGTACGAACATGCCACTCGCATTTATTTTCCTAATCAACGAGGGTACGAGAGTAACCGCTTCAGTGAGTGCTCACATGGAGTTTCCTCCTCGGCATGAGAAAGACTCCAGTGTTTGTTCCGATAGATGCGTTGCCTACACCTTCGATCTTGCGTTTCTCAAACACGTGTTCGCGTTTGCCCTTTTCGTTTTTGTCGATTGCACCGATTGACAAGAAACTTGCTTGCTTATTTTTTTCCCACGACTTCCTGTGCATATTTGCCAGGGCGGACAACGCCATTGAGTGGTGATAAATTGGCCCATGCCCCAAGCCAAGGTTTAAAATAGAATGCAGTTTACGTGTCATGCACTCGGTGTGTCGTACGTGGTAAATGTCTAAGGTGCGGCCGGTTTAGCGATAAACAGTCGGGAATTTGTACAGGCGTAAGGTCGCAAATTGACCGTGCGGTCATGTTTGGTGTTTATGTGGGGAGGGTGGGGGTGGGTGTTTGGGGGTTTATAACGTCCCTTTCCACCACATACGGGTGATATCAAAGACGGGGCAACGATGAAAAAGCCAGCACAAATATTTGGCCCCAGCCGGGATACGAACTCACGACCCGAGCATTGAGAGTCCAACGCTCTACCATTCGGCCACCCCGGCTCCCCGTTTATGTGGGGAACCCTGTTCGGCGAGTGTACAAGTCTGTAATGATTTTTGTTGTCATCAAAAAGCGTGATTTTCGTGATTTTTATAGTTTGCACGCTGAGGTGCCAGCCAGGGGGCCGCAGCAAGACACAAGCTGCCAGTGAAGCTGGGAGTTTTTGCGCTGGAGAGTGGCAACAGCGACGCGAGCGGATTTAGATGAAGCGGCTGTCTGGCCTAAACAGAATGTAGACGAGCATTACACCAGTGAGGCCTGAGCGGAAAGCAGACATTCAAGTTTGTTTTAAACTCCTGCCAGGTGCGTGCCACTGAATGGTCTGTGCTTGGTAATTTTCGTTTCTAGATTGAAGCACTATTTAGGGACGATGCGTGAGGCTAATAGGGAATATAATTATAGGCATTTTGAGACCTCGTACATTAAATTAATGCACAAATTTTGTGTTCTTTGGCCACATGGGGCGCAGTCAAAATGGATGCGAGTGTTTCCAGTGTAACTCGGCTCCAACAAGCAGCACTCAAGACAGAAGGCTTACCGGCAAACAGCAGGACCCAGGGTTTCCATTTTCACATTTAAGTCGCACCGTGTCAGTGTCTCCAACAGACTTTCGGTCGTCGGCATGAAAGGTCGACGGGGCAACGAGAAAAAGGCCAGCACAAATATTTAGCCTCAGCCGGGGTTCGAACTCACGACCCGAGCATTGAGAGTCCAACGCTCTACCATTCGGCCATCCCGGCTCCCCGGGTCGTGCAGGAACCACACAGCGACAGTGACTGACGGTTCACGGGCAATGCAAAGACGTACGCATGCTCAAACTTTCAAGCGCCGGTTTATATAATAACAACTGTGTGCTGTGTGGGTACTTTACCCAATTTCTTGACTTGACTCAAAGCGCCGCGAGCTGAACCCAACACGCACGAGGTTAGCAGGAAATTTCGGGATATATAGATCTATATTTATACCACTCTACCACTATTACAAGTCATGGTTTAAAATTCATAATTCACCACACGTGGTATAACATTGTACCTATGACAACCACGCGTGAATTACATGTACTACACGTAGCAGTGTTCCAGCAGTGTGTTCTGGTGAAAGGACTTGCGTCACGATATGACGCGAAAAGCGACTAAAGAATAATTTACGTCAGGACATGACGTGGTTCGACTTCCGACGGGAATGGGGACGAAGAAGCTTTGCCAGTCTTGTTGATTTTTTTGCTCCGTTTTATCAACAAGCGGTCCTGTTTGTGACAAGCGCAAGCCTGTTCAAGTTCTCTACTACGACGGAGGTTTCGAAACGGACCTGCTGACTTCTCATAGCCTATGGACAAAGCGAAGTGAAGCACCTCAGTCAGAGATACCGCGTGAAAGCACTTGGATTGCCGATGTCAGCTTTCAAACCAAAGAAATGCAGCTACGGACGTGGTATAAATAATTTTCCCAATTCCGTGCCCCCGTTTACGTAAAATACACCACACTCGTTTGTTGATTTCGACCGTAAAACTGCTCGTTAAAACTCGCAGTTTTACGGTCGAAATCATCAAACTCGTGTGGTGTATTTTCCGTTATAATCGGGGGCACCTCATTGTGAAAACTATATATAACACGCGATATTTCTGATGACATGGTCTACCGAAATGGTCAAGGGACAGGTCAAAAGGATCGGATGTGGGAAATGTACCACGTAGCGTCGTGTTGTTCTCCCAAACGCCCACTCTAAAAGCACTGTCTACTAATCGAGTCCTTTGAGGGCTTCCAGTCAGCACTTTCCGCTCTGTCTCAAATTATGCCCAATGTCCCTGCAACGACAGAAACATCCCCCCTCTCTCTCTCTCTCTCTCTCTGTCTCAATATCCTCCACCGTCCTATTCGTAAAAAGCAGTAAGAACTTCCCCCAAAAGCTTTTCCGCGAGTGAGAAGTAGGTATACACTGTAATTACGGGAAAAGCCGAAGAGGCTCGGAGCACTAGTCTGTCGGCATACGGGCTTGATATTTTCCATTAAAAGCACCCTTCTCGCAGTGATAACAGGATAATGCTGGCAGGACGGCGGCATTTCGTGAAGTTCCCCCGCGGGGCTGCAGCCTGCTGAGGCACCATTCCTCCCTCCCACTCACGCTCCATTCTGTTCCTACGTGTGTGTGTGTGTGTGTGTGTGTGTGTGTGTGGTTAGAGGCAGAAGATTACACAGTGAAATCTAAATTGGAGGTAGTCCTTTTTTCTTGAGGGCGGGCGGGCTAGAGGTGGGGGAATGAGGAGTAGGGTCGCACATTTCATTGAAATCAGTCATTGGCCATTTTCTCCGATGTGGTGAGAGGGACGACGAAAAATGATAAACGAAAGTCGACGACATTAAACAGTAATGAGAATGACAATAACGACGGGACGGCAATAAAAGTTCAAAATGAGGACAGCAATAACGACGGAGGCAATGAAAATTCTGCAGGTGGGAGGG
>JACVVK020000059.1:882500-915000 GCA_018292915.2 Batillaria attramentaria
CACAGAAAGGGTTGAAACACTTGAGACCGGCTCCATTCCAAAACACACACGGTTCCCTGTGTGACACTCCACGCGCTAATCACAGTCTTGTTTTAATCGATTGTCAGTGTGACCCACTCAGCAGCATTGCACGTGACAAAGCGCGGCCCCTTTAACAAGAACGGGGCGGATTTCTGAGCACAGGCGCGCGCACCGTCGTGATCGGATTTTCCTTCAGTCTCCTCAGTTTCACGGGGTGTAGTCAGCGTGGACGCGGTGTTAGCGGTGCTGCTCCGCTTTAAAAGTAGCACCGCCAGACAGACTCGTGAGAATGATTCCAAACAGTGACATCGAGTGTTTCCGTTTTCAAAGTTTGAGTAGCACTGAGTGTTTTCAGACAGCGTCATTTGGGACTGCGGGACAGAGCCGCATTCCACGTTTCCAGTCATAAATATCCCGGCATTAACCAGGCCCGGGAACTACGGCACCTGCGGTGCCGGCCGTGTAATCATCCACATCATAAGACGTGTCATACCGAGGGAAGCACCCCCAAAGTTAAGTCGCACCCGTGAAGTGGGTGAATCTCGGCTGTGTGGCAGCAGCCTCCCCATTGTGCCCATAGCACACCCGCTCTGGGTAGCAGCCGACCTAGGTAGGAAAAATCCCGCTTGCCTCGGCTGGGACTCGAACCCGGGTCTCTACGGGGGCCGGTACCACAGCGGTGTTCTTGTAAGCCTTACAAACGTCTTGAGACTTGAACCTGAGACCAGCCATAGCCGAAATGTTTAAAAGCGGAATAACACTGGAAACACTGGTGGCCATTTTGACTTCACCCCGTGATTGATAGTGAACGGCAGTTGGCGGCTGGGGGAAAAGGACAGTTGACTGCCTGCGTGCGCCTGTGCCCACGACAGCAGGAATAATGTGCCTTTCCCTGCGGTCCCTGCTTAATGACACGCTCGACTGCATCTTCAGTGGCAAGTGGAACGGGTTGAGGAATAGTTATTAAATGAGTTGTTTATCCACGAGCTTGTCATAAAATGAGTGTTGGTGTTTGGAATTACTCACTGCAGCTATTCTGGTCACGGATCAAATGAGAGAGAGAGAGAGAGAGAGAGAGAGAGAGAGAGAGAGAGAGTCATTTAGTCTGATTTTACTATCGTTATTAGTGGTGGTCTTATGTAATTTATCAACTCTGGTGCTGCTGCAGCTGTAAGGCATGGAGGGGATTTTATTATAAGCCAACACTTCCTGTGTGATTTCGTGTTTATTCGTTTCCTTTTCTGGACAATAAAGTTAGCTGTATCTGTATCTGCAAACTTTCTCTACAAGGACAAACTTGTACTTGTGCCTTTGATCTTGTCCTTGATACTCTTCTTAGCGCGCAAACAACCACACACTCACACCCAGACGAACACAGATGATGATGATGATGATGATGATGATGATGAGAGAGAGAGAGAGAGAGAGAGAGAGAGAGGGTGGGGGTGGGGGGGGGGGGGTAGGGGGAGAGAAATGGTAAAATGGTCTGCCTGCCATGACTTTGAAAAGCGCTTATGCTTTGTTACTCAGTATTTTGAGACTGTTGTGTTTGCGGTTACTGTCAGAAATTCAACAGTGACAACGCATGCTAAGTTACAATTCTTTTGCAAAGCTTGCCCGCCAAATGACCCCCCCCCCCAAAAAAAAAAAAAAAGAAAAAAAAAAAAAAAGTCAGCACGCAAGCTAAGAGAGCTGGAGGGGCGACAGGCGTGGAAACTTCCCTCTCTTCTCTCTAATCTCTCATTATCTAGTTTTGGCTTCCTGAGTGCTTCTGTAATGCCATTCTCCCTCTGTCAGCCGTGGCCAACGGATGCCGTCTCCAGCAGACATCATTAACTGCCTGTGACACGTGTCTCTTCCTCGCAGTTCAGCGAGGTTTACGTCGGCAGCTTGTAGGTACGCACTGGCACAGGTTTCACGAAGGCTCAGTTGGTATTGTGTGCCCGTTAGGGGGTGCAAATGTATACCAGTCATGCGCAGGAGGGGCAAGTGTACTCCAGTCGTCCACTGGTGGGGGCGACTGTACCCCCGCAACGCGGGAGGGGGTGCAAATGTACTCAGGGGTCTGGCGAGGTGAAGTCATGTGACCGCTGACTTTCTACCCAAGACTTTTTTTTTTTTTTTTTTTTTAAGAAACAGTTGTTCGTGCGAAACTTAGTGAAATCGATCGTAGCTTCATATGTAGTACAGGCTACAAAGTCAATGAGCGCCGCGCATAAAAACGGGAAGGACATTTTCAAAGCGCAGATTTATCTGCCTGCCTGAGTGAAGAAATTTTGATACCAGCGTCCACTGAAATGGACATCCTGAGACACGTTTTCCGGCCAGCCGACATAAGAACCAAGTAGATCTGAATCTCCACACACACACACACACACACACACACACACACACACACACACACACACAAAAAGACGGAATCCGTGAGCTGTCATAGCCCTAGATAAAACCACATGAAACTGACGATGGCTCAGCTTGCGAAAACACAGATCAAACTGGGTGTCTCCCGTTTATGATAGCTATGTGACGACAGATCGTCTACGGTTAAAAAAAGAAGAAAAAAGAAAAAGGCGGAAAACCACGACTGACCCGTAAACCGGTAAGTAGGACTTCGCTAGACATTCTCTGTTTACGCTAGATCTGTTGACGTGCGCGTGATCTACGAAGTGTCGTCTGCTTGAAACTGCAACGGGAGATCACAGCGACATTGTTTCGCATTTCTGTGAATCCGCAAGAAACCGTTTGAGAATACAGACGGTAAGCTTACGACGAAGGGAGGAACGACTGTAATCTGGTTTTCAACGGAGACTCGTGCCTGAACACTCTGAAATCCGTTTTTAAGTTGTTTCTCTATAGAGAAACAACTTTATGAGACGGGGCAGATTTTGCTACGCGCAGCAGCAAGTTTCAGTGATACAAAACAAGACTGTGACGTTTCTCCACACAATACTTACTTTCACGCACACAGTGACGTAACGAAATCTGCGTCATAGACACCTTACGTGCACACTTTGCTGCTGCGTTCTTTTTGGCGGGAATGACGTGTGTGTGTCTGTGTGTGTGGACGGATGTAATGATGGCTATCTGCTAAACCACCTCGCCGGATGGCTTTTTACTTTGAGATAAAATGGGAATTCACCTTCTCCAGAGCTACCTTTCACGATTTTTATCCTGCCGCATTTTGAGAACCGTTATCGCCGATTTTTAAAAATCGGTCATGTTACGAATTTTTTCGAAAAAAATGTTCAAATGGCTTCATTTTCTGAAATTGGGAAGATCATACAATTATACTGCCTGTTTTCGTAGCACAGCTCTGTAGCTCTGACAGGTTTTGTGTAAGAAAAATATTTCCGAGGTAGGGGTGGTTTGCATATAAGGCCAAATGTCTATGAAAAGACTCCTTCAAATTACTCATCATTCCGGTATTTTTGTCATTTGTGACAACTGCACATATGACATGAACTATTGCACTATTATAGCTTTAGTATTAAGAATAACAGAGCTTTTAGATAAACACATTTTTTCACGTTTCTGCGAGAAGCGCCGGTCAAAAAAGTTCCAATTTTGCAATTTCGTAAGTACAACCCAAGGCACTTTAAGTCCACGTTTCATCAGCTCTCTAGATCTTCCAGATTTTATGTCAAAATTAATTCAGTCCCGGAAGTCACAAAAGCAACAAGGAAATCACAAGATATGAAGAAGTATCATCTGTCAGACGAGCAGCGTGAGGCTGACGGCAAATGTTTGGTTCACAGTGCAAAATCTGCAAGTATCGTCACTGCTTCCGACATTTCATCAGCCCTCTACATCTTCCAGATTTCATGTGAAAAATAATTCAGTCGGAGAAGTCACAAAGCCAATAGGGAAATCACAGGACATAAACAAGCATCCTCAGACGATCTCAGTGCTAGAGGCTGACGCCAAAAGTTTAGTTCACGGAATTGACGTCATCTCTCTCTCTCTCTGTATGACGACCTGCCTGAGGCTGACGTCAAATGTTTAGTTCACGGAACTGACGTCTCTCTCTCTCTCTCTCTCTCTCTGGGGAGCCAGGGTGGCCGAATGGTAGCGCGTTGGACTTTCAATGCTTGGGCCGAGAGTTCGAATCCCGGCCGCTGGGGCCAAATATTTGTGGTGGCCTTTTTCTCGTTGCCCCGTCTTTGATATCACCCTTATGTGGTGGAAAAGAGCGTTAAACTCCTAAACACCCACCTACCCACCCTCTCCCTCTCTCTCTCCCTTCTTCCCACACCCGGCCCCACCCCCAGTCACGTGGCTAATCGGTCGAGGTCGTAGAGGATCTAGTGTCATCGGTAGAACTTGGAGAGGGGAGAACCGGCAACAATAACAACAAAACAGACAAAATAAAATGAAGTTTGGAGAAACAACTTTGTAGGACGGGGCCGTTCCTCCTTGTTGTCTTATGAATAAACGCAAGAGGTGGCACAAGCTATCCCGGGCAGCACAGACATCACAACTAGGCTACAACACTTGTCGTTCGGTCTGTAGGAAGGGTTTAGTTTTTTGTGAGCAGCAAGGTTAGTATGAGAGAGAGAGAGAGAGAGAGAGAGATTCAGATTCAGATTCAGATCATTTCAGTGACCGGATATATAATGTTGTGCCTTTCCTGAATTTGGACAGCCCATGAATGGTTTTCAGGCACGGAGGTAATGCATTCCAGGATCCAGAAAAGAACAGACTGGATTTGAAGATGTGAGTCCTAGGTAGTGGCAGAGAGAGAGAGAGAGAGAGAGAGAGAGAAGCCAGCCCGAAGACTGTTCCAGCAAAATACGTCATTTGAACGTCCTTTTGGTCTTCATGTGCGCATGCTCTCCTTTCGTCTTAGTATTTTACAGTTAAAAACAAACCACTGTACGTTTCAAATGAAAACTGAACATGACAATCTGAAAGTCCCCTGAGCTACTTTGAACTGGAACACAATAAAAGGGACCGTGACGTGTTGTTTTGGCATTTTGTCACGTTCAAGTGACATCACTATCGTTTTCACGTCATCGTGTCTTGCGATGTTGTCATTATCGTTACGTCACAACGGAGAATCGATCGCCATCTTTTGAGGATTTTCAAAAGTGCTGTGTGACTGAGGTTACAAGGTTGACGACAACACGCCAAAATGAGTCATTTATACGACACTATAGAGCCGTCAGTAATTGATGAGGGAATGCTGATTTCAGCAGTCTTTAAACAGGGACCGAAAGAGGAAGCCGGGAAAATAGCTGAACTGGAGGGCATAGCTTACAAAGACGTCCAGTATCTCCGCCTCGACTACAGGAACATCCTGAGGATCGAATTTCTGTGGGAATTTAAAAACCTGACCAAGTTGCAGATGGACAACAACATCATAGAGAAGATCGAAGGCCTGGAGATGCTGATAAACCTCGTCTGGCTTGACCTGTCCTTCAACAACATAGAAGTGATCGAGGGCCTGGACACGCTGACAAAACTCGAGGATCTGAGTCTCTTCAACAACCACATTTCACGCTTAGAAAACTTGGACACTCTGGTGAATCTTGAAGTCTTTTCCATCGGCAATAACGAGATAGGCGACCTGGAGAATCTGTTATACCTGAGAAGGTTTCCCAGGCTGAAGAGCTTGAACCTGAGCAACAACCCGGTCTGTGAGATCGACGTCTACACTCTTTACACAACTGCTTATCTCCCTGATTTGGTGTATCTTGACTATCGATTGTTGGACGACGAGATCCGCAAGCAAGCATACGAAAAATACCAGATGCAAATGGACTTATTGGCATACAGCGATAAAAAGATTCTTGACGCCAAGGAGGAGGACCAAGAAAAGGTAAACTACTTCGCTTTGCAAAAAAAAACAACCAAAAACAACAACAACAACAACAACAACAACAACAACAAACTGACAAATAATAACGAAATATAATCTCTAGGCAATGCATGCTGTCGAAAGTGTTCGATAAGGCCAGAAAACGCCTAACCGCAAAGAAAGAATTTGAGAGCAGACAAAATATTGTAGAAATTCCTATCGTCATAATCAAAACAAACAAAAAACAACAACAACAACAAAACAAAAAACCTGGAGTGGAGGTGAGTTGGGTTGCTTTTTTTTGGGGGGGGGGGGAGGGGGGGGCAGGGAGGGGGGATCACAGTTCAACGTCCTTTCCCGAGCATTGGAAATCCAACGCTTTACCATTCGACTGTCCCGGCTCCTCGGGCTTGGAGGGAGGGGGACGAGAAGGGTGTGTGTGTGTGGGGGGGGGGGGGGGGGAATAGTGAACTCGGAAACAGACTTCCGTTTATGTTCGGGATTATGGAATCTTTCTTTGTGCGTTTATCTGCAGGCCGCGATTTACGCATACCACAGAGCAGCCTTCGTGCAGGACATGGACGGCTCCTTGCTGTATGACAGCATGTACGCGGAAGACCCTGAAGGAACGACGTTGTGTGAGATGCCCAACACTGACGTGATTCTCGTCCCATACCGCAGCACATTCAACGAGATCTGTCATAACCTTTTCGAGTTCGGACTTAAAGCGTACGAGAGGCGCAACGCGGATGTAGCGATCTTCTGCGAGTGCCTGGAAGAGGCCAAGACGGAGAGCAAAACAGGATGTGAGAAACTAGTTGAGGAGTTCCTGGAGGAGAAGCGAAAGAAGTTTCAAGAAATCCGCCAGACAAAGGACCCGGCAGAGATCCAGAGTGCCGTGTGCGCCTACAATGCCAGGGTCACCTGCCTGTGGAATAATCTGATGAGGCACGAGATGGTCCTGTTTGAGCAGATCGAGGACATAATCCAGACCTTCGACCTCAACCTGCAGGACCTTGTCAACGACTTCAACGAGAACGTGCGAACCTTCATGGCCAGTCTGCGGGAGGCCGAGACTATTTTCCACGAAAAGATGCAGACACTGGCCAGCGAGAATATGCTCCCGATCATGAGAGGAGATATCGAAGACGTGTCTGAAGCTCTGAGGTTGATTTTCACGGAAAAGGACACAGTGATGGCAGCAGTTCACACGTCCCACGACGTTCACATGTTGAAGATCGACGTTACTGAAGATGCCATGCTAAAAGGCCTCGACCGGTGGATGACCGACCTCCTGAAGAAGATCCGTGAGGAGGAGCACAACAGGAACAGGCACCGCGTGGTGCAGATCGCCCACATCATCGACTACTCCAGGGAACAGCTGGACGCCCTGGAGATGCAAGAGTTCTGAAGCACGTCTGCTGGTCTAACAAATACTTACGAGAAGACTCAAATCCTGAAACTCGTTTGATTTGGATTGTTCTTCGATCTTGTGCGCGAGGACACACACACACACACACACACACACACACACACACACACACACACACACACACACACACACACACAGAGAGAGAGAGAGAGAGAGAGAGAGAGAGAGTGAAATCGACGATCACTACTAGTATTTTATCGTGACTTTGATGACAATAACGAAAACTCTTGACACCACTAGGAGCACACGTTTAGATAAGACATTTACACATATAGAAAACGAGGTACCACAGGGCATTTACACATTTCATCCTCAGCTCAAAGTTTATTGAGTAATTGTATTTTTACCTTTCTGTGTTTTATTTTTAGTTTCGGTGAATGCGTTTCCAAAATTCTTTTCGTGTGGTTCTATTTAAAAATGTATGGGTTTTGTGATTATTTTTGACAGTAAAATGAAAGTAAACATCAGTTTTGTATTTTTCTTCCATCCATGGGTACTCAACGTTCCGAAATTTCCGGAAGCCTATAAGCTTACTCATAAACGTGCGCTGAAGAACGCAACCAAGCGTTTGCAGTTGCTTTTCACATCATACTTTTACAGTGCTTGGCTTTGTTTGCAATGAATATGTACCTCATGTCACCCATACTTTTGATTTATTCCCTATATTCTCATACGCTTCAGTTGATGGAAATCGTCCGAAGTCGCGGCAAAAGGAGCCATATCTCCGTCCTCTTCAAAGAAGAGAAGCGGGGGCGAGAGAGAGAGAGAGAGAGAAGGATTACACGAGGTTATTACCCACATTCAATGCAATAGGCGAAACGAACTTTGGTTCTATAACTAATACGTCGAGCCAGATATCTTGACGTCAATGGATTGGACCCTGTCCAGTTTTAGTTCTCAGTCATTTTAATGACGTCACCGTCATGATTTACGTCATCGTGTCATGTGATACCTCTAATCGACCCTGCGACATTAGGAAGAAGCGTTCGCGATCTTGTTTTGGCGACTTAGGTTAAAAACAGCGAACTGTTCCTGCGGGATTCGGAAAAAGTATTTTTAATCAGTAGTTTCGGTTGCCGAAAACCACCAAAATGCCGCATTTATACGACACCATAGAACCGTCTGTGATAGACGACGAAATGCTGAATGAAGCGGTGTTTGAACAAGGACCTAAAGATGAAGCCGGTAGATTAGCAGAAGAGGAGGGCATAGATTTTGATGAAGTCCAGTCTCTTCGACTCGACTACAAAAACATACTGAAGATTGACTCTCTGTGGGAATTTACCAACCTGACCAAACTGCAGATGGACAACAACATCATCGAGAAGATTGAAGGTCTCGACAAGCTGGTGCACCTCGTCTGGCTTGACCTGTCCTTCAACAACATAGAAGTCATCGAGGGTCTGGACACTCTGACGAAACTTCAGGATCTGACTCTCTTCAACAACCGAATTTCATCCATAGAGAACATGGACACCTTGGTGAATCTCGAAATTTTTTCCATCGGTAATAACGACCTTCGGAAATTGGATAATCTGATATACCTGAGGCGGTTTCCGAAACTGAAGACACTGAACCTAAAAGATAATCCTTTCTGTGAGCTGGAGATCTATAATCTCTACACAGCTGCAGTTCTTCCTAACCTGGTGTATCTGGACTATCGGCTCATGGATGACGAGCTGCGCAAAGAAGGATATGACAGATTTCAGATTCAAGTGGAGGAGCTGTTGGATAACGAGAGAAAGAGCCTTAAAGCTAAAACGGAGGAAGAGAGCAAGGTAAAGAGTGTGCGGCGCAAGTTGTGAAATTATAATTCATATAATAATAGTAATGGCATGAATATAGGCGCTTTATCATAATCACTTGGCTCAACGCGCCGAGTTAGGAACGCAACACGCACGCTCACGTCAATCAGATACATTCTCACACACACCGGATGTCCACGCTCAACAATCATTTGGTGTGAAGGGTCAGCTCAGATTTTGAAATTTGCCCCCCAAGTGGGACTCAGACCCCAACGTCTCACACTGGTGGCAATATATGTCATGAGAAATAAGCATGTACGATACACAGAGAAAGAGGTTGATACAAATCAATTGAAATCACACTTTCGTAAATCTTGGTAACGCCCCTTACTGCTACTAAGGCGCAGGGCCGGATCCCTGGTGGGCAGGAATTTGGTGGGAAGTTTCCTTCTACTTCACGTGCAAACTACTTTACGGTGCCTGTCTTGCCATCGTGTACACACGCATGCACAATGTCAAGTGTGCACGTTAAAGATCCCACTCCATACGAGAGGGCCCGCGGACGAACAGTCAAACGCCATGCATGCAGGAAAAAGAAAAGAAGAAAGAAAAAATGGGTGGCGCTGTACAGTCCGAATTTCACGGCAATTTGATAAGTTGGTTAGTTAGTTATTTAGGGCTTAACGCCGCGCAAGCTACAAAGACTATTTCGCGGCGGACGGCAATTTGATAAAGATGCATAACAAACAAAACGAGAAAATACAACAGGAGCAGCAGCAGCAGCAACAGCAACAACAACAACAACAACAACAACAACAACAACTACTACTACTACTACTACTACTACTACTACTACTACTACTACTGCTACTTCGATGGGAACTTTTTAGAGTTGTTGGATGCAGGTCTTGTGCTCTCCCTCGCAGCTTCACATTCAGTGGTGCGTTTGTGAGCTAAAAAAAAAACAAACAAAAAAACATGTCGACCCATCTCTATGTTCTGGGAATAGTGAGTTTGGTAAGTAACCTTCGTCTTGTTTTTGGTCTAACGTACACTTTACTTGTGCATGTTTTTCCAGGCCGCGGACTATGCCTTCCACTGCCTCGCTTTCGTGGAGGAACTCGACGGCCCCCAGCTGTTTGACAACATGTACAAGGACGATCCTGAAGGAACAGCGCTGTGTGAGTTGCCCAATTCTGAGGAGTTCGTCACCGAATTCCGCGAAACGTTCACAGGTGTCTGTCACGAAATGTTTGAGTACGGTCTTGAAGCGTACGAGAAGCGCACGGAGGATGTAAAGGTCTTTTTTGAGTGCTTGGAGGAAGCCAAGTTAAAGATTAAAACGGCATCTGAGAAGCTGATTGACGCGTTCGTGGAGGAGAAGACAAAGAGGTTTCAAGAGCTTCGCTCGTTAAAAGATACACGGGAAATACAAAGAGCGGTACACCTTTTCAACTGCAAGGTCACCCGTCTGTGGGACAAGTTGATGAGCTACGAAATGATCCTGTGTGAGCAGATTGAGGAAACCATCCAGAGCTTTGACCTCAACCTGCAGGATCTTGTCAGCAACTTCAGTGAAAATATTCAAGGGTTAACGACCCGACTGCGAGCTGCAGAGAACATTTACTACGAAAAAATGATGAAACTGGCGGACGAACTTCTGCACCCGATAATGAGAGGAGATATCGAAGACGTGTCTGACGCACTGATGTTGATCTTCACGGAAAAGGACACAATGGTAGCTGCAGTTTGCGCGTCACATGACGCTCACTTGCTGAAGATCGACTTAAAAGAGGAAGCTATGACAAAAGGTATCAACCGGTGGATGACCGACCTCCTGAAGAAGACCCGCGCGGAGGAGGAGCACACTAGGAACAGGCACCGCGTGGTGCAGATCGCCCACATCATCGACTACTTCAGAGAACAGCTGAACACTCTGGAGATGCCAGAACCCTAAAGCACATCTACCGGTGAACAAACTTTTATGCAGAACCGCGTGAGGACTCTTTTGCAGGAGTTATGGCACACCTAGAGGGAACGTTATGTGTATGGGCGGCCGCGCGCGCGCGCGAGCGCGAACACACACACTCACACACACACACACTCGCACACACACACACACACACACACACACACACACACACACACGGCGACTACATCCTACTGAGTATATGATTAGTGTCATGTATTACAGAAAAAGATGAACACTTTACCCCTGTTAACTCTGACCTGACAACGTACACGCATATCTGGCAACATATTCACTTTTTTCCAGGTCAAATTTTACTGACATATTTACTCTTGTTTATGATTAGGTTTTAGTATTCATTTTGTATATTACTGCTTTTGTGTGCTTCTACTTGAAATATTCATGTGTATCTTGTTTTTGTGGGATTCTGCTTGAAAAAAAAACAAAAACAAAAAAACGCAAATAGTCTGATTTAGTTTATTCAAAATTATATTGTCCTGAATATTTACTTCTGTTTTAGATTAGTTCGCAGTGTACATTTTGAATATCACAGTTTGAATGTGATTCAAATTGAGCGGATATTCTCACAGTTTTTCAAAATTAAAATGTTCGGACATATTTTCTTCTAATTTAGCTTAGTTTTGTATATTATTTGTGTGTGTGTGTGTGTGTGTGTGTGTGTGTGTGTGTGATTCTACATGAAAATATTCATAAAGTAATTGTGTGTGTGTGTGTGTGTGTGTGTGTGTGTGTGTGTGTGTGTGTGTGTGTGTGTGTGTGTGTGTGTGTGTGTGTGATTCTACTTTAAAATACATTACATTGTTTGTGTGTTTTTCTACCTAAAAAAAAAAATTATTGATAATCTGATGGTTTTTAACAGTAAAGTGAAATAAAAGAGAAGTTTGTCTCAACCCACACATGTCTTCAGTACAGTGTGACGTTTCAAATTAATTAATATGCCTTCAAAGGAACAGCTGTTTCAAGTACCATCACCTGTTCCAAATATACCAACACATTTTTTTTTTTAAACCTGCTCACTTTTTTCCATTCATAAACGCGAACGTGTGTGCAAACGTGAATGCAATCACAGATTAGACGTGCTGTTGCGTCACCATTTACGTCAATTATGTTGATAAGTTTTGTTTTCCTACGTAATGAGTTTCACGTCACTGTGACCTTTGTGTGCCTTTTTCTGGTGCAAACTCAGCGTGTAGATGATCCTGTCTACAAACATTCTTTCCGGTTTCTCCGATCCTGAGTGTAAGAAAAGACAAGGAGTTTTAGAAAGCAACTGAGTTTGTCAAGGAAGCCTCAAGATGAGTTATTTATACAACACGCTTAGTCCGTCAGTCATTGACGATGAAATGCTACAAACGGCAGTGGATGAACAGGGACCCAAAGGTGATGCCGGCAAAGTAGCGAGAGCAGAAGGCATAGAGTTCAAAGACGCCAGGTCCCTTCAGCTCGACTATAAAAACATTCTGACAATCCAGGGCTTGTTTGAGTTTACCAACCTCACCAAGCTGCAGCTGGACAACAACATCATCGAGAAGATTGAAGGTCTCGACAAGCTGGTGCACCTCGTCTGGCTTGACCTGTCCTTCAACAACATAGAAGTCATCGAGGGCCTGGACACGCTGACGAAACTTGAGGATCTCACGCTCTACAACAACCGTATTTCATGCATAGAGAACATGGACACTCTGACGAATCTCGAAATCTTTTCCATCGGTAATAATGACATACGCCATGTGGACAACATCTTATATCTGAGGCGGTTTCGGAAGCTGAAGACACTGAACTTGAGCAGAAATCCTCTCTGTAATCTTGATGTATACCGTCTATACGCGGCTGCTATCCTTCCCCATTTAGTTTATCTGGACTATCGACTCCTAGACGATGATGTCCGCCGAAAAGGCTACGACAGATATCAGATCCAGGTGGAGGAGATACTGGACAACGAGAGGAAGGCAGCTGCCGCTCAGGAAGAGGCAGAAAAAGAGGTAAAGGTTTGGGGAAAGATGTGTGTTTCAACAGCAATGAATAATAAAAATAGATACGGGGGGGGGGGGGGGGGTCCAGAAAGAAAAAAAAAGCAATGCACGAAATAGTGATAGTAACACACACACACACACACACACACACACACACACACACACACACACACACACACACACACACACACACACACTCACCCCCCCCCCCCCCCACACACACACACACACATACACACACACGCACACACTCCACCCCCCCCCCCCACACACACACAGAGTTCTGTCATTCACTCATCACTGCTGCTGAGCTGAGAACAGATGTGTTTTGACAGCTTTGAATCTGTGCTTTAACGTTCAAGTGTTACCTTGAAAGCTAATCACTGAGAACCTTTCTTTTTGTGTCTACGTGCAGGCTGCCGACTTCGCATACCACTCCGCAGCGTTTATTCCGAACCTTAACGGTCCGCAGCTGTTCGAAGCCATGTACGAGAATGACGAAGAAGGCAAGATACTCAACACGATGCCCAATGCCGAGGAACAGATCACCAAGTTCAGCGAGAGTTTCGAGAAAATCTGTCACAACATGTTCGAGTTCGGCCTCGAAGCATACTCGAAGCGAATGGATGAGGTGAATCTCTTCTGGGAGTGTATAAATGAGGCAAAGAGCGAGAACAGAGAGGCGGGCATGAAGGCCATCAGCGACTTCACGGCGTACAAGGAGGTTCGGTTCAATCAGATGAGCCACATGTGGGACCCTAAGGAGGTGCGTAGAGCGGTTTGCGGCTACAACGCCAAGGTCACGGAGCTGTGGAACACGCTGATGGGTGCCGAGCTGCACCTGCTCGACCAGATTGAAGAGATCATCCAGAACTTTGACCTCAGCCTGCAGGATCACGTCAGCAACTTCAACGAGAACATCCAAGGATTTATGGCCCAGATTCGAGAACTTGAGGGGAACAACCACGAGAAACTCATTCTGCTCGCCTCACAGAACCAAGACCCGATCTTGAGGGGGGATATTGAGGTGCCTAAAGACCTGGCGGCGTTGTTTGCGGACAAGGACACGCTGCTCAACGCCATAGCCACCTCTCATGACACACACATGCTGGTGATCGACCAGAAAGAGGATAGCATGCTGAAGGGTATCAGCAAGTGGCATGCCGACCTGGTGAACAAGGTCCATCAGGAGGAGGAGATCGACAGAAATCGGCACCGCGTCGTGGAGATTACCCACTTCACTGAACACCTTCGGGACGAGCTCCAGAATATGGAAATGCTGAACATACTCTAGTTGAGGTCAACCATTGACACCTCTGGGATGGCTTTATCTGCCAGCCCCCCCCCCTCCTACGCGCACACACACACACACACACACACACACACACACACACACATCCACCTCCACCCCCACACATAGTCGTAGTACCGCATCGACGCCCCTTGATTAGGAAGGTTTTCAGTGCCTGCTTTACCAAACAACCAGCCCCCCCCCTCCTCCTCACCAACGATAATGATCTGGAGAAGTTAGTGTCAACATTAATAGTTGAGAGAGAGAGAGAGAGAGAGAGAGAGAGAGAGAGAGAGAGAGAGAGAGATTTGATCGTAAATATGTTCGCGAATATTTCAATGAATACTCCATACCCGCTCAGTACCCATCTACGACAGCGACAATAGTACCGGTTCTGAAAAACCAAATCCTTATAAAACACCTTCCTTCCAAAGAGGCGAAAGTGGTAACTGTAGCGTAACGTTCAGACCTTCATCTTCTTTTATTGTTTGTAGTTTTATCATGTATAGTTTGTCCTTTTAAACCCCATTGACAAGTAAGCATATCTAAAAGGGCCATTTTATCCTGATATAAAGGCAAGTGTGCTCTCCCCAGGTACCCGCAGGCTACCTCTCTTTTCCCCGCTAAGCGATATCTTTTTGTGTCATACTGATTTCACGTGATCAGGCCGTCGTGGCTGGAGCGAAATGCCGTGCTTCTACCTAGGCGCGCGGACCGCTTGCGTAGCCGACACCTCATCTGGCATATTCTCTCGTTCTAGTGCTCTCTTGATTTTTCTAAATCGTTCGACGGCCCCATATTTCTCTCTCAAAATCGGATTAGCATGACAAGGGAATTGCGTCTGAGTGTTCTTAAATCATGTTCGTGGTTTTGCCGGTGGAGCAATATGAGACCAGTATCGACAAGAAAAAAATTATTCCGTGTGGAATTTCACGCCCGCTGCATGACACACCAGACGTGACTTATAGACAGCACGACTCCCGGCATCATTGTGCATATAATACGACATAACAGCGCTTCTTTTTTATGTGACATCCTGTTTGAAAATAACGAGGACGGATGGATATAAATCATTTCACTTCATACACGATCCTAGAAAGAACAGAACCCAGCTACGCGAAGTAGTTAGGTTGAAATTTAAAGATGCAGTTCACGTACGTCACGGAAAATTTTGATATTGTGCGTATGCTGATTCCGACGATTTTGTGAACTACGCGAGAGTACAGTAACCGTTTTTTGTTTTGTTTGTCTACTTCCCATTTTAGCTTCAACTCAGCTACGGCTCCCCTTTAAAAACCTTCGGAAAAATCATAACGACTATGATATAATGATAAGACCAATGATGTACCCAAAAAGTTAGAATATTGGCCAAAGCATTTTCAGCAAAAGACTTTAACTTTGGCGATTTAAACAACATTATAGCCCAGGCAGTCGAAGATTCTAAACTCAGTTTCATGGACATGTCAGCGGATTTAACGTGTCTCTACACAGATGAAAGACCAAATGTGCATAGGCAGAAGACAGGGTGATTTGCGTGTGTGTACGTGAGACTGTTTCCATTAAGGTCAAACAAGCAGCTTAACTTCCTTGGTTAATCGAAATTGTTGAAAATTAATGTTCGCTCGTAAAGGGTTTTGCTCAAGTTCACTGTCTTCAAATCACAATGAAATGTATCTTGAAAAACAAAAATTGGCCGGTTATGAAAGTTCTTTATCGGTAAAGGGAATTCAGAACTACACAAGTACCACCTGAAACATTGATTTTACTCTACTAACGTTAAGCGTTTCCAGTGTTTCCAGTGCCCTTAGCAAGTTGTCTATAGCTGAAGGGATTTAAAATCAGTTAGAATCAACTAGCTGATTAGAAAATTTAATTCTCTATTTTGTGCTAGTGCTATTCGTGTTTTGTATCAACATATAATTTTATAAGTTGTTTTACTTGACTGTGACTTACTTACTTATTTACTCGACTTGACTACACTAAAGATATATTATTACGTATGACGTGTATACAGATATGGACAAATATTTTTCCACATTTTATTTGTTGGCACAGCTTTTTCAATGTACGACGTATATACGAAAATAACATTTAATTGGTTTGCACAGTTTTCGCAATGTAGGGTGTGTATATACAGATATATACAATGATTTTCCCACATTTTATTGTTTACACAGCTATTGCAATGTATGATGTGTATACAGATGCATACAATGATTTTCCCACATTTTTCTGTTTTGCACAGTTTTTGCAATGCACGACGTGTTTACCGATATATACAATGATTTTCCCGCATTATACTGCTTTGCACAGCTATTGCAATGCACGACGTGAACACAAATATGGACTTATTGTGCCATATATTATTGGTTTGTAAAGCTTTTATAATGCTCTGTATCTTACAACTTTCTCATTTGTACGGACATTTTTTAACGAATAAAGGAATCCGGAGATTGTGTTCCGCAAAAAACACACATTCATGTACTTTTAGGCAATCTCAAAGAAACAAGGTCTGCAATTACGTATGTAAAAATTGTACATGGGCTCCAACAAAAATTTAAAGGGGAACAAAGTCGCCAAGCCACTTCTGAGAAAACTGAAAAAAAGGTCAAACTTTCGGCACTTTGCGAGCTTTTCATTTCCGGTGCTTGAACAACTAGTACAACTTCTGTGAAAGTTGCAAGGCGGAGTGTAGCTTATAAACATGTTAAAAACGAACATACGAGACAACCACGCCATATTCCCACGTCATACGTCACGAGTCAGTTTCTCAGCATGGCCACTTTTCAAGGTTAAGGGAAAGTTTTCAACAAACATATCTCTGGCCTACGCCATACTACAGAAATAATTCTTATCCCAAAATAAGGATAGTTTCTGCACTTTTCAGTGATAGAATGACTCTTTATGCCAAAAATACCCTTTGTCCCCTTTTCCTTGTTTTTGTGGGAGCCCTTCACAAATGTTTCAAGTGTCTTAAGTCCGGCAGACACACAGAACCGACGCTAATTCAACACGTGATTTTATGAGCGAAATCCCCGATCTTACTTGAAGACTGTTATGCTCCTAGAATGTTGCACGCAATTTGAAAAAACGCGAGAAATAAAGCGACACATCATATCACGAATCTTGACAAATGACGTGAAGACGGTTTTAAAGTCAAAAACATGATGTAGATATTCAGGAAGAGCGGTGTATTATTGCATCCGTCATTGATCTGTATCTACTGGTGACGTCGTTAAATGCGAAAGCACGCTATCCGCTTGCAGTTCGGCCTTTAGGCTCATGCACTGAGGCGAAAATGGAACACTGGTAGGTACTAAGAAAAGAATGACACGGATTTGAAATATATATATTAAAAAAATCGCGTAACTTACTAGATCAGCATTAAGGTCTCTGATGAAACCATGCAACTCTTAGGTCGTAAAGGTGGGATCAAGGACGCAAAGCTGAAAGGGTGATGCTAACGACATATGGGGATCTGAAAAACGTTTGAGTGATATATAAAATGTGTGAGTGATACCGTGATACCAAAGAAGTAAGGGTGATATCAACGTCGTCAAAGACAGAAATCTTATGTCAAAGACGTAAATGGGATATTAACTACGTGAGGCTGATGTCAACGACGTAAGTGAGATATCAAAGACTTGTGGGTGATGCCAAACGCGTGAGGATGATATCAACTACGTATGGGTGATATCAAAGACGTAAAGTTGATACCAAAGGACGTGAAGTTGAAATCAAGGACGTAAAGGTGATACTTACGACAAAAAAGGGAAAAATCAAAGACGTAAGGGCGATATTAGCGTGCGCACGCACGCACGCACGCACGCACGCACGCACGCACACACACACGCACAAACAGAGCACCATGCCATCTCCCGCCCGAAGAAAGTCTTCGTCGATTCGACGGCGCTGAACATTAAGCGTGTAATACCTATAACCCAACCTCCACCAGCTGAGCTAATGCGGCTCCTCAAATCTGACGGATCAGTCGGTCAGCCTTGCAGCAGAGACTTTTTTCCCTGGGGAGACAACCCCGCATGAAGCTGTCGTTTTCTTCGCAGATTTGCTTCTATTCGCGGTCAGTGGTTAAGGAAGTACGTTAAGACATAAATCAGCTGCTTAGCTTAAATGTATAACATGACCTTTTTCTGCTTCCAGAAAATGCCAGCAGCTTCGTTCATTGAGAACTTCAAAGGAATTTCACCTACGCAAAACCGATAGTCTACCTATTTATGCGTGTATGCACTTTGTGAATATACACAACGTGGTGTAGTTTGTCTCGACGAGGAACTGTATTGTATTGTATTGTATTGTATTGTATTGTATTGGGGGATCCGGGGTGGCCGAATGGTACACCGTTGGACTTTTAATGCTCGGGTCGTGAGTTCGTATCCCGGCTGGGGACAAATAATTATGTGCTGGCTTTTTCATCGTTGCCCCGTCTTTTATATCACCCGTATGTGGTGGAAAAGGACGTTAAACCCCCAAACGCCCACCCACACTTGTATTGTATTGTATTGTATTGTGTGTTTGATATCTGTCTCCAATGTTTTTCGGCAATCCCTCTTTATGGAGCCACTTTTGTAGACCTATTGCTGCGAAGGGGTTATTCCGGAAGTTGTGACCTAATACATTTTATAACAGCCTGTGTTCTGTGTCTTTCCTTTTCTTCTTCGGCGTAAGTGAAACTTAGCCTAAATCGATATTTACACTTTTTTTAAAACCTGGCAAGACCTTTTCAAGGTATGTAACTATTCCAAACTAGCACTTTGACGGCACTCACTGACGTCACTTTTCCCCCAACTGTCACATGAAGGTTTTAGGTGCACACGTCTCTCACTGAAAAGGTTACATTCATTTTGAAATAGTTTCACCTGAGGTCCTCGGGAGGCACATTTTACGCTTCATGTTTTCCAACCTCGCATTTTCGCCTAAATTTTCACCTATGCCGAGGTTTTACAAAAGATGTTCCCGAAAACCTTTGGCGATTGTATTGTATTGTATTGTATTGTTTACTTATTTATTTATTCATCTATTATTAATTTGTACGTTTGAACATGGGATAATATACTTGTGATAATTTAATTCGCCATGAGCCTGGTGAACAGGTACATTCTGCTGTCTAGAAAGACTCGACATTCAACAACCCTCGCTACAGGGACAAAGAGAATTAAGCTTTGGCTGTCTTGTCGACCAGTTTATGTGTGAACAGATGCACGTGCGCGCGCACAGAGAGAGAGAGAGAGAGAGAGAGAGAGAGAGAGAGAGAGAAATGAAATGAAATGAAACTTTATTTGTCAACGGTAAAAGACCTTGGTCCACTGGTCCAGTTTTCATTCTTGAGAGAGAGAGAGAGAGAGAGTGAGAGAATGAGAGAGAGACTGACTGACTGAATCATTTTATTGTTAGGCCGTTGACCCATAACAATGAATCCGGCGGCACTCTCACCGGGGTAGTCTGTACACAGCAGGAAATTGGCACAGCATAAGGCATTTATACAGTTCAGACACATACAAAGTAACTCCAAGTATCAGCGTTCATACCTGGAACAGGATATCAAAACAGGTAATGCGCCTATATTATATACTATTCGCTGGTTCAGCCAAACTAAGACAAACAAAATTCAAGCATGAATGAGAGAGAGAGAGAGAGAGAGAGAGAGTGAGAGAGAGAGAGAGAGAGAGAGAAATGAAATGAAATGAAACTTTATTTGTCAACGGTAAAAGACCTTGGTCCACTGGTCCAGTTTTCATTCTTGAGAGAGAGAGAGAGAGAGAGTGAGAGAATGAGAGAGAGAGAGAGAGAGAGAGAGAGTGAGAGAGAGAGAGAGAGAGAGAGAAATGAAATGAAATGAAACTTTATTTGTCAACGGTAAAAGACCTTGGTCCACTGGTCCAGTTTTCATTCTTGAGAGAGAGAGAGAGAGAGAGAGAGAGAGAGAGTGTGTTTTATTTTTGTTTTAATTTAGTTCACGAAGGTCAAAGGCAGAGTGAAGTTCACTGATTCTAAATGTGCATTGAAGAAATGGTCACGCCCACCATTAGTGTAATTACTATTGTTTGCAAGGATCGCCGCTCAGTGAGAAATGTATTCTTGTAGTGCAGTTATCTTTATTCCTCTCTCACATGTCCCGGGGAAGAAACATAAAACTTCGTATCATAACGTTATCAATGCGGGTGAGTAGCCAGGCATCACAACATTGTTAATTAATCAGGGTGATAGCAATAATAGCAGATCTCTCTCTCTCCCTCTCTCTCACTCTCTCTCTCTCTCACTCTCACTCTCTCTCACTCTCTCTCTCTCTCTCTCTCTCTCTCTCTCTCTCTCTCTCTCTCTCTGTGCGCGCGCGCGTGCGAGTGAGTGAAATAAGCCTTGAGGGACCAAGGGACGATCCTGTACATTAGTTCTTATTAAACGAACGCATTATCGATGGTTTCCGCCAAATGAAACGCGTTCTACCCGACAGATATCAACAGACGGGACATAAAACATGATGGCTGAGCCTGGATAGCTGAAGAACACAAGCCATGTATACCTCGGCTTAACCCTACGTCAGCAGAAAGCCGCGATCAAGCGGTCTACGCCTCAGTCTTCAACAAGTAGGAGAGATCTGGGATTCTTCGGCTTGAAGTTTCGGTCGTTATAATATAGACCACCTGCAAAGCAATGGCCTGAGAAGAGGCAGTGATGGACGATGGATCGTAAAAAGGCACGACAGGACACGTTTGAATCAAACAAACACGGGAACAGTATCACAGACCACACTCCAGAGGGTACTGAGAGGTTTTGTTGTTGTTCTTGTTGTTGTTCCCTGAGCGCAGAGATATCATCTTGAGCTGAACTCGACTGAACTATCATCAGTACACAAGTTGCACATTTTTTTTTTTTAATTCTCTTTTTCACATTTTCAACATGTGTGCATACACTGTATGGTTATACATGAGTGTACTCAAAATTTAACAAAAAGGAGATTTACCATGTGGATACACAAAAACTGTTGAAAGAAATGAAGTCATGAGCATGTGTGCACTTATACACACACACACACACACACACACACACACACACACACACACACACACACACACACACACACACTCACTCACACACAGCACATGATATACATGTATACATTGTCCCTGTCGCCCGGTCTTAGTGTGACATCAAAGAAATATTATCATATATATATAAAAGAAAAACAAATTGTACAGCCTGCTTGCTCATACTGGCTGTTGTGTGCTAAAACTACATGTAATACTAGTGTTTCCAGCTTTGTTTCACTTGCCTGAAGTTGCAAATTCTGTGTTGTGAGACAGCCCACGAGCCGGCTTTCACTTGCATACAAAATTGCACGTAAACCCCAAAGAGGCGAAATAGGAAGAGAGTCTATTGACAAACCTGCTGTACGATAGCAGTCACGCTAAATTGCTGATGAAGGGAGGCGTGGGAATAGCCATAAACGACGCTGTCTTGCTAGTCCGCTTGTCATTTATGTGGGTGGCGTGGGAATAGCCATAACCGACGCTATCACGCGAGCGAGTCTGCATGATGACGTGCGATTTGCCACTGAGCCGACGCATTTGATTCACTAAAGATTCTCGCCGCATAGTGATGCATCATGAGCTTAGCAGAGGGTGACGCATAAAGATGGCTGATAGTCTCCGCACAAAAACAACTTGGCATGGGCAGCCTGATATTTTTGCTGTCCTCTCCTGAAAAAGGAGGGGGCTGGGGGATGGGGGGGGGTTAGTTAGTTAGTTATTTAGGGCTTAACGCTGGGGGGGGGGGGGGGGTGGAAGAAGATACGGTATAAGGGTTTTTAGCAAATCAATGGCCGGTTTGGGTAAAAGATTCGCATCAACAACTTCTAAGTAGATTGCTAGGAATCGTTTTCATTTCGGAAAATGATAGCGCACACGTGCAAAGATAAAAGCGAAATGTGGATAATTCTGCGTAGAATAGCTACCATGATAATAAGCGGCCGGCGGTCTAGTGGTTACGACTTCGCCACCTATGCGAGAGGTCAGGTTCGAGTCCCACTCGGGGTAAAGAATTTTTCCTTCGCCTATGTGGCACAGTTCATTCGGGCCGACCGTCGGGGTTTCTCTCCGGGTATTCCGGCTCCCCCCCCCCCCCCCCCATTTTGAAAATGTTCAGCCGACATACTTTAAAAAATGCAAATCTGAATTCCGAACCTTAAATTGCTCAGCTGACCCTTGGCATCCTTCGTCTTCGTGTCCAGTGTGAGAATGCGTGTGATTCATGTGAGCCTGCGTGTTGATTCGGTTAGCGGCGCTTTGAGCCAATTTAAGAAACTGGCTAAAACGCCTACACAATACACATTATATTATCACCATTACTCATTATTATTATGCGGGGAGAGAGAGAGAGAGAGAGAGAGAGAGAGAGAGAGAGATGATGATGATGATGATGATGATGATGATGAAACTTTATTTATCAACGGTAAAAGTTTTGACAGAAATTCGCCAGTTTGCAAACTTGCCGTTGCTAATACTACAGAGACTCTCTACTAAGGAAAAAAAAAGGAGCAAAATATAAAAGGTATTATGCACTAAACTACAAGAAACAAAACCATAGAGAAAATCGTCCATCAGGTCAAAACGCATTCACACACACGTACGACCTTTGTAAACACAAATCACTGATATATTACTGAATTGATGTAAAATAGAAAATCAAACTAACAGGTTGCCGCGTAACGTACGTTACGTGCGATCCATCAGGTACTGTTTGAGTGCACGCTTAAACGTAGAAGTAGATATATTTAGTTTCAGGTGTGAAGGGAGAGAATTCCATTGTAATGCTCCAGCGAAGGAGAGAGAGAGAGAGAGAGAGAGAGAGAGAGAGAGAGAGAGAGAGAGAGAGAGAGAGAGAGAGAACATAATCAGTCTCTCACGCTCAAGACTTAAAATCATTTAAACTTGGCAAGTGTGCCTCACAAACACTGTATCCACGTCCTCATTGGCCAAATTAAAAACAAAATCCCAATTACAACCACGGAAAAAGTCCACTCTCTTTAGAAGGAGGGATCAAAACCATTTAAAAAAAAGACACACACCAAATCGGGGGAAATCAAAAAACAAAACAAAACTGGAAAACAATCTAAGCCAAGGATTGTATCCCGAAGCAAGAGTAACGGTCGGAAAGAGCAAAAACAATCCAAAGGCAATTGAAGTAAGCCGAGAATTGCAGGAAGAAAATCGAGTCGTGATGTGTAAACGGAATAAGGCAGCAACTGAAATGTGCACAGAGACACAGCGTTTTGCTGGTGCTTGATGTAAGAGCACGGAGCCTCCAGGTTTGTCGGTGAAAAACAATATAGGAGACAAATTTAAAAAAAATAACAATTTAGAATAAGAACGGGGTGTTTTCGGGCACACACACACACGCACGCACGCACACACACACACACACGCACGCACGCACGCACGCACGCACGCACGCACGCACGCACGCACGCACGCACGCACGCACACACACACACACACACGAGCGAACATGATATGACACCGGAGCAGTCTACTTTCAGCCGAGGGTGTCAACTTGCAGACGACAATCCTTCGGCCACTCCCCCCCCCCCCCCCACACACACACAGACACACACACACACACACACACACACACACACACACACACACACACACACACACACACACACACGCACGCACGCACACACACACACACACACACACACACACACACACACACACACACACACACACACACACACACACACACACACACACACACACACAGACGGACGGAGGGAGCGGCATGTGCAGTGTAATCGTACCGTTCTTGTAGTCAGCCATGACGCCAAAACTCCCAGTTGGATTCTCAAGTTCTGACCCTAGCGTCTACTGCACGCTATTCTTTGCATAATGACCTTGCTGTATTCAAATGAAGTCTCATCTTAGTCCCACCAGTACTAATATTCACTAGGTAAAAGACGATGCTAAAGATTCTGGAGTTTGACCGTTGGTGAAAATAACTGCTCTGCTGAACTGACCACTGTTCAACGAATGCTTGGATGAATACATTGAACGTTGTAATACTCTACCTATACACACAGAATTGTATAGTATATGTTTTATACAAATCGTTAAAGTACAAACATTAGTCAGGACATTACTGAAATTGCCGATGAAACTACACCAAACTTTCTTAACAAAACTACGAGCATAAATTGCAAGGAACTGTCGACGAAAACAACAAACGACAAACAACAACAACAACAACAACAACAACAACAACGAGGTTAAAGGTGATGCACACACACACACACTGGGCTTTGTCTCTGTCTGTCTGTCTGTCTGTCTGTCTGTCTCTCTCTCTCTCTCTCTCTCTCTCTTTTGAAGTGTATGTGTGTGTGTGTGAATGTGTTTTTAAATGTATTTTAGGGGAAGAAGCGTTTACTGTCCATTAACTTAAAGTGCCACTTTTACTGTACTCTTGTTCACACATTAGTACAGAGTAACTTTCTGTCGGCTCTTAGCCACATTGGTCTAAGGGATGTTCTCATTAGATTCAGACTTGGAATTACTAGTTTGAAATGTCACAAATACCGCTTCTGTAAAGACCCTGACGTCTGCCTTAAATGTCCACATTGTCCAGATAATGAAACTGAAATGCATTTTTTGTTTGTATGTCCCAGTTACAGTGCCTTGAGAAAACAGTACATTCCTGGTAAATTTACAAGGCATCCATCTTTGTTTCGATTTTCAGTAATTATGTCCGACAGTTGTTCTAGCTTAACATATAGCGTAGCTATGTTTATAGTTAAGGCGTTAGAACTGCGTGACACACTGTGTACGTGTTCCCCTCACCCCACCCCCCTTTAGTCATGGGCCGAAAAGCCTAAACTAAATAAAACATTTGTCATTGTCCCTCTTTTGAAGTGATTCGTTCCTATCACTAGGTTATAGCCATTGTCAGCCGCCATTACTAGCGATGGACCTATTTCCTGGTGAGCATAGCATAAACTGCAAGTTTGTAATGCCCAATGATTTGTATTGACGTGTGCAATGTGCCATGTCATAAACACATTTAAAAGGGGCTACTGCTACCAGTTTTAATTCTCACAGATCGCTCTGAGTGCACAGGTGAAGTGAAACGCAGTTCGCCTTGTGTGATGAAAGTTCGCTGCGTTCACAAAAAAAGAAGCTTCAGAAATCTAGATCGCCATGATCGTTTAGAAAGTCGCACCAGGTTCAAAAGCAAAGGGATGAGGGGCCCGATGCATGAAAGGAAACTTGACTATTCTGAGACTAAACTGCAGTCTCAAGCTTATTATGCCAGGACAATCATCAACTTGAATCATCCCTGAAATTTACAGAAAAAAAAGGTAGGTAATGGGTCGCGTTGCACCTCGCCGACTTTCTTTCCCTGGGGGGAAGTAGCCTAAATTTCCCAAAAGGAACAATTAAAAAAAAAAAAATTGTCGCAAACTCGTCTCAGTCTTCTTGGATGCATCTTTCGCTAATCTTTTAGTCTCAGCTTGCATCCTGGCTTGGAGTCAAAATGTGTGCTGGGTTTTTAAACCCCTAAACACCCATCCACCCCCAGTCTCAGCTTAGTCAAGCTAGTGTAGGTCCGGTATAGCCGAGCGGTAGAGCGTTATGTGCTCAATGTTCAGATCGTGAGTTGGAATCCCGGCTGGGGCCAAATATTTTCTGCTGGCCTTCTCGATGTTCCGCCTTTGATATCACCCGTGTAATTATGGTGAAAAAGGGCATAAAACCCTCAAACATCCACACTCGCCCACCCTAGTCTCGGACTTCCGTCCTAGTCTTCTTCTATGCATCGGGCCCAAGGGCTGTAGCACACTCCCGTGCTGTGGTCTAAAAAAGCTGAACAGACTGGGTGCGGTTTTCTGTGTTCTCATTGCTCTTCAACAAATAGACCAATAAATTGTAACGACTGTCGCGCCCCGGTTAATTGTACCTATACCTGTGGGATCCGCTTTCCTCACGAGACACGTCACAAGGAGAAACACCGGATGCGTGCTAGTATTTTAGTCTCAGAAAACGATGCACAGATTTTATGCAAATGACCGAGAAACTAACGACAAAGGTAGATCGCTAACTTCACAAACAAAGTTTGCGCAGTTCGGTTCAGGTTAGTTCAGTTTAGTTCAAGATGGCGGCTCTCCGCTTGGAAAACCCTTTAGGGGTGAGCGGTGGTCTAAAAGGTAGCGCGTCGGATTTAGCTGCTGCGCTACTGAACGGCCGTCACCAATGTCATGGCGATGAAGCGTGGGTTCGAGCCCAGGTTGAACTTGTGATATGTGATACATTGTGTACCAGTTTTTTCCTGGCTGCCGGGCTGCTCATCAAGGGCTTTTCTCTGGCTTTCCGGCTTTCCTCCCCCAGCAAAATTGTAAAAAAGAAAAAGAAGGATAGGTATTCCGTGGCGGTGCCCCGCGGCGACGCGCTTCCCCCGGGGGAAGCAGAAATTTCCCGAAAGGGAAAGTAGTAAAAACAACAACAACAAAAAAGGTAATGCTTACTCATACGCGCCCATACGCGCTTTACACAATCGCGGAGTAATCTCTCCAGTGTCGTAATTGATTCCGTTGGAATGTTGGGTTGGTTCACACGTGTCCTGTCGTGCCCTTTTAGGGTCGATCGTCGACCACTAGCTGCCTCCATGCACTCCTCTGCTCTACATAATAACGGAGACGTTGTTCAAACAACGCGCGCGCCTCAGACTCCTACCATAACAGATCTTCCTAGGCACAGGCCATCAATCATGCTTGCCCATAGTCTAATCACTTTGGAAGTAAGTGACATTCCACTTGCCCATAGTCTAATCACTTTGGAAGTAAGTGACATTCCGCAAGTTTCAATCACAACTAAGAAATAAAGTAACGACTTTCATTCCTTTCTGAGGTCAGATGCACTTACTTTGAGAATACGCACGCAGCTTTCATAAACTGATATAAATCTTGTGCAGCTGGAGGAAAAACAAGCCCGTATATTATCGTTGATGTCGCATAACACAAGTCTTCGGAGGACGTCATACACGTAAATAATATTCTCTAAACGGCAGCTTCCGGTGAACCATGAAGAAAAATAGATTAAGAACGCACCCAAAGGAATCTTTTCGAAAAGTTTTGCTCTATGCAAATGTGTGCATGCGTGCGTCTCTCTCTCTCTCTCTCTCTCTCTCTCTCTCTCTCTCTGCCACTACCTAGGACTCACATCTTCAAATCCAGTCTGTTCTTTTCTGGATCCTGGAATGCATTACCTCCGTGCCTGAAAACCATTCATGGGCTGTCCAAATTCAGGAAAGGCACAACATTATATATCCGGTCACTGAACGTGTCCTAGTTTATTTGCGCGATCCAAGCACACTTTATATAGTACATATATTCCACCGCATATCCACTGTCGTTGCATTGTTTATGATATATCCTTTATGTCTGCGTGCGTTTCACACTAGAGGTAAGCTCACACGTCTTTGTTTACTCTCCCATTGATATTGTCTTGTTCCTTGACTAGATTGGGGAGGGTGGGTGGTTGGGTGTTTGGGGGTTTAACGTCCTTTTCCACTACATAGCTAGATTGTGGAAGTAGATTTTAGTTCACTAGAACGTAGTTTACCACGTAGAGATGTAGCAGGACAGTTTGTAAGATAGGCCTCGTTGCCTAACAACTTTATCCTGAAATAAACGTGTCATCTCTCTCTCTCTCTCTCTCTCTCTCTCTCTGTCCTCGTGTCTGTTCCGCGAGTTGCGGGCCTTGACAATAATGGCATTGACCTTTCCTTCCTCGCGGAACGTAAGAGCTTCACCTCTAGTCCATCAAGGGCCGAAACTCGTCGGCGCGAACACCCTTTACAACACTAACCCCGCGTCACTACGGAATAGGGAGCATGAGAATAAAGGCAGCCTATATTTTGACATTAACGACACATTTGTGAGCACCCAGACGCAAGGAACGGCCCTTGTCACAAGTGCAATTAACACTAACGATGAATATAGAGAGCATGTATTTTCTTCTTTACTGTCAGAAGCGAGTACACTTTGGACGGGCTGAGGGGGGCGCCACTGTAGCGGTTAGGTTGGCGGAGAAGGTTAAACCCACAATTCCCATGTTCACTATATGCATCACAGAAGCCATCTCATGTTTGGAAATGTTTCGATTGTGAGTCTGCCTGTATGTTCGAAATGGTCTATCTTAATCAATGATTGATAGAGCTCTAAATGCGAGCCAGTGCCGTCAGTCTATCAGTCCTGTATGCGCTTAGAGCTCACTGAGAATAAACGTTTTAGAAGTATTCATTGATATTATTACAGGCTCTGCGAACAGGCCAAAATTCAAATTCTTCTACTCAGCACTGAGTTGACCGTGCCGCAAGCCTTATGGGTGACTCCTTCTGTCCTTGACATTTGCGTCGCCCTGTGAGGCCTTCTGTTGGCTTAGTGCCAGCCTTTGAGATGCTGTCACTGTGCAGGTGTCTAAGTGGTACGATCCCAGACACACCCTTAAACATCTCAGAACGATCTGTGAGTCTAACAATCTTAATTAAACAGTGGGCCTTAATTCTTTATGGTTCTCACAGATAATTTGAATCTCCGCGACAACGGTGCTTTTTTAAAAGTTATTATTATTATTATTTTTCTTTTTACATTTCAATCCAGTTTTTCCATTCCAATTTTTCCGCCATGCTTTTGTGTAAACTGGTTCAGATGAGGTAAGGTACGTAAGGTTTTACTTGTTGTGCTCTCTTATAATGTAATACTGTTTACTGCTTGACAGTGATCCTTTAATGAATACATGTTCAAATAAATGTTAAAAATGTTTAAACCAGAACCGTATTATGCATCTGCACAGAGTGCGGATAGTCAATCCTGCTTGCAGAGTGCTCGGCCTTCTTCAAAAGCTGCTGTATTCTTGGTCCGAATGAGGCTTGACTTCATAGAAAATGTAAACTGATCAAAGAAACTACCAGACGTCTAGACACAACAACCATTCAGCTATTGTACATTCCATCCCGCTAAGAATAAACGTAATCCAGTGTCTCCCGACTAGACATGGCCGACACCACTCCTGTTGACCAATGCGTCACTGGACCACGACTCGGATTCCACCTGAGTCAACAGAATTCTCTGTACTTCCAGAGGGACAGCTTCGATTTGGGCCTGAGGCTTGAGAAATGGGAGACGGTAATGGTGGGCGGTAACAGGTTGACTTATAGTTCATAGTTGTCGTGTGAGAGACGTTGAAAGGACCATTTGGTCCTAGCCTGTGCACACCAGGGTTGGTATGTTACCACTTCTATTCATTGTGTGGATTATGTGGGCGCCTTTCCAAATTGCCTGGTTCAAAGCGCCCCGAGATGAACACAACACGCACACACACGTGAATCGCACGCATTCTCTCACACACCGGACATGAAACACATTACAATCACGTTGTGCGAGTAGTCAGCACTGCTAGTTAGGTTTCAAATTTAGAAATTACTCAGTGAAATAGCGCAAATTCTCACAAATTGACTCAATACTCCCGTACTCATACCAACAAATATGCAACACACACACACACACACACACACACACACACACACACACACACACACACACACACACACACACACACACACACACACACACAAGAGCTGAGGAAGAATACGGAGCTAGTGGAAAGCCAGCCAGAAAAGATACGTTTCCAAGTCAGACTTGAAACGATCTATGACTCTCAGACCGGCAGGTAGTGCGTTCCAGAGTGATGGGGCAGTGAACTTGAGCTAAACGCGTGCCTCGCCTACTGTCCTGAGGTTTCGGTAAGGAACTTTGAGAAGTTTTTTTTTTTTTTTTTTTTCTCAGAATAAGAATGGACAGAAAGGCCGATTCCGCTAGAAAGGCCGCGGGGACCACACTGATACAACCATTGCTGCATTAGACGAACGTTTCGCCTCTTGTCTTAGCATTGGCAGTCTACACCAGGCTACACCAGGCTACACCAGGCTACACGTGTCTTAACGGTATCATGTTTTTTCCGTCGTAAGAGTGAGTGCAAATGGACTGTGTGTGTGTGTGTGTGTGTGTGTGTGTGTGTGTGTGTGTGTGTGTGTGTGTGTGTGTGTGTGTTTACTTGAAGGGCAGCGAGTCCTTGTTACTTGGATAGCAGCGCTCTGTAAAAAACAAAACAAAAACAACAACAAAAAAACAACAAACAAACAAACAAACAACGTATTATCATTATTACTAGTAGCAGAAGTAGAAAGCAGCCCAAATCGATCTGTTTTCTTGTGAAAAGTGTATCTTTCACAGGGGACCGTTCAGGCAGACTTCACAAGATCGCTGACACCAATTGTTGAGCTATAGATAGCACATATTGAGGACAAGCTGAGTTCTGGAATATGAACTCGCCGGCAATATGTTCTTTTTTCAGTGAGACAGTGAGTGTGTCTTGGTGACTTTGTTAACTTCACGGAACAAGGTACGTTTCCTTCTGAGACGCGAAATGAGGCAATGCTTCAAATCGACGCCAGAGGAAACGACATACGCTTACTTTTAAACGCACAGAATTGTCCAGCTTCATTTCAAAACTAAGGGTGGTTGGGTGTTTGGGGGTTTAACGTCCTTTTCCACTGCATACGGGTGATATCAAAGACAGGGCAACGATGAAGAAGCCAGCACAAATATTTGGCCTCAACCGGGATACGAACTCACGACCCGAGCATTAGAAGTCCAACGCTCTACCATTCGGCCACCCCGGCTCCCCTCAAAACTAAGGGCGAGGATACGAAAACGATGACAGAAGTTAAAAAACAAAACAAAACCCAGCTGTTTAAAGGACTAAAGCGCCTATCAAGTCCATTACACTGAGGTCATTTTCCAGAGCAACGGCTGAAGTCAATTCAGTTCAATTCAAATTACTTTATTAATCCCATTAATAAGAAATTATAGGCCACCATAAAAAATAATAAGACATAATAACAAATTAAACTTGCACTAACAGAAGCCTCAGTCACGGACACACACACACACACACACACACACACACACACACACACACACACACACACACACACACACACACACACACACACACACACACCTGCTCTTAATATAAAACCACTCACAAACATAATTATATCTAAAACACTCGCTCACTCATAAATAAAACTTACTCTCATATCACATCCCACATCATACAGATTTGTTGAAACCAAGTATTTTTTACTTGTTAATTTTCTTTTGGTCGTCTACATGATTTGATATTTTCCATTAAAAAAAAACTTCCGAAGGTTTTCAAAAATTTTGCGCATTGCTGTTTTAAATTTCTTATTTCTCCCATTCTTTCAAATATTTTAGCGTTTATTCTCTTGCGCCGAAGGGTATTCAAACAGCGTCTCCGCAGAAGAGACACAGTAGAACGTACGCCATGGCGTTGCTTCTGTGTCAATGTGTCTTCAGGAAAGCGGTGGGTGGGTGGGTGTTTGGGGGTTTAACGTGCTTTTCCACCACATACGGGTGATACCAAAGACGGGGCAACGATGAAAAAGCCATCACAAATATTTGGCCCCGGCCGGGCTACGAACTCACGACCCGAGCATTAGAAGTCCAACGCTCTACCATTCGGTCACCCCAGGAAAACAATCTACATCACTTGATATTTTGCTTAAGGTATGTCATGTCACATTCCCAGCATCGCCTGACGCCGACGATCGTTAGTTAAATGAAAACGCCTGTTACTGACCAGAAAGTAGCTCCGCAATTTGATGTATCAGGTTCAACGACCGAAGCACAGCGTAACAGGCAAATTGCGTTTTGCTAACAGATCCGTCATGATGTTGCAAACAACGAAAGCGTCACGTCTGGGCTCTGAGGACTAATCGGGTATTATGTCAGCCAACTTCTCTGCTTCCTCTTCCCTGCCAGGCTGATTGATGTGCATCGAAAGATTGTCGTTGTCGGCGCCCACCAGGCTGGCAGACCCTCGACGAAGCACAACACAAGTTGCCCCGTGTCGGTTGTTTTCGCTGGTGGGGAGGCGGTGATTCAATCGGGTTGTGAACAGTTGCTTAATGCGAAACGTAAAATTAATCGGGTGTTGCGTCGATGATAGAATTGTGCCTCTCTCTCTCTCTCTCTGTTCACTGAGTTTAAATGTATAACTTGTTTCTACACCCCCCCCCTTTATATTCCTGTAGCTTATAGATTTTCCTTCCTTTGTCCATATTTTCGTAGTTCCAATTAGCAACGGCAAGTTCGAACA
>JACVVK020000059.1:920000-932500 GCA_018292915.2 Batillaria attramentaria
ATATCGAAAATAAATGCAATTCTGAAATTCCGAAACTTAAATTGCTGAGCTGGACCTTCGTCCAGTGACTAGGAGAAGGCGTGTGATTCACGTGAGCGTGCGTGTTGGGTTTAGCTCGCGGCGCTTTGAGCCTAGTATTTGGGATAAAGTGCCTATATTGATGCGATTATGATTACACGTAGAGAATCACAAGTCCCGTTTCCTGTTTCCACACAAGGAGGCACGGATGAACTCATGTTCGGTAGGAAAAACAAAAGCCTCTAATTCGTTTGCTTGGAAGAAACGTGACAATAATTCATGATCGTGTGTGTGTGTGTGTGTGTGTGTGTGTGTGTGTGTGTGTGTGTGTGTGTGTGTGTGTGTGTGTGTGTGTTCCGGGGGCAGCGGAGGCCGTGTATTGTGCTGCACATTATGTGTTAATAGTTAAATGTATGTGTGAAGGAATGTTGCGTGTGTTTCCGTTTCTGTGTGAGTGAGTGCGTGTTCACTGTAAGGCGTCCTGAGCTCCTGCGGGAGGGAGGGCGTCCCTGAAATACCCATTATTATTATTATTATTATTATTATTATTATTATTATCTTCTGTGCTTGTGCCACCGAAACAAAAGCTTATTCACAGAGTTTGTGTACCTGCTGAAACTCAACGCTATTGTTTCACTTTTGTTCCTGCACTTCAGATGACAGCACCCTGGCTTATTTTCTGAATTCTAATAGCATTTCTAGTTTTCTTTCAGTGAAGCAATGGGAAAGCCGAGGCACAAACCTCTTCCGCAATCCAACCCCCCATCCACCGCCGCCCCACTCCCCTCCACCCCCCCCCCCCCAATATCACCCTCCAACCTTCACCGCCCAAACAAATCTTCAGAATTTTCTAGCTCTTCTTCAAATAGGCATGGCTAAATATGGGCAAGACAAGTAGATAATTATATTTTTTTCCCCTTCGTTTACTCTGCGACGCCCCCTTGCCTGCTCCCCCCCCCCCCCCCGACCCCACAGGTACCCTCCCACACCGTCCTTCCCCATCCCCATCGTTACCTCCTCCCCCCCCCCACTCCCCCTTCCCCCACCACCACCATCCCCTCCCCCTCACCGGAACCTTTCCACCTCCGTCATCTGTTCCGGAAATGACACGTTACAAAAACCATGAGTCATAATGGACAGTATTACGTTTGGACGTCGGGGTTGAAACAGACAGATATTTCAGGCGCGCAATTTGTCAACAGATCGCCAACGAATCGGTCAACAACGCGTAAAATAAATCAACGCTAGGCTATCGATTTTCAAATAAGCTCATCAACTTCTGCGACTTTTTTTCCGTCCTTTTTTGTACTATGACCTGGCCCACCTAATGTATTAATCAGTCTTGCTTTTGGGTGTAGGAACGGAGAACAAAATAAAAAAAGAAAGAAAAAGACAGAACAGGTAATCGAGAAAGAAAATGACTGAATGTATCAATGACTGGAATTGACGTAAAAGAGAATGTTCAAGTGTAAAATATAAAGGAGCGATGACAAATGAAATGCTTTCAGCGAGAAAAGAATAAAATTGGTTTGACACTTGCGTGGGACAACCCCTGAATGGAGTGAAGAATTCGGACTGGATATAAATGGACGGTTGGGAATTGAAAACTTCAAAGTAAGGGCCTTATTAAAGCATTAGAGAACACAAAACCCAAAGAAGAAAAATCTAATTACGTTACTTTCGAAGACATGAAGAAATTTTTACGATTTCTGTGAGAGAGCATTGAACAAATCTGGATAAAGGGAAGTGAAGAAAAAAAGACGAAACAACAAAACAAAAGAAGACAACAGAGAAAGAGAGGGCTGTCAAAGAGACAGTTAAAAAAAAGGAAAAAGACAATAAGAAAGAAGGAAACAAAGAAAGAATTAGGACATAAGAAACAGACAGTCAAAAAGAAAGAAAGAAGAAGTTAGGAAAAGACAAAAAGGAGGTATGAAAAAACAGAAATTAACGATAGGCAGGCAGACAGACAGATAGAAAGAAGACAAAAGGAAGACAGAGAGACTAACACACTAAGACAGAAAACACTAAGAATAAAAATGTTATTGCTTGCTTCCTTCTTTGTTTAAAACAATATACAACAGCAACAACAACAACAAGAAGAGAGAGAGAGAACGAACGAACGAACGAACGAACGAACGAACTTTATTTTTCAACGGAAAAGATTTAGCCATGCAATGGTTAATTTTCAATCTGCCGTTGCTACAAAAAAAAAAAAAAAAAAAAAACTACTGGCAAAAGGCAAAGAAGAATATACAACACTGAGCAACAAAAAAAAAAAAAAAAAAAGCAATGCAAAACCAGAAACAAAATGCAAAACACACACACACACACAATCTAGAGAGAGAGAGAGAGAGACTTACCGGACTCTACAGGACCTGCCACCATGGCGACCAGAAGGAATGACGTCACGGCAATCCAACACACGTGCGACAAGTCAGTCTTCATGATACCTGATGCGGATGCTGAAATGTCCAATTTTCTTCTTCTCTCGAAATGTTAGTTATTCTCAGCGAGAGACCTCGTCACTCCTGAGCAAATAAGCCTGGCAATATTTTCTTTACGTTTTTAAGATTTAAGCCTCTTCCAGGGGTTTGGAACAAGACGCTGTTTAATATTTCGAAAATGCGAAAAATTAAACAAACTCTCTAAGGCTTGGTGGTACGTTTTTAAAAGCCGTTCTTCTAGATCGTTCCGAAGCCTAACTTTCTAAGTCCGATGAAGGAAGATTTTACCTCTCTCGGAGAAAATTATTAAGTCTTCGCTGCGTGTCACGATCTTGCGGTCTATTTCTTCTTTGAGTTGTCACGCGCAAACTTTGTGTCACGGTCCCTCGAACCAGTATTGTTCTTCGTTCACACGCGGCGCGGGAACACACAGCAGTAAAGTTTCGAATAAAAGCACCACCTTCAGTTGTAACTCTTCCGCTGGCTGTCCCTGTTCCTGCTGCTCACTTGAGACAAAACACACCCCTTGCAGAGTTTTGACGGACGCGAAACTACAAGGGTGTCTTGCTTTTCTGGTTCGGACCACTGTCGCGGGTTGATAGAGAGAGCGCCTTGGTGTTGTAATGTTGGTTGCACAGAGATCTGGACCTCGGCTTCGTCTCTCTTTTACAGGGCCACCGCCCCCTCGCTAGGCGTGCTACTGGGTTGGGGGAAAAGTGCCCTTCCTCTAGGGACGAGTCGATTTTTCTCGGCGGTGGGGTGTAGGGGTTGTATGAAGTGCTTGTCTTTGGCTGTCACCAGGAGAAGTCTAAGCACCGAGTATGTCGATCGTTGCAGGCAAACGGCGGGTAAACGATAGAGATTTGTCGTCGTTGGCGCGTGCTGGTAGAGGGTGGTGGTGGTGGTGGTGGTGGTATAGCGACGGCAGCGGTGGTGGTAGTAAGTGGTGGTAGTGGTGGGGGGAGGGGGGGTGGTGGGGGTGGGGGGGGGTAAGATGGCGTGAGCATTTAGAACCATGAGACAGAAGTATGAGTGTCATTAAGGCACCACTGCGGGTATTAAACAAAGAGAAACTTCTTTTGTTGGACACTTCGGAACTTCTGAATAGACTGTTGGTAGTGGTGGTATTTGGCACCCAGAACACTAAGACAGAAGTATGGGTGGCATAAGAAAAAAAATCATTCTTCAGTGATGAGACATTAGATTCTTTTTGGTGGACACCTGAGGACTTCTTATCAAGGTTTCTTTTGGTGGTAGTGCTGGCTGTGTGAGCATTCAGAACCATAAGACAGAAAGATGAGTGGCAAAAAGCGGTATTAAACAATGAGTGTAGTTATAAGAAGTCAGTTTATAGATCATTTTGATGGACGCAGGGGCTTTAAAATCATATGTATTCTCTGCTGGTTGTAGTGGCGGTGTGAGCGTTCAGAACTACAAGACAGAAGTATGAGTGGAATGCAGCGTTTTTTGTTTTGTTTTGTTGTTGTTGTCTTTTTTCTTTTTTTTTTCGCTTTCGGGAAATTCAGGCTGCTTCCCCCGGGGGAAGCGCGTCGCCGCGGTGCAGCGCCACCCAATACCTATCCTCCCTTTTTTTTTTTTTACAATTTTGCTGGGGGGGGGGGGGGGGAGCCGGATAACCCGGAGAGAAACCCCCGATGAGCAGCCCGGCAGCCAGGAAAATCCGGTATCACATATCACAAGCTCGACCCGGGCTCGAACCCACGGTGCATCGCCGTGACATTGGTGACGGCCGTTCAGTAGCGCAGCGGCTAAATCCGACGCGCTACATATTAGACCACCGCTCACCCCAAGAGTATTAAACAAGAGTAAATTTCTAACACCTAGGGAGTTCTGAACAAAATCTGTCTTTTGGTGGTATTGATGGTGGTGGTTAGGGTGGTGAGTGTGGTGGTGGTGTAGAAACATAAGACAGGAGTATGAGTGGCATAGAGTTGATACACAGTCGAGTTTTTTGTTAAGTGATAACGCGTTTGCTCAGATCCTTTTGGTAAACACTTTAGGAACGTCGAAACAAAATTATGTTTACGTGGTAGTGTTAGTGGCTGTGAGCATTCAGAGTCATAAGACAGAAATATCAGTGGGACAAAAAGCGGCATGAAACAACGAGTGAAGGGATAAGACATCAGTTTAGATCCATTCAGTGATCACCTAAGGACTTCTGAGCATTTTTGTTGTCTTTTTGTGATAGTTGTGGCTCTTCTCTGAGCAGTAAGAACCATGTAATAGAACCAGGAGTGGCATTAAGCGGTATCAAAGAAACAGTAAAACTGAGAAGACGTTTGTTTATAGATCCCTTGGGTGGACGCTTACAGACGTTCTCAACAAAATGTGTTGTCTTTTGGTCGTGGTCTAAGCGTTCAGAACCATGAGATAGAAGTATTTGTGGCATTACCCGGAATTAAACAAAGAATAACGCCATAAGACGTTAGTTCAGGTCCTTTGCGTGGACACATACGGACTTTTAAACAAAATTTATTGACTTACGCTTTTGGTGGTAGTGGTAGTGGTGCTGATGGCGGCGGTGGCGGCGGTGGTAGTTAAGTCAGCTTTCAGAACCATAAGACAGAAGCGTTAGTGGCTAACACACACACACACACACACACACACACACACACACACACACACACACACACACACACACACACACACACACAAGACAAAAACAAACAAACAAATGTGTGCGCGCGCGCGCGCGCGTGTGTGTGTGTGTGTGTGTGTGTGTGTGTGTGTGTGTGTGTGTGTGTGTGTGTGTGTGTGTGAGTGTGGGGGGGGGGAGGAGGCAGCAGCGAAAATATGTAATATACCTGCAATATATGAAAATTAAGAAGGCCGGGATATGTGTGTGTGTGTGTGTGTGTGTGTGTGTGTGTGTGTGCGCGCGCGCGCGCACGTGCGTGCATGCGTGTGGATGAGAGAGAGAGAAAGGGGGGGGGGGCTTGGGGGGGGGGTTCATGTTTTTGGCATGCTTGAGTTAGTCATAACGATGATACGTCTTTGAGGGGTGGGTGGGTGTTTGGGGGTTTAACGTCCATTTCCACCACATACGGGTGACCAAAGACGGCGCAACGATGAAAAAGCCAGCACAAATATTTGGCCCCAGCCGGGATACGAACTCACGACCCGAGCAACAGAAGTACAGCGCTGTACCATTCGGCCACCCCGCCTCCACGGTACGTCTTTCAAAAACGACCAAAATAAACTAAAGAATTCGCAAAACAAGTACACTTGGTTTGGGTTTAGGCTTAGGGTAATATTTTCTATGACTCTGTATTTGTCTTTTTCAAAAATCAGGTCATTTAATTTTCTCGCTCACTTACCTACCTAAGCGGTGCATTTTCCCGTACAGCCGGTGTCATGCTCTACCTATTGATATCCTGTCAGCACTACACCTTCCCTTTGTTATCCCGTGGGAGCGCTACCGTAAAACTGTCGATTTTTTTCCCACACACACATGAGCGTCTGGGTTTATTTGATTTTTCCCCCCTGTCTTGGGGCGGATGTATGAAAAGAGACTAGTCTAGTCCGAGACTTAGCTCTAATGTCGGACCTAATTATTACGTCGGGACTGTCATCAGCGTGTATGACCGTTAAGTCCCTGAAATAGTCGTAAACTTGTCTCAGTCTCCGTTCATGCATCTCCGACTATTCTGTTAGTCTCAGCCCAGGTAGTCTCGGACTTACGTACTGTTCTCTCTTTATACACCAGACCCCTGCTGCTTTTATCCTGATTTTTTTTTCTTTCTGCTCCTACTCACTTTCTTACACACGACTTGACGGGAAAAAAACAAAAAAACAAAAAAAACCAACGCGTGCGCATTCAAGTTGCAATTTGCCATCAGTGTGTTGTTGTTGTTGTTTGTGTGTGTGTGTGTGTGTGTGTGTGTGTGTGTGTGTGTGTGTGTGTGTGTGTGTGTGTGTGTGTGTGTGTGTGTGTGCGTGCGTGCGTGCGTTACGGAAAGCAATCAAACTTACACATGAGACATCCGCTTAAAACTCAGGCTCTGGTGTCTTTCTCGTGATACAAAGATCTTTTGCTGAAGAACAAGGAGCGATTATTACAAGCAACATAAGAGTCCGGTTTAAAACATGATGTAAATATATATATTAAGAATTTGTGTAGCTTAAAGGAGAACCAGTGAAAGACTAATTTCTTTCCAGAGACTAAGGCTCAGAGAGTAAAACTATATCAGAGATTGCATTTGCACGAATGTCAAAAATTTATAAGAGGTTGGACTCTTTCAAGAAGCTGAAGATGCTGTCAGGGGGGACATCCCTAAGCACCTTCAGCGAGTTCGCAGAATAGGCTCCTGGTAATAGGCACAACGCCTATTTATGTCTGGCATTCGTGAGACAGGGATAACTTTAAGTGTCCCAGAAAATCTGCTGCATGTTCGCACTGTAAAGGTACCACGGGTCAAACCCTACACTAACTACAACACGACCCGAGAGGCAGCTATTGGCGGAGTTGTCCACGTTCAGTGGATTTATTTGACAAAACGGAAACTGAGCAAAATCCCAGAATAAGGATTAATAAAACTTACAAGTGCATGTTTGTAAAAATAGAGGAAATCCGCTGCTGTCGAGCGAACTGAAGTCTGTCTTCTAAGAGCGACGCTGGCGCAATGAGCTGGACACATCGGACAAGGGGAGGAAGCGTGCAGCGTGCGGAATTAGGTCATGTTACGCAATAGCGTGGCGTTGGCGCTGGCCGCCTATGGAGATTAAAGCCCTGCCAGCCATAAATAGCCTTGCGCTTGTGAACGGCACGCAACTTGTTTTGTGATGGGCTCCAACAGAAGGGGAAAAAGGGTGATTTGGGGCAGAATTACGGAGTTATTGATGTCACTGAAACGAACAGAACATCAGCTTTCTTTTCGTATGAAAAAAAAAAATGATTCCTGTAGCATGGTACAGGTCTGAGATATCTTCGTTGAAAACTTGCTCTTGAAAAGCGGTCATGTTGAGATTATGGCTGGTAAAGTGTGACGTGGAAATCATGCCAATATGGCGTGGTTGTATCATATGTTCGTTATTAATAATTTAAATGTTAATAAGCTCTGCTCAGCCTCGAAACTTTCAAGAAGTTGTATCAGTTCTTTTAAGAACCCAAAAAATGAAGAACGCTGGAATTCGTTAAGTTTGACCTACAACCATTTTTTAAAAGTTAAAAAAGCTTTTTTTTTTCCCTCAAAAGTGGCTGGGCGATTGTCCCCCTTCGTGCGAACTCATTACATATTAAGTTACACCGTATCACTTTCTTCCCAAAGTGCTTTTGACATCGAATGCTGTGTTCCCATATGACCAGACGCTCACGTTCGTATAAAAACAAGCAGAATAGGCTAGACAAAATCTGTCTAGACAATTCCGCCCGCTTTATTTTTTTAAGTATAAAATAGCGGCGTATCACATCCTGAGAAATAACATCCCTGTCAGCAACCTGATGGTGTAAATCAAGCTTTAGCTCTTCTGTAAGGGAATACGACAGTTCACGCAAAAGACTGGTGGAGAACAAAAGAAGCGCTTTCTTTTTCGTTCAAGCGAATGCGTCCAGCTCAAAGGGGCTATTTTCCCTCACCAAAGTGTCATAATTATGTTTAGTATGGAGAGTAAGCGTGTCTAATAATAGAAAGAGGAGTTATACATTAATAGCTCTCTCTCTCTCTCTCTCTCTCTCTCTCTCTCTGTGTGTGTGTGTGTGTGTGTGTGTGTGTGTGTGTGTGTGTGTGTGTGTGTGTGTGTGTTTATTCTTAGTTTAAATTTCTGTCACAAGTGTTGTTCAGGGATGTCCCTTCTGACAGCATCTTCAGTTTTCTGAAAAAGAATATAATCTGTTTTACAAAATAAAGACTAATTAGTCAACATAAACCTCAGTTATCTTACCCGCTATACCTTTAGTTCTTTTATCTCATTTAACAGGGGGGAGCCGGGGTGGTCGAATGGTAGAGCGTTGGACTTCAAATGCTCGGGTCGTGAGTTCGATCCCGGCTGGGGCCAAATATTTGTGCTGGCTTTTTCATCGTTGCCCCGTCTTTGATATCACCCTTTGTGGTGGAAAAGGACGTTAATAAACCCCCAAACACCCACCCACTTACCCACCCTCATTTAACAGGGGACGTAGCTCAGTTGGTCTTGCGGTTTTTGTCGTTGCTGTTGTTTTTTTTACTCGAAAAAAAGAAGAAGTGAAATTCATGTACAGACTTGTGTACGGTGCCAGTTCGACCTCGTGTACACGCGCACGCATATACATCATGTGTGCACGTGAAAGACGTCCGTTTCAGACTGGAGGAGCCGTGGAATGAAAAAAAACAACCCCCCCCCCCAAAAAAAAAAAACAAAAAAAACAAACAAACAAACAAACAAACAAACAAACAAACAAACAACAACCAAAAAAACCCCACAAACAAACAAACAGGAACACACGCATGCAACTAGAGAATAAGTTGAACTTGTACATTTAAACGGACTTGATAGAGAATGACTTTTGATAGCCGCGAAATAGCATTTGTTGCTTGCACGGCGTTAAGCCTGAACTAACTAACTATTCTCGTAGTTTATATTTAGTTTGTAGCTTGTAGCAACGGCAGGCATGAACTGACTGCTTATTTAACTGCATTAACCATTGTAAAATAAAGTTTCATTGATTCAATGATTCGTCAGTCATCATACTGCTCCACTGTCTACTGTTCATTTGTGAGTACATGTACTATGGTAGTGTAAGTTCACTAATGTTGTTCGGAGGGGCATGAAGCTGCTGCTTGGAACAGGGATGGGTGGGTGTTGGGGGGGGGGGATGTTAACGTCCTTTTCCACCACATACGGGTGATATCAAAGACAGGGCAACGATGAAAAAGCCAACACAAATATTTGGCCCCGGCCAGGATTCGGACTCACGACCCGAGCATTGCAAGTCCAACACTACACCGTTCGGCCACTCCGGCTCCCTGCTTGGGACAGTCTTTGAAGATGGATATCGTGCCGCCGCTGTACACCGTTCTTTCTGCTTGGTCAGGGCCCTGAGGGAGTCTGGGCAAATGTAAATCTTTGACTGCCTGCAATTACATGGCAATGGATCCGTCTTTTGTGTGTGGCTGTTACCGTGTTCTGGCTTGTTCTTGTTTGTGCTGGGGTTCCAACTTATAGTTCAGGAGCATTCTAGGGAAAAGGGGCGGGTGGATATAGTGATATAGTGGTGAGGAAAGCGGGGGGGCGGGGGGGGGGGGGGAGTGGTCGGCAGGCGGACTTCGATACGCTCTACCACCGACGACTGACGGACAAAACTTCGTCCATACTGACTGATGACACTCACCCCTTGAGGACTGAGTTTGACGACCGAAGCATCGACAGGAGTGGTGGTACGTGGAGACTGCCTGCCGCACGCACAGACAGATATAAGGGGTCATTCCTCCCGCGGGCCGTCACCACTGCAAATGGTTTTTACAAGAGGGGACAACCAAACCAAACTGATACCTTTCAGAGTTTTTCAGTTTTAATCTACTTTTGTATATATGTGCTTGTATATTTAAGCATTTATGTTTAGGGAGTGCGTGAATGTGTGTGCGCATCAGTGAGTGGGTGTCTGTCGAAACATAATATTTATTCTTTTTCTTAATCAAAGGAGGAGCAGGCTCTGTAATTTCCCTTTAATGGGATCCAATAAAATATCTTATGTCTTATGTCGTCTTTATTTCGTTTATTTTAAATTTATTTTACATTCTATTTTATTCAAGCAAAATGTGAAAACCCACCTCTTCAGTGCCCTCAACCAATAGCTGTTGTCACATCATCTCGCCGGTGTAGGAGGCAAAAAAAACTTCCAGGAAAAAAAAAACACTGGGAGTGTATTTTTCCTAGGAAAGAAACGTGAAGGAGTGTAATCTTCCTAGAAAAATAACACTCCCAGTGTTATTTAACTGGGGAAAAAAACACTCCTGTAGTGTTTTTTTCCCAGCAGTGTTATTTTCCGACTACACCGGTCGTGTGTGTGTGTGTGTGTGTGTGTGTGTGTGTGTGTGTGTGTGTGTGTGTGTGTGTGTGTGTGTGTGTGTGTGTGTGTGTGTGCGTGCGTTTCTGGGTGAATGTGTTGATTGTAAGGCGCCCTGAGCTCCTGCAGGATGGAGCTCGTCCTTTAAATATACTATTATTATAATTATTATTATTGCAGTGTTGAGAAAATCGGGTTGCTTCTCATGTTGGGAGCACGCCGCCATAACACAGCGCCACCTCCCCCCCCCCCTTCCCTCCCCCACCACCAATATAATTATGGTGTGTGGTTGTTTTCTGTTACGCGGCTCCTCCCGTTTCGAATGGGATCTTTAACGTGCACACCTGATATTGTGGGCGCGTGTGTACAAGCATACAAAACATGCACCGCTAACGAGTCTGCACGTGAATTTGACTCGAAAATCCCACAAAACCCCTGCCTACCGGGGATTTGAATCTGCGCCTCAGGGTCTGTAGCGGCCTCAGAATCCGTAATTGCCAAAACGGGTTTTGCTGGCCTCTCCTGGCACCTAGAAGTAAACTATAAGCATGAAAATAAGTGACCCTGCACCACGGAATGAGTCGTCTTGTAACATGAACAAATAGCACAAGAAGACTCATTTCATGGTGGAGGGTCACATTATTATTGTCTGGTTATTATCCCTGGGATGTTGCTATTTGGCCCACTGTTTGTTGCAGTCCCCCCCCTCCCCCCCTCCCCCCTCTCCCTATGTTGTCGACCTTGCGCAAGCAATCCTTAAGGGACATAGCCGGTCAAACACCACAGAAACTGCATTAAAAAACAGGGTCTATGACTCCATAGCAAATATGTGAGACAGTGCCTTTCACCCACGTTTTGTACAGAGTCTCAAATGGCGGCCCCCAGGTGCTGCAGACTCTGCACAAGTGTTCTAGCCACAAGCTTGTTCTAAAACACAGTTGCCCAGCCTTCCAGTTTGAACGTAATGAACAAAATGAGTCATCATCCAAATATGATGTTCCCCGCTCGATCGCTCACCCATTCACCCACACATAATTATACTAGTATCCACCCATCCACCTACACACACACACACACACACACACACACACACACACACACACACACACACACACACACACACACGACTTATTCAGTTTAAAAGCCTGAATTTGCAGAAACTGAAAGCGAGTGAGTGAAAGAGTATGCATTTTAGGCTTAAGCCGCGAAAACAACCAAAACTATTTCGGGGTTAAATAGAGGTGAATGTGCTGACACGGGTAGTTTTGAATGGCGCAGGAACACCGACAATGGCCGCAGTATGAAGCACGAGGTGACCTGGCAAAACGTGATGTGTTTCTACAGACATAGACGTTCCGTACAAATATAGAAACATTGTCTGGTGTAAACCCATAGCTCCGGAATTAAAACAGTTTTGCACAGGTGCAAAATAGTCTCAGTGTGAAAAGGTATTGTCAGGCAGGCTCGTAAGCCAAAACATAGTGGGTGGGTGGGGTGTTTAACGTCCTTTTTCACCACATAGGGTGATATCAAAGACGGGGCAACGATGAAAAAGACAGCACAAATATTTGGCCCTAGCCGGGATCGAACTCACGACCCGAGCATTTGAAGTCCAACGCTCTACCATTCGACCACCCCGGCTCCCCCAAAACATAGTATGTCTGGGTGGGATTTGAAGTAATACAATGACGAGACCAGGTATGAGACAAAAATACTGAGACTTCTGCTTTGAAACACAGCACAGAAATATCAACGAAATAACCTAGTTTTGTCCTAACACTAAACCTAATCTTGTTTCTTTGTATATCATCATTTTTTTTTTCAAAAGTGTAGTTTTATTTTGGCCGTTTATTGTGAGACTGTGCATACCCGGGAGTGGCTAATACTTTGCATCGTACCAGGCACAATAGATAGTCAACTGGTCAAGAAAGAGACAAAAACCTATAGGCGTAAGGACACAAACTGGCCGTGGGATCATGTTTGGTGTTTATTTGAGGTACCCTGTTTGGCAAGTGTGCTAGTCTGTAGTGATT
>JACVVK020000059.1:937500-942500 GCA_018292915.2 Batillaria attramentaria
TGGACTCATATCTCTCAATCTGTAGTCATGCTGCTGCATTTTGCTCTTCAGACTATATAAGCTGAAGTTACCATGTACAGAAAGGGACCTATCGCTGTAAGACTGCTTTGAAAAAGGCTTTTTGTTGATGAAATGGTCACACGTGAACAGTACTGCTTTGGAAAGGATCAATAACTCTTAAAACCCACGCAAAAGTTTTATTTGAAACCTTCAGATCTATATGAGCCGCTTCAAGCCACTATTATGCAATTCTGCAGCGGTCGCGGGCCTAGCATTCATTCGGGCCTACCGTCGGGGGCTCTCTCCAGGTACTCCGGCTTCCTTCCCTTCTGCTTTGGAAATGTTCAGCCCACCAAATTTGAAAAAAAAATGCAAGTCTAAATTCCGAAATTTAAATAGCTGAGCTGACCCTTCGCACCACGTGATTGTAATGTGTTTATGTCCAGTGTGTGAGAGAATGCGTGTGATTCACGTGAGTGTGCGTGTTGGGTTCAGTTCGCGGCGCTTTGAGCCGGTTCATGAAATTGGGTAAAGCGCCTATACAATTATTATTATTATTATTTAAAAAAGTATGTTAAACAAAAAATAGCGAGCAAAGGCCATTGTTACTGTTATCGCTGAGAATGTGTGCTCTGCTTCTGAGAAAACGAAATAATTATCAAGCTTGAATGTTATTCAATCCTCTTCGCTTTATTTCCGCCTGTTCATCGAGTTTCGTTTCGCTCCTACACAAACTATACAAATTCACTCCACAATGGCTGAGGCAGATATTTCTTGAGCAGTCAAATTACAAATACATGATCTGTAACAAAGTGCAATTTGCTCTTTTTAAATTAGATGTCATGTTCATCTGACAAACCATAAGACGTAAGTAAAAGTCACGTCACGCTGCTAATGTTTTGGTTTCAGAATACTTCTCGTTGATGCCAGATTAAATTCTGTCATTGTGTTGGGAATGATTCTGGAAACGAGCTCGCGTGGGAACGGGTTCGTCGTGACATTTCAGCGCGTAATTTTCACCACTGAAATTTCTTTCGCTCATGTATGTTTCCGCATTGGGTGGTTTTTTTTTTTCAGTTTAGGACTTTAAAGTCTCAGTACGTATGACACTGGTTGGCAATGGTCATGCTGAAGAACGTCTGGGCATCCAAAGTTGTCAGCATAAGAACCAAACTTCGCATCTTCAACTCCAACGTGAAGTCAGTCCTGCTCTACGGATGCGAAACATGGAGGACAACGAAGACGATGCAGCAGAAGATCCAGACATTTCTCAACACCTGTCTGAGGCGAATCTTCAACATCCGATGGCCATAGAAGATCCGGAACGAAGAGCTGTGGGAGCGAGCGGGGCAGGAACCAGTGGCAAAGCAGATCCTGCGGAGGGAGTGGGGCTGGATTAGACACACCCTCAGGAAGCCAGCATCCAGCACCACACGCCAAGCTCTGACGTGGAACCCGCAGGGGAAAAGGAAGAGAGACCGGCCTCGCAACAGCTGGAGGCGGGACACTGAGGCAGAGCTATATAAGCAGGGGACCAACTGGACTGGAGTGGCAAGAATAGCCCAGAACAGAGTGCGATGGCGAAGGGATGTCGATGGCCTATGCTCCACTTGGAGCGAGGGGCCTAAGTAAGTAAGTAATTACGTATGACACGCATACAACAACTAGCGGACAACTTTTCATCGACTGTGCTTCATCCGTGCATCAGAATCAGTCACTTGGGTCACACAGTATAACACCTGAAACCGTTGTGTCGACTCTGGTAATAATAAATACTAATAAAGGGTACTTGTGGCGCCCCATCTCACAAGAGCTCAGGGCGCGTAAATAAACTACACATAACATACAAACAACGTATATAACGTACCACACACACACACACACACACACACACACACACACACACACACACACACACTGATTTTTTGCAGGTGGCATGCAGAGATAGAGAGCGGGGAGGGGAGGGGCATGGGGGGGGGGGGGGGGAGTTCTACTGCATGGAGAAAAGATGTGTTTTAAGGTGGGACTTAAAGACTGCTAACGACTGAGCATGACGGATGTGAGAGGGGAGGCCGTTCCAGATTACAGGACCAATGTATGAAAAAAAAGCACACTGGCCTTGAAACTTTTTTCGACGCATGGGAAGACGGGTAGGCATAGATGTTGTTTTAGAAGTGAACTGTGCGCTGAGCGGACGACGCTATTTTGGCAGGACTTTCTTCTTCTTCTTTCGCGTTCCTTGTTCTGGGCTCCGCCTCAGATGATTAGGTTTGTGGTCTTTATATAAGCAGTGGTCTTCAAGAGGTCTGTTTTGCTGCCCCAGAGTTTCTCTGCCAGTGTGGCTCCGTCCGGCCAGTGTTGTGTCCTTGCTTCTTTGAAAAGGGGGCAGGACTGCAGAATGTATTCCGGGGTTTGAGGGGCTGTTCCGCACAGACAGTCTGGTGAGTGTGACAGCCCGGCCAACGCGGCACAGGTGGGCACGCAGTCTGCAGTGTCCAGTTCGTAGACGGAAGATGGTGGTCTGTTCATAACGCTGGAGCTGTGAAAAGGAAACGGTAATGACTGCGAAGTGGTTACAAGTTAAGCAAATAAAAGCGACATAAAAGGGACAGAAACCACTTCACTTTCACAAAGGACGGCACGGGTCAACGTTTCGGCTTTCGCCTTCTTCAGGACATAAACATGAAGAAGGCGAAAGACGAAACGTTGACCTGTGCCGTCCTTTGTGAAAGTTAAGTGGTTTCTGTCCCTTTTATGTCGCTTTTATTTGCTGGAGCTGTGGCATCTGGTCGTCAGATGGGGGATTGTGTTGCGCCGTACTGGCAGGACCAGCCAGACGGTCCTGATAGGTGGCTATTTTTATTAGATATATTCCAGTGCCATTCTGTTCCATAATTGACTGTAGGCTCAAAGAAAGTCGTATTTCTCTAAAAGCAGAAGCCACAAAGTCAAGACAACAGCCGCGATGGCCAATTAAAACGTCCTTCTATTTGGCAAACAGCTTAAGCCTGCTCTTAACTGGGCACAGCGCGCGAAACACACATGTGCACATCACAGTCGTTGCGCTCGGTGTGTCTACTAACTACAAAACTACATGTAATTACAAAACTGAACACAGCTGTGCTCGGTGACAAACCGATTGAAGATGCACTGTCCGCCATGTTCAGTTGCGCGCCGAGTGACGTGGTACAGCCAATCAGAATCTGTTGTGGAAACCGCAGTCACAGTCAGTTGTGGCTATTTGAAATCCAGGTTGCTGTGATGACGCCTCAGCGGCGAAAACCCCCAAATCACAACTGTGTGACAACTGTGGACAGCACTGTGGAGCTCCGCAGTGCCCAGTTAAGAGCCGGCTTTAGGGCTTCGGGAGCGGCAGGTTTTCATGTCAGTGGCGTTACGAGCTGTTAAATGCTTGTCATACGTACTGGGCCTTTAAATATGGCGAGACGGGGACTGGTCCGCTGATGTGCACGCACAGAGTATCACTTGTCGTTCAAAAGAAGTGCGTAAAACGATTTCCTTTCACTGTAACTGCCGTTTTCCGAATCAGGTGTCCAAAGAATCGCATTTATAGATGGTATCGTATCACTTTCATCGCTGTTCCGTGTTAGATTCACGTCAACATAACTAAATTAGCTGTTCAAAGACTTTTTCGAATTTTCGCCCACATTTAAGGTAATGTTTCTTTTAAGGAATGAAAAAGACTTTTTTTTTTTGCATCGGGTGGGCTGCTAAACAAGTATTCTCTCTCTCTCTCTCTCTCAATACTCTTTAATGTAGAATAGCAGGACAGCATGTAGGTCAGGCAGCAATGCCTAAATGCTCTATCCTGAATAAAAAAAAGTTCAGTCATCATCATCATCATCATCATCATCTCTCTCTCTCTCTCTCTCTTCCGGTAGTGTAACAACTGCAAGTTTGAAAATGGTCTTTGTATATGCCTATACTTCCTCCGTTGTAAAATAAAGGATCGTTATCGTTATCGTTATCTCTCTCTCTCTCTCTGACTGAGATTTGCTTTGTCATTTCATCTTGCTGGTGTTGGTAGGGTTGGGTGGGGTGGGATGGGTGGCTATTTGGGAGTTTAGCGTCCTTCTCCACCACAAAAGGGTGATATCAAAGACGGGGCAACGAGAAAAAAGGCCAGCACAAATATTTGGCCCCAGCCGGAGGGATTCGAACTCACGACCCGAGCATTGAGATGCTGGTGTTGGGAAGTATGCGTGCGAGCTTGCAAGCGCGTGTGTGTGTGTGTGTGTGCGCGTGCGTGCGTGCGAGAGTTATTATTTTGTACTCATTGCACGAGACGGAGAGTTGCGCCAAACAGCCTCAGGTAAAAACATCACTTTAAAAAATAGAAATAAAAAAATTAAAAAAGTGTGTCGAGTGTTCCATTTGGTAGAAGTGTGTAATCAAACTCAAACTCTCCATGGCCAATGCACAAAACGAAATGGTGTAACGGAGCGCTCGCTGCATGAGTGCGTTTCAACATCCTTACATAGACTCATTTGGGAAAGTGCTTGAGGCCAGACAGTCTGAATGAGAACCGCGCACACCAAAGGAAGACAGAATCAAGCCGGATTTTAATTAGTCCGTTTGCATGGATTGTAGAGATGAAACCAATCAATACATGGGATCGAGGTGGAGATTCTACCATCAGCCGAATGCAAACTGCACTGAACTTTACAGTGTTGGAGGCGGGGTGTGAGGGAAGGGGAGGATGGGACCGGGGCGGGGGGGGGGGGGGGGTGAATTTTGTGAGTTTATTATTATTTTTATTGTTTCTTTTTTTTTTCTTTTTCAGTTTTTTTTTTTTTTTTTGGGGGGGGGGGGGGGTCTATTTTAAACTTCTCTGTCCTCATCCTAAAATTTTTCTTTGTTTGACGATGCTCTGTACAGATTCCCGTCTCCCCCTTTGCTTCTTCTTCAGCTCTGTGTGCGTGTGTGTGTGTGTGTGTGTGTGTGTGTGTGTGTGTGTGTGTGTGTGTGTGTGTGTGTGT